>CM061241.1:120947321-121451802 GCA_030848705.1 Heracleum sosnowskyi
TAATAATATTATAATTACTAATAACTAACTCATTACCATTTTTAGCCAAACTGTCTACTCTTTTTATATCTTCTAACTAAAATTTCTACTTTTCTATTTTTCCTAAATAAACCTCTCATTTTCCAAAAATATCACGAACAATTATATTTAATAAAATAAATAGTAATATTTAAATTATTAATGACTAATCGATTAGATTTTTTTTCTAAAACTTATATTTTTTTTTTATATTTTCTAACTAATATTTCTCCTAGCTAAAATCTCAAAAATATCACGGGCTATTCCATTTAGTAGCATAAAATACTAATATTATAAATCTATCTATCTATCTATCTATCTATCTATACTATATTATTAAAGACGAAACATTAAAAGTTTTGGTACTGTACTTGCCTTATTTAATTATTATAAAATTATTATAATTAGTTACCGTTTTAGTTAAAATACATTACCATTTTTTTAAACAAATCACGGGCAATTTCCTTTTCAGCTAAAACATGTTACTTTTTCTATTTCCCTTACTAAAATCCCTAATTTCCAAAATATATCACGAGCAAACCCTTACTTATTTAAATTAAAACTTATTTTTAGCAATTACCTTTCCTCTCTTTTTCAACAAAAATCACGGGTAATTACCTTTTTCAGCTAAAACATGTTCTATTTTCTATTTTCCTTAATAAAATCTCTCATTTCCCAAATATATCACGGACAAACCCTTACTTATTTACTTGAAAATCTATTTTAACAATTTTAATTGTCAATTACCTTTTTCAACTAAAACATGTCACCTTTTCTATTTTTCTTATTAAAACCCCTCTTTTTTTTCAAAAATATCACGGGTAAATCGTTACTTTTATATTTTAAAATTTAACGAAAACATGTTACTTTCTATTTTTCTTACTAAAACCCCTCTTTTTCCATAATATCACGGGCAAACTGTTACTTATTTATTTTAAAATCTATTTTAATACTTTTAATTATTTAAAAATGTTTAACATGCCTACTTATTTTTTTAATTAACGTAATTAATAAAATATAAAATTAACTCCTTATATATAATAAGCGTAAGGGAGATCTTATCCAAAACTTTGGTCGGTCACTTACTACCAAAAGTATATGATCCGTTAGATTATAAAATTATAAATATTCAAATAGATGAGTATCGTTAGATATAATATTAAAAATTGTATTTGATTAATAATAGGATAGTATTTAAATACTAAAAGATGTATTTTGATCATTTAAACTAATTATAAATAGGTTTTCTATATTTAATAGAAATCTTTATGTAAAAAATCGTAATTATCTTTTCTCTTTAGTTTATGGATAGTTTCAGTTAGATAATAATTATTAAACCATCATTAAATTAAAGATAATTTTGTTAGCTTCGCGTGGGCTGCAAAATTGTTAAAATCTGTTGTCTAAAACTCAAAAAACTCAAGATACAGCCCAAACAGTAAAGTGATTATCTAAATTTTAATAATTTTTTTATTATTATAGCACCAATTTAATTTTTTTCCTAATTCTTTTAAATTTATAAATTCTATGTTTATTTCAATAAAATATTAAAATCAATTTAAGAAAAAATTAAAATCGATCTGGTCCGTGTACGACCACTGTACAACCAAATTAATTATTACAGTTAGATCTTAAATAGATCGATGAGAATTGTTAGATCTAATATTAAAAAGTGTATATGATTAATAATAGAATTATATTTAAATACTAAAAAGTGTATTTTGATAATTTAAAATTTTTCTAATAACAATTCATATCGATTACAATGATACACGTGGACCCTACGTTATAACAGGAGAACTCATGTACATGAATAAATTTAAACACTTTTTTTTCTGAAGGAACATACCAATTTGATTAATCCAAATTATAATTATATTATTTTACATATAACAAACATAAAAGGATAATATCAAAATATTATTAAAATATTGAGGGTTTCATATTCATAAACGATAATTTTGAATATAATACTTATATTAAAATGTGTATTTGATTAAAGGTAGGATTATATTTAAATACTAAGAAGTGTGCTTTGATAATTTAAACAAATTATGAATTGATTTTCTATATTGAATTGAATTCTTTATGTAAAACTTCTTAACCATCTTTTCTTTTCAGTTTATTTTATGAGTAGGTCAAGTAAGATAATAATTATTAAACCTTCATTAAATTAAAGATAATTTTGTTAGTTTCACATGGGTTGTAAAATCATCAAAATTCAATTTCTAAAACTCAGGATAGAACCCAAATAGTAAAGTGTGTATCTAAATTTTAATAAATATTTTTTTATTATTGTAGCACCAATTTATTTATTTTTCCACTAATTCTTTTAAATATAGAGAAATGTTATGTTTCTTTCAAAAAAGTATAAAAATTAATTAAGAATAAATTCAAACTGATAAAGAATATAATAATATGAGAATAAAATTTATATAATCATAACATAATTTTTATTCTGTTTAATAATTTTTAAGTAATAATGTATTTTAAAGTTTTATATTCACTGTAAATAAAACCGAAACATTAAAGTAAAAGCATTTAGTAAGATACTTATATCAGTGTATACTTGATATCCTTATTATATTAAATCCTTATATATAAAAATCATAATAGGGATATTATTCAAAATTTTGGTCGTAGACAACCAAATTAATAAGGACCATTAGATCTTAACTAGATAAATGAAAATCGTTAGATCAAATATTTAAAAAGTGTAGTTTATTAATAATAGGATTATATTTAAATTCTAAAATGTGTATTTTGATAATTTAAACCAAATATACCAAATATAAATAAGTTTTCTATATTGAATAAAATTCTCCATGTAAAACATTCGTGACTTTCTTTTCTCTTCCATGGATAATTCCAGTTAGATAAAAATTGTTAAACCGTCTTTTAATTAAATATAATTTAGGTACCTTCATGTGGGGTATAAAATCGTCAAAATCTGATTTTTAAACACAAGATAAAGCCCAAATTAGTAAAGTGAATATTTAAATTCTAATAATAATTATTATGTCATCATTATTTTAATACCAATTTAATTACTTTTTTCTAACTATTTTAAATTTAGAAATCTATGTTCAAAAATTAAAATCAATTTAAGAAAAATTCAAATCAACAAAGAATATAATAATACGAGGATAAAATTTTATAAAATTGTGCATATTTTTAATCATATTTTATTAAGTTTTAGATCATAACTAATCAAATATTATTTATTATTAAATAATAAATTATACGTAAATGGTGATTTGTTTTATAAGAACTCATAGATACCTAATTTCATTGTTAGCAGGATTATATTCATATTAAAAAAACCGTATTTTGAAATTTTAGACTCAGCTACATAGGCCAAACTTTTTTAACATATATACATCGTAAATTATTAAATTCAAAACTTTAAAAGTTTCTTAATCAATTAGTATAGTACTTTTCTGAAAAATCGTACTTTACAAAAAATATTATCAAATAACCTATGTCTGCAAGAAAAAAATGAAAAAATTCTTTATTAAAAAAAACCTATAAATTTTAATATGTTGTTGGTAAATTCAAACCTTAGATCATTCTACATGATAATTTTACTGTTATATCTAACGTTTTTCAACAATTTAATTTGAAACATCCAACGATTATGCATTGAGTGATCAAACAAAGCGACCAAACTTATAAGGAAGCTTTCATTATTTAGTCTTTAATATAATAACATATATATTTATAGGATATACTATAAAAAATGAATTTTATACAAAATTTTGATCGTCACGTTGTACTACTTTAAAAGAATTTAAAGAACTATTACAAAAAAATTATATTTTAATTGATAATTTATTTTCTCAAAAGTTCAAAGTTCCCGCATCTTTAACATATTACAAAAAAGAGTATATTATATTTTAGCAATAAATATTTAAAAAAATTAAAAATTAAAAAATTTATAAATATTAAGAAAAATTAATGATGTTATCATGGTAGTTTGTTTCTAAATACCGCCAAAACATTTTCAACCGTTAGATGCAATAATTTTAAAAATAGATGATCAAGATTATATCATATAAAAAGAAGTTATTGTCTAAAAATGATATAAGTTAAAAGATATTAAATTAGGATTGGATTTTCTAAAAAGTCAAAACATAAAAATAGTTGTAATTAAATAAGGAAACTCATTTAATACCAAAATAATCAAAATCGTTTAATGTTAAATAGATAGGTGAAAACCGTTAGATTTAACATTAAAAACTGTATTTGGTTAATGAAGGGTATTCTAATAATCTAAACTACATATAAGTAGATTTCCTAAATCGAATAGAATTCTCAACATTAAATTTCGTCACTCTATTCTCTTTTTAGTTTTAGAATAGTTTAGCGTGTAAGATATAATAAATATCAAATTTTTAACTATAATTTTTTTGGCTAAATCTTTTTTAACAATAATTTAATCATGTAAACTAATAACTTTTAAATATTAAAATATTCATAAATAAATATAATTATAAATATTTAAAAAACAATCGTGTGTTGCATGGATAATAAAAATATAATTATAAATAGAATAATTATAAATAAAATTTAAGTAACCGTGCATCGCACGGGCTATAAGCTAGTTATATATAATAAGCCTAAGAGAGATCATATCCAAAATTTTGGTAGTCGGTATGACCACCAAATTAATAAGAGCCGTTAGATCTTAAATAAATATATGAGGACCGTTGGATCTAATATTAAAAAGTGTATTGATTAATAGTAGGATTATATTTAAATACTAAAATGTGTATTTTGATAATTTAAACCAATTATAAATGAGTTTTCTATATTGAACAGAAATCTTTATATAAAAATTCGTAATTATCTTTACTAGTTTATGGGTAGTTCCGGTTAGATAATAATTATTAAATCATCATTAAATTAAATATAATTTTGTTAGCTTCGTCTGGGCTGTAAAATTGTCAAATTCTGATGTCTAAAACACAAGATAGAGCCTAAATAGTAAAGTGAGTCTCTAAATTTTAATAAATATATTTTTATTATTGTAGCACCAATTTAAAAATTTTCCTGATCCTTTTAAATTTAGAAATTATATGTTACTTTCAATAAAATATTAAAATCAATTTAAGAAAAAATTCAAATCGATTTGGTCCATGTACGATTACTATACGACCAAATTAATAATTGTCGTTAGATCTTAAATAGATAGATGATAATTGTTAAATCTAATATTAAAAAGTGTATTTGATTAATAATAGGATTATATTTAAATACTAAAAAATGTTTTTTGATAATTTAAAAAAATTATGTAAAAATTCTTAAATATCTTTTCTCACAATAATACACGTGGACCCTACATTATAATAGACGTAGGAGTAGGAGAAGTCCTGTGCATGAATGAATTTGTAACAATTTTTTTTATTAGCATTAAACATAATACTTTTTTTCTGAAGTAACATAACAATTTGATTCATCCAAATTATAATTAAATTATTTTACATATAACAAACATAAAAGGATAATATCAAAATTAAATCCTTATATATAATAAGCGTACGAGAGATCGTATCCAAAATTTTGGTCATATACTACCAAATCAATAGGGACCGTTGATCTTAAAATAGATAAATGAGAACCATTAGATCTAATATTAAATTTTTTATTTTAATAATATAAATTAAATATGATTAGGTTTCCTAAGTTAACTATAATTCTCAATATAAAAATTCATAAGTTCAAATTCTAACATGGGTAGGTTTATTTGATTGTCGGTCTATATTTTAATTCTAAGTTGAGAAGTTTTTCTTTATTTTAATTATATTACTAAGTTGAATATAACTATTGTTAAAATTCGTCATTTTATTTCTTCTTTAGTTTCAGGGTAGTTTTAATTGGAATTTTTTTTTCCGTTAAACCGTCAATAAGTTAAAGATTATTTTGTGAGTTATGTGGGCTGTAAAATTGTTTAAATCTTATGTTTAGAACTCAAAACACAACATAAGTAATGTATTAAGTGTATGAAACGTAATAAATAAAGTCTAAAAAATAATAACACAAAATTATAAAAAAATATAAATTAATATAATTATAAATATTAAAAAAAACCATGAATTGCGTGGGTTATAAGATACTAATATTAAAAGTCTTAAGCAACCAATCTACTCCAAAAGGGGAGATGATCGACGGAATCCGTGTGTTGAAAAGTACGGTTATGGACAATTAATACAACATTTTTGTGAATGCAATGACTATTAGTATTTGTGTAAATAATGTTATTTGTCAAATTTCGATCGAATAAATTATATCCTTATATATAATAATCGTAAAAGAATCTTATTCAAAACTTTGATAGTTTGGTTCATGTATGACCATTGTACAACCAAATTAATAAGGACCGTTAGATCTTAAATGATAGATGAGAATAATTAAATTTAATATTAAAAAAAGTATTTGATTAATTGAAGGATTATATTTAAAAACTAAAACGTGTATTTGATTAATAATAGAATTATATTTAAAAACTAAAAATTGTATTTTGATAATCTAAATCAAATATAATTGGGTTTTATGTATTAGATAGAATTCTTTATATAAAAATTGGTAACTCTTTTTTCTCTTTAATTTATGAGTAGTTCCAGTTTGATAATAATCGTTAAACCAAATTTTGAGATATCGATTCATATCAATTACATTATTAAAAAAATTCAATATAATGCTCATGTATACTATTGTCAAAAATCATATCAATTACGTTATTAAAAAATTCTCAATATAATGCTCATGTATACAATGACTAACAATAATACACATGCACCTATGTTATAAAAGACGTATGAGAAATGATGTACATGAATTTATGTTACAAATTTTACTCTAGAATTTACAAGTAAAACGACTTAGTTAATTAATATTAACTTGACACTTTTTTAAGGGACATACAATGTAAATCATCCAAATTATATTATATTATTTTACATATAACAAATATAAAAGGATAATGTAACGCCCCCAAATCCGGGGTCAAAGGATTTGGTCGTCACACTGCACTCTTAATCCAAACAACCTGTTCAATATAAAATCAACACAATAATAATAATATCTGTGACCCCAACTCTACCAAGAATCTTTAAAGGTTATAGTGCTAGAAACAAGAATCCAAAATTTCATTACAACAATCTTTCTTCCTTACAACCATTGTCTTTACAAAAATTCTAATACACTAGTATAACTTCGATAAGAAGTATACCAGGCAACTAATCTTATACAATATATTATTCAATAGAAAACATCTATATACAAAACCTCTTACTAGCTCCAATGCTCTGGATCAAAACGTCTTTACGCTAATATCTTTCCCCATCTCTGATCAGCTACGCGGACAACTCTCGCCAATACACCTTCTTTCTGGCAGACTAAAATATATACAAATAAAACAAGTATGAGCGAATGAATTGCTCAGCAAGCGCATTATTAACTATAATACGAAAGGTTTCCAAAATAAACTTTGGATTTTCAAATAACAACTTTTGTTTTTGAACATTTGTAATCTTTAAAACTTCTCAAATCAAGCTTGGTAATTTACCACAATTTCTCATTCCTCTTCTCTCAATTGAATAGTTTAAAACACAAAAAGATTTATATTGGTCGTTACGGCGACCAAATCAACAATATCTACAATAGTAAGTAGAAAATATGAAATAAATATAACTCATACGTCTTCAAGACCATAGTTTGTACAAAAATACTAATTTTGAAGATAACAGGTCTATTCATAACATTCTCTGAAACCAACAACTCTGGAAGGGTAGAATAATCAAGGAGTAAGAATGAGCAATCACGCTCGGTCATGAAATAAAGAACGCACTTCAAGACTTTAATATAGTACCGACTGGGTATGCGGTATGAATAAAACTCATCAAGATAGATATCTCACGACTGCCAATGGAATCACGGAAGTGGATTTCGACTATTTGGAATCCAAATGAATTAAGAGTAAGTGATTTCAGCAAGATTGAAACCACCATTTATTAATCAACAACCAACAATTTTACGCAACGAATAAACCTGAATATCAGGTCATAACTCACAAGTACAAAACATATGGATGTAACTCATCCCAGAAATAAGAATTAATATTAGAATTGGATTTTTAACATTTATCAAATCAAAGGTTGTGCTGCTGGCCAGCCACGCATCAACCCCGGACTTGCTTATAGCAAAGTCCTCTACCGGATCCTAGGCCAATCTGGGCCTTAATTTATTCCGACCATAATTATGGCCCGACCAATTACTGGTCCCATTTAAAAACATTCCAATCCTATATTATATACGTCAGGTGTCAGAACAATTGACAACCTTACTTCGACAATCAGGTGTCGGAAGAATCGACAACCTAATACAACAATTGCTGGAAAACTCACGTTCCAGGAAACAGTTCAATTATGAAGAATCCATTAAGGAATAACAATATAATCTAGTATCGACGAGATCGACACAATATGGGGAGGTGCATATGAAAAGTGACAATATAATAAGCATCGACGAGTTCGATGTAACAACTGGGATATAATGAAGAATAACAATGACATGCTCAACAAGATTGAATCTGATATGAAACGGGCATTATGATATCAACAGAATTTGTAACAACTCAATATAGAATAGGGTTCAAAGAACAGGCTCTAGATGGCCTCAACAGTTCAAATTATCACATCATGGAAGAATTAGTTAAGATTCAACAATCTGGTAAGTGACAAGAAAGTCAAGTTCAAGTTTAATAAAAATTCAGGGTGAAGTTTATAAATGAAGAAAACAAGGGTTTATTAACTTCTGACAGAAATAGTTCAAGTCCTTCGAACATATACTTATAATAGATAAGCCTCGTATTTGAAGGAAGTAAACTAAATCATGCACAGCATAAATGAATTCGAATCAGGGAATGGATCAGATGATCGCATTAACAAGAAATGATAATAATACTTGCAAGGGTGCAGGATGGAAAAATGGAATACTTGTAGAACAAGTACCACAACTTCGGAATTTAAAATAACATTTTCAACATAGGGTTCACAAGTTCCCACTCATCTAGGGTTGGCAATATTCCAACCTAATGTTTTAAAATCATGTCTTTTAAAAGAAAGCCTTAGTATACGGCCCATAATTATCTCTTCAAACTTTTCAATATAATAAGTATATCTTTCCAATCAATATGAAAATATGAATCTAAACTCAAAAGGTATAAAAGAGTACTCGTCAATTTACGAGATTAAATAACATACTTGCAATTCAATGCAAAGAAATCAACATTTGAAAATTCAGTAATAAGCATTCAACATGCATACTAATAATTCAAGATAATATCACTTAATTAATAAGCAAGGGTATAAACACTTGCCTCTGGTCCTTAGCTATTTCGTAACGCTGAAACAATACGATTTCCTCCTTATCCTGTCTTATCGCACGATTCTCTACTCCCGTCCTTCTTTGCTTTAACGCTCTTGCGAATACCACTAGTCTGCTTCTACCATTTCGAATCCATGTGCCAGCCTCGATAGTCAAACATGAGACGGTACTTAGTCTTCAACGTATGATTTCACATTCCATAAACGATTGTAACTTAACTTCGATAATCTGACTCGTCTCGTCCAATAGCCTCTGTTGCACAGACAACCACATTTCAATTGATAGAATGATCACAACTAACTATACAAGTAATCCTCGTAACTCGCTTGACGAAACTCCTTATACTATAAAAAGTCAACATCTAAGTCGACGGCCTCGTAAATCTCATTTTCTAACATCACCGACAAATTTCTATTCCAACTACCCCTCGTGATGATATTAGACACGACCAAAACATTTAAACAAGTCTCAAAACAATTATTCGCATGCATGACTCAACAACAGATAATTCACATCATTCACATAACACATTTAAACAAGTAACTGGTTACGTATCGGACGCCCGGTCTAATTTATGATATTTAAAACTCAGACACTAGCCCTAGTACGGGCATATACGGACTATAAAACACATTACACAACTCATACAAACCATATAGCACTTATAACTATTTTTAAAACATCACACGAAGCTTATTTGAATTTAAATAAGCCACAAACAATTTTTAAATCAAAAATCGGATTTTTAAATCCAATATAAGTATTTTAAATGCAAATAAATCAATTAATAAAATTAATTGACACTCTTTAAATGCTCAAACTATTTTTAAATAATAAATCAGGTTTGAAAATAATTAAACTGAATTTTAAATTAATTAAATCTAATTAATAATCAATTTTTAAGAATTAACTGATTAAAAGAATTAATCAATTAATTAATTAAAATAATTATTAATTAAAAATAATTAAAATAATTAAAATAATTAAGTTTAATCAATTTTCGAATTTAAAATAATAAATATAATTTTTCAGAATTTTCTGAATAATAAAAATGTATTTTTAAATTAAAGATATGATTTTTAGAATTATAAAACTATTTTTGAATTATTTTAAAAATAAAAATCCAGAAACAGTTTTTAGAAATGCAATTAGGGTTTTCTGGATCGAAACCGGGTCGGGTAGGTTTTGAAAACGGGTCGCCAAGAACGGATATGGGTCGCCAAGAACAACCCGCCGCCGGCGGAGTTCCGGCAACCCAATTCCAGATTCCGACAGCCACAAACACACTGCAACCTTGCCAAAAACACGGGGTTACGATCCCCAACAGTTAGTTAACACCGAACAGCACAAAAACGAACCAAAACAACTCAGAAAACTCCCCCCCGCCGGCGAGCCGCCGCTTTCCGGCCACCACAAAACGGCTATCAAACTCAACGTTGTTTATACAGTTAGATTCCTTGTTCCCCGATCTATTCAATGGTAGTAACGAAATCAAGAACCAATCATTAATAAAGAAAACCGGCCAAAAGCTCAAGAACTCCGGCGACTTATATAATTTCCGATCTAGTCGATTTACAGCTCTAAAAATTGCACAAAAATCATCCACAAACTCCTTACAACATACACAGTCTAATTATACAACCAATTAACAAGAATAACGAAGATTAAAGATTCCCCCAAATTAAATCAAAAATTCGAAATAAATAATTAAATTAAAAATCGGAAAAACTTAGAAATCATACCCACATGAATCTTGATGATGGATTCGGATAGAAGATGATGAGAGATTCATTTTGATTACAAGAACATCGAAATCGGAATCCGATAACGCCTTCAAATTTGAGTTTGATTCTCAAGAACACGAAGAACACGTTCAGGGGTTTTTCGGATTTTTAACTGTAATTAAGCTTGATTATACGAAAAACAAAGTACGATTTGCCTTTTTATAATAAACGGAAAATAATACCCCAAACGACATTTTTGGATCGATACTGATCCGATGGATCGCTTTAAATACAATATAACAGAATATATGCTTTAAACCTTTAATAAAGCAGAATACACGTTTTACGAGACGATAATCATCCATAAAGTACGGATAACTACAAGTATCGTTTAATACAAAATATACGAACCAAAATACCTCCATTACGAATATTTTCGAATACTTCCCACTTTAACGAATGAAATATTGGTACGAACGATATACCAATGTCCCGAATAATTTGGGAACGATCCAAATTTTCTTTTTGATAATTAAAATAAAATAAAATAGTATGACACCCTTTTCAAAATAATTTCAAATTCCCCACACATTTCACATAGCACCACAATATCACATATTCAATCATTTAACGAATAACTTAGCACGTTTAAACAGATAAATCATTTAATAACTCTTAATATGAAATTAAAATTTCATTTCACATCACATAATAACACGTAATTTTTCCCGGATCTTACAGATAATATTAAACATTATTAAAAATTGAGAGTTTCATATTTATTAACGATAATTTTAAATATAATACTTATAAAGAAAAAGGACCATGAGGTTAATCTCACCATACTTTTCCTAAGATCACAATACATTAAACAAATAAATTTAATCATCTATTGTTAAATATTTACCTAACATATATTTTGATTTATTTATAAATTAGAAAAGTGAAGTAATTAGATAGTTGATATAATACACTCAAAATGATCAATTACACTTCGGGATCTTTATTCTCATATTCATAACATACTAACAAAAATTTAAATTTCAAATCATCTCAATAACATATTAAAATTACATATTTGAAGAAATAACAAAGAATTAAGATTTTGAATAATATAAATTTGAATAAATACACAAAAAAATATTTATCTTTTGCATAGTACAAATGCAACACGAAATAATTTATCCAAAAATATATTCTTACACTCCATCCGTCACATTTTGGTGGGGACACAAAAAAAGAGGGGGTGGGTTGGTGGGGCTTGTTAAAATTAATAAAGAAAATATATTATTTTAAGAAATGTTAATAATTGGATGAGACATCTTAAAAAAAAGTGTTGACAATGTGTTGGGAAAAAAAGAGTATATTTTATCCATAATTTTGGTCCAATAACATTAAAAATAAGAATAGTTCAACTTTAAAATAAATAGATGATAATCGTGAGGTGTTCGAACTCACTTATGAAATATAAAAATTAATATTTTTATCTCTAAATATATTAAAAAAAAAGTTCGGAGTTTTGATCGTTAAGGTACGATAATACTACAAAAAATTAAGCATCATTGGATCTTAAAATAAATAAATTAGAACCATTTAATATAATGTCAAGTAATATTTTATACATTAATAGATAAATTATTTTTGTAAAAGTCCAAGGTTCGAAATTCGTCAACAATATATTAAAAAAATTATATTTTAGTATCATAAATATTAAAAAGAATTAAAAAGAATATAAATACTAATGAAATTGTGAATTAATATAATAAAAAATATTTAAAAAAATAGTTGTGCATTGCACGGATATAAGTTAGTATTTAATTATTTCATAACCATATTTATTTTTGAACCCGGATTATATTTTCAGTTCCTAGACTCTCTCCCTTTTTCTTTTCAGAAAAGAGTTCTTCGTTTAATTTACATTCATTGAATCGAGTTCGAGTTCGAATTTTATTTTATTTATTTAATTAATATTTTATTAAATATTTCAAATTTGGATATACATTTTTCAAATCCAATTTACATTCATTGAATCACGTGAATAGTCTTATTCAGATGAATTTTATATTATTACTTAATAATAAAAATTATTTAAATAGGAAGTTAGGATTTCAATTTCAACTTGAAATTAAAATTTATTACACCTGCACGAAACTTTTGCACCTCCCATATTTACATGCGTATATATACACCATCCGCCCTCTTCTAATTGTGTCTGAACCCTCCGAACCTTCTTGCATTGACATATTTTCTTGTTCTTTCTTTTCAAGAAACATGAACACGATGAACAAAAAAACAGGTGGCCGTAAAAAAATTGACATGAAGAGAATAGAAGATACTGAGAGACGGCGAGTCACTTTCAGTAAACGTCGGGGCGGAGTGTTCAACAAAGCTGGTGAATTATGTGCTTCAACCGGTGCTGAGATACTCGTTCTTGCTCAATCTATTGGAGGCCGTGTGCATGCTTTTGCTCATCCTAGTGTCGATTCTGTTGTCGATACTTATCTAGGAAATAATGTTTCTACGAATTCGAGTGCGTGCATGTATGAAGAGTATGAGAGAAAGTACTCGGAGATTCTTGAGGCTTTGGAAGTTGAGAAGAAAAAATCAAATAATGTGGCGGAAGAAAGTGGTGGATTTTGGTGGGAAAATTCTTTTGATGATTTGGAGGTGGATGAGCTCGAGATTTTCATCAAGGCATTGGAGGAATTGAAGAATAAAGTGGCGAATAAAGCTGATGAGTTGAGGAATTCGGCTACAAGTTCTTTGTTCGACACGATTGACAATGTGAACACTGCTGATGGATTACTTGATTATCATGTAACCGTTCCTGATTTAGATGAGTTTCTTCCAAATAATGCTGGTATTGCTAATGAAGATTTTATTATTCCAGCTGTTAATCATGATTGCAGTGATGGGTTCAACGATTTTAGCTTCGGGAATATTGAGGAATTGGTTCTTGATAATCATGATAATAATCATGATTTTGGTAGTTTTGGAGATCTCGATTTTGGGCAGGGACAGATTTGAAGTAAAAACAAGAGAGCTTTTTTCTTCTTCTTAATATATATATAATTAATACTAATTCTGAGTAAGATGAAAATTGTTTAGTTTGTTTGAAGTAGTTCCTGAAGGTTTTTGGGTAATGAGATGATTAGTTGATCATGAATATCAGGACATATCTTATGTATTTATGTTACATATTTGTTGAAATTGAAGTTATTGATGTTTAGATTAATTCCATTCATTGTCGTGTGTGCAGTGCAGGTGTATGGGCCCTTTATCTCATTACATTGAGAATACATAAATTTATGTAATTACAGTTTACGTAATAGTACCATGGTAGTGTCGCCACTTTACTTTTCGGGAGAGAACTGTGCATTGGGACTCTATCAAATTCAGCTGCACATGTTTTTGTTAATAAATTATAGTTACCTTTGGATTCCGGTGGTAGCCTTGCTCATATTTGTCTGTGATACCACTGATTATCGCTCCATCACTTATTTCCAATATTTAAACTCCAGCTGTGAGGTGGGACAATGCCAAGAGATTGCAAAAGGCCATCCACAGAAAGGGTTTGGCCAAGAGACCTGGTAGTAGTTGGATAAAGCTGCAATTTTGCAGTATCAGAACTTAGATGTTACTAGAGACCAGAATTGAAGTTCTTCATCCATGCACAAAGGTGCATAATGACTGTTCTCAACATAAGGTCGAAAACTGAAGATTATGGTGGACTTTTTTATGTACCAATCCATCTAATACACTTTCTTTTTTCTTCTAATGCTAATTGCGTTAGTAATTACTCAAGATATATTATATCAAGGCAGTTTGAAAATGTGTATCACTTCTAATTTTATTTATTTTTGCTAAGCATATATTTTATCTGCAATTTTAGCATGAAAAAAGCAACACCACGTAAATTATTTGTTTTATGTTGTGCAAAAAATTAAGTCAACATTCTTTTCTTTTCTTTTTTTGCTAAAAAATGAAATTTAACATTTCTGATGTGCTATTCTGGGTATTCTGATCTCCGAACCGGAATCCGAACCTCCACTTTATCTCTGTTGTACCCGGGTTTGATTAAGCCAAGTACTGTAACTTCTCTGTTTACATTGTCTGTACAGTATAGTATATACATACATATTCAAAATGGCGCTCTCTCTCCAAGCATCAAGTTCTTCATCATGTCTATCCTCTCGCTCTACACCTTCTCTAAGGTCCCATCTCTCTCCCCTCTCTCTCTCTCTCTCTGTGTATCTTCTTTGTTATTGTCGATGAGTGAGATTTTTGGTTAAATTTTGTGATTTTTGCAGCTGTGCCACGAAGGTCTTTGTGGGTTTAAGGCTTCAATCTCCAAGTTTCTATCTTTTACCCTTTTTTGATATATATTCTATATTTTCTTTGATGGGTTTCTCTCTAATGGTTTAATTTTGTTTTTATTTGAATTTTCTTGATTTTGGGCAGACTCTTATGGGATTGCAAGACCTAATTTGAATGTTGAATTTCATAACAAGGTGCATAACAGTATTGAATCCAGGTGTGTGTCAGCATTTTTGTTGTTGTTAATAGTCACCTCTTTTATGATTCGGGTCATTTGTAACTAGTCATATTTTTCAATTAAGGTTTCTTTTTGTATGTTGTATATTGATCAAGGGATGCAAAAGATTAAAATATGCTCCTGAATTTTTTTTTTTGACGAAATGCATAGAATTATATTACTCGATCAAACAACTCAATAAAACAGCGGGACAAACCCCCGACTGTCAATACGACCAGGCTGAAAAACAAATAAATTGTTTTCTGATCGTTTAACAAGATGAACATAAAAGTTCTTGAAGCTAAAAACAAATTCGAAAACATCTCAAGCGATCCAAACTGCGCCAAAATCCCTGAAAACAGCGTTATCACAATTGACCACATCACATAAGAACTGTTGATACCCCAGTGTTCAGAATCCTCACTCCAGCTATCTACATGCCGGATACCAGCTATAGACTTGCCGAACATGGAAACCCCCAAAGGATGAGTAGCACCCCAGCTATCTACATGCCGGATACCAGCTATAGACATGCCGAAAGTGAAAACCTCCAAAATATGATGAACCATCTTTGGTTGTGAGTGGTGAGCTCTTGCAATAATCTCCACCTTCCTAACTTCGATGCGGTCCTTCCAGATCCCCCAAGACATCAACAAAATTATTCTCAGCAGATCCAACCACGAACATAAAGATACATAATTAACTAAATACATAAAAACACTCCAAAAGGAGAGACACACGCCAAAAGGCGAGACGAAAAACCAAAAATTCAAATACCTCTGAATGACACCAAATTTTGATATGATGTTAAGGAGGACAATTTGAATCTAAAGATATTTTTTATTTAGGGATTCGGACTCAAAACCAAGATAGATCTGAGAAATAAATTCTAAGATATTTGGCTTTGATTCGATTTTTATTGAAAACTGGAAAAACAAAGGGGGAATAGAAGATTGGGGGGAGGATCGGAGGATGGATGGATGGATGGGGAAGAGGAGATGAAGAAATGGGGCGGAGTCACCGGCGGTGGACTCTCATGCGGCTGAGGAAAAGAGAGAGAGTCAAATTTGAGTGAGTATAAATATGCTCCTGAATTTAGTGTATTATGATTCGTTGTTTATTGGACAATGTATGCATTTGTTCATTGCGGTGATGGTATTGATGAGGATGCCTAAATGTGATGAATTGGAAATTTCGTGGCCGTGTGGCATCTTGTGAAATCATAAGAAGAGAAAGCATAACTACTATTTTGGGATAGAAGGGTTCTATTGACTTTAGTGATGTCTGATGTGTGATGATGCATTCTTTAATTTCAGGACAGTGAATGGTAAAGCAAACCGAGGACGTGTTAGAATGATGCCAATAGGTACACCAAGAGTGCCCTATAGAACACCCGGTGAGGGCAGTTGGCAATGGGTTGATTTATGGAATGCCCTGGTGAGTCATTCTGGCTGAGATACCTAGTTTATGACCTTATACTGCTATATTATAAGATCTTTATTTTGACGTAGATAGGTGCACACAGGTCGGGTTGGCCGGGTTTAAGGCGTTTTAGCAACCCAACCCAATTAAATCGGTTTCAAAATTTACAACCCAACCCGTAAGAAATAAATTCGTAACCCAACCCTATTATAGTACTCCGGTTTGGGTCGGTTTAGTCGGTTTAAACGGGTTGTTAAAAAATACTCCCTCCATCTCATATTATGTGTCTTGTTTGATTTTTTAGTGGTCAAATTGACTAAAATTTGACTTAAAATTACACATATTATATAATTGAAAAAAATTATAAAAATTATATCATTAGAAAGTATTTTCAATATACTTTATAATGTATTTCTCAAATATCCGAAATTATAAACGAATAGTTTCTAATTTTCAATCAAATTTGAGTTAATTTAACCATAAAAAAGTCAAACATGACACATAATATGAGATGGAGGGAGTATTAAAAAAAAAAAAAAAGACTAATCAAAAGTGTTTTACTTTATAAACTTGTCAAAATTTAAATAATTTTTGAAAATAAAATGACCACAACAGCTATCACGGAGCAGGTTTTTTACAAGAAAACATAGAAGAAATTTTAGTCAGGTGCATGTGCGTGAAATACAAACCAAAACAATGCAATTTGCTGAGTCCAGTCCAGCATTGAATCAGTGAATGCAGCAATTTTGCAACTTATACCATGAAAATAGAAATAGACAAGTATTATGTAGGATATATTTGTAATGCGATATTTTTCGACCGGGTTGGGTTGGGTTGGTTAAAAAAATTTAAAAACCATGCCCAATCCATTAAGTTCGGGTTGACGTTTTTGGAACCCAATTATACATCGGGTTATAATGGTTCGGTTTAATCGACCGAAAATAGGGTTGGTTTGGGTCGGTTTGATCGGTTTCGCCAATCCATGTGCAGCATTACATAATGGGCAAATGGGGCCTAACCATTTTGAATGAACTATAGAAGTTAGCAGAACTATGCATTCCTCCATGTGGTACATGTTGTGTTAGAGTAAACTTTGTTTGCTGGAGCAAATTGACACCCAATATATAATTGCTTTTGCAAGACTGGTAGTTATTTACTTAATCTTGGCGCAGTATCGGGAACGTGTTATTTTCATCGGACAAAATATAGATGAAGAATTTAGCAACCAGATCCTGGCAACTATGTTATACCTTGACAGCATTGAATCTTCCAAGATGATGTATATGTACATCAATGGTCCTGGCGGAGATGTGAGTTTTTCGTCAATTAAGTTATTAATACAAAGCTATTTTACATTCTTTTCATAGAATTTAGTAATGTATTCACTCTTCTTTTTCTTTTCCTTTTCCTCTGTACTGGATTGTTTTCTACTTGTTTAGCTCACTCCAAGTATGGCTATCTATGACACAATGCAAAGCTTAAAGAGTCCCGTTGGTACCCACTGCGTGGGCTACGCATACAATCTGGCCGGGTTTCTTCTGGCAGCTGGAGAAAAGGTACTCTTATAGCGCAATGGTAGTTCGTATTTAAGAAATAAAAATAAAAGTAGCTAGAGGAAAGATATTGTGTGTTACAGTAGAGGATCGGGCTAAACAAATTAAAGGCACACATTTATTGTTTTGGGAACCTTGAACTTCTTCCATATATTAAGTTTTTTATATGGGCTTGAAGACCATGTTCATGAATCATTTGGACTTGAACCACTCAGGCGCACACTTCAGCGCAAAAAGTTACAGGTCCAGCTAGCCTTTGTAGACTTGTAGGATGTACTGAATGTAGATCTATTTATTTGAATATTCTTTCTCTTGTGTGATGCGCCATTGTCTAGGTTAAATATTTTGTCATTTTCTAAGTGGCAATCATGAATGCTGAATACCTAGATTGCCATTAAGTGTATAGCAGTTTAAGTGGTAAACTTTTGACTAAAGTTGATGCATAAAAATATCCGAGTATTTGGCTATGTACTTTGGAGTTGCTCCACAAAGAATTAGGTGTAAAGTAGTAAGGAATTGTTATGGGCTCTCTTTCTCTTTTTTTTCGTTTAGAACAGTTCAGGAGCAAACTTCTATGTCTCGATCAGTTTTAAATTTTGTTGTTATATACATTTTGATGGTACAATTTTTTTCCTCAGCCATAATTTTTTCAAAGGCAAACCATTAACTTAACACTCATAGAGTCATAGGAGCTTATATACTACTAATGTTTATACTAGTATATAAGCTTTCTCCTTACAGTTACCTCTTATTCTTTTTTTTTTCAAATTATACAGGGAAATCGAAACGCAATGCCTCTTTCCAGAGTTGCCTTACAATCCCCTGCTGGGGCTGCTCGTGGTCAGGTTTGACTATGTCTAACCTGCTCAGAATTAGATAAAATATGTTTTTATGCACTACAAGCAGTACCGTTTCAGTTTAATTGTATGCAGTCATGTATGAGTATTATATATCAATAATCAACAGGCTGATGACATTCGCAATGAAGCAAATGAGCTTCTCAGAATTAGAGATTATCTTTTTAAAGAGTTATCTCAGAAGACGGGTCAGCCTGCCGAGAAGGTATAGTTGAAACCTTTCCGAATTTATATTTTTTTGACTTGTTCGTGAACTTAGTGTCACTCTGACTTGTATCACACTAATATGTGACGCCTAGGCACTTTAATTTGTATTACTATTATCTTTATAATGTTTAATATTAATGTCAATATTTTCCTACATTGCATAGATATATAATGACCTGAGCCGGATGAAGCGCTTTAATGCTCAAGAAGCTCTGGAATATGGGCTAATTGATCGTATAGTTAGGCCTCCCCGAATCAAGGCAGACGCAGTATCAAGAAATGCTGGAACTGGTCTTGGTTAGTGTACCAAATTGGCTGGCTTGTGTCTGCTATGCAACTCGATCTGCCCTTTTTGCGGGAAAGTAATTAAATTATTCTTAGCTGATTCCTGCTTTCCAAATTTGACTGTTTAACTTGTATAATTCTTAAATAATTCAAGAGTAATGCATACATGTATTGCTTCTCGACATCTTAACCATCATCTTCTCTTCTCAGATCTCTGGAACACTCGGAATTAGTAAAATTTTGTTGTAAACATTTTTTTGATTTGAGCAACTGCTTACAGCAATCAAAGTTTTCCTTTATCTTGCTTGTGGTTTCCAGCCTTCCAGGATCCTACTCAGACAATCTTCTACTTCCCTTGGTAATTTATTTATCTTAGTTGTAATCATTCTAATAGAATTTAAAAGGAACCCGATACTGATCTTACTCTATAATCAGTTCTTTACGCTACTCGGGTAATTAAAGAACTCCTGTCCACCACTTCCCAACTTGAGAGTGGGAACAATTGGTTTACAATAAATCTTCTTTAAGAAACTTGACATTTACTTCAAGATTTTAGTTTTAGCGCTTCAGAACTGGCCCGGGATGTGTTTCTTAGTCTTAGTGCTCCGTATAAGATACTCTAAACCTAATGATTAGGCAGTAGCATCGGGTATTAGAGTGATTATTATTTAAATTAAGTTAGAGGCAAACATGAGTCGGCGTTTGGTAGTTGGTACTCAAGGTTTGAGCCTCGCCTTGATCCTATGGTGCTTCAACCAAAATTTTATTGGACAAGACCTACCTATATTTTAAATAACTGCTTCGCCTTCCTAAGAAATCAAATTTCTGGATTGAGCTTGTCCTGGATAATCCAAGAAGTTGGGACACAAAGAGTAACCCACATGCTCACAATCTTTGGAACATGGCAAGAATATAAGTCAAGACATAAAGCAAGCCACATCATCACAATCTTTGGAATACGGCAATAATATAACAGCGGAAAGACCCAGAAACAGAATCAACTGAGGCTAAAATTTAACTCCACATACAGATAATCCAAATCCAAAATTCCAAACCATCTACTAAAATAACTGAAGAATGAGCTAATTGCACTACCTAGTCAAACTACTGCACAAATTAAACTCAAACCCCAGTCGCATGGGCAGAAATGACCACGGCAACACTACTTCTACAGTTACACAGAGGTGAGAACCCAGCTGCATGGTCAGAAATGACCACAGCAATGACTACTTTTACAGTTAAACAAAGGAGGTGAGAATTTTCATTGGTTGACACTTGACATCCAGAAACCATTTTGATCGGTAACAGGAAAAGCCTCATCATTCAAATTATGCTGGCAAAGTCACGTTTATGTCAGTAGGTTTGAATGATTCAGGCAAAGTCACGTTTATGTCAGTAGGCTTGAATGGTGTGGGCAAAGTTACATTTATATCAGTAGGCTTGAATGGTGCGGGCAAAGTTGTGTTCATATCAGTAGGCTTGAATGATGCAGGCAAGGTCACGTTTATGTCAGTAGGTTTAATCCTGGTCTCGTCACCATACGTTGGCCAGCCATTTCCAGCTATAGAAGTTGCCGAAAGATTTTGCATTGGAGTAGCTGAGTTTTGCTGACCATGAAAATCATCTGTTGGTGCAATTGAAACAGGAGCAGCAGCTGTCTGTGCAAAAAAATTCTTGGCACCCTGATCCTGCCGACTGCCAGCATAGAAGCTGCCTATGACAATCTGATTTTCATCAACAGAAATGGTAAATAAGAAAACAATAAATTTCATAGTTTCAAACACAAGAGAAAAGTAGCAACAGAATCCTGGGTCATATTGCATGTTATGTCAGGACTCAGGCACAATATGTTGAAAGCAGAACATCAGAAGTTAAATATATAAATATATATATCCAATAACATTTGCTATTTTCTGGTTATTGGCAAACCAGTTAAGAACTGTTGTTTTAAGATAGAGTCAGACCTGCACAGGGCAAGCAGCTACCAGCAGCCCGGCAACACTCCCCCCAATTATACGTCCATCCGGGCCTGCTAATGAGACACTCATACCTCCAGACCTGTTCCTTATTCCTCCAACTTCAGTTGGCATAAATGATCCAGACAACGACAGTATATCAAAACGGCCCTGAAAGACAGGATGAGGTAGAGCCTTGGAGGTCAAATGTCTGTACATCATACTTGGATTATGAATTTAAAAATATTAAAAATCAAAGTCTAGTCGAGCAAGATTCCACGACCTTTGCGCAAATATGTATATATTTTCTTTTTACTACTTTGAGCTGTGCAAACCAGAGAAGATTGTATGCATAACAGTAAATGTAATAATTATATGATCAAAAAAAAATATAAAAACATCCATAACATAAAAGTATGTCGCACACTACAATTAGTACTGCAAAAGATCCATTCATATGAATGATATGGTAGATTATGGCACCTCATAAGTCAGTGTACCCCCAGAAGAATCAGGCTGTCGAAGTGTCACACTCGATATAACACCATTCGCAGATAGAATGCATATCGCTCGAGGTCCTTGCTGAGAAAAGGATATGATCTTCATCATGACATCCTGTACAAACAACAGTAAACATGAGTTTTTCCTAGGACATAAGACACAAACATACTCGTACAATTTACATCTAGAAACATGGTAAGAATTGCAGCTATTACGAAAAAGCTTTAGATAACAATTTATTTGTAACAAAACAACTCCAAAAGCACAAATAAGTAGAGAAACATTAATGTTATAAAAACTATTCTACCTCTCCCGCATTCACCGTCACAATATGAGGAGTGAAATTAGCACCAGCAGATGAAAACCACTCACCTGCAATATCAAAAAAAGGATTAGTTCAACATGCACAAAAAACAGAACACATGCAATACACAGATAATGAGTCAGGTAAAAGAAATGTTAATTGCATGAACTATAGCTTTCATGTGCTAATATGATGTAGACTAAGCACCAAATATCATGACATGACCGCTTGGTAAGCTGTAACATCAGCTAAATGCTCACAATCAAATTCATGTTCTTCCCCCAATACAGGAATTCCACCGACTACTAGGAATACCACCGACTACTAGGAATACCAGACCCTCTGCCGCAAAATATAAAGAAAACGCATGTAACTGGGGACAAACTTTCTCTCAGAAAAGAGTGCTAGGACCAGCTCCATGCTAAATATACCACCACTAAAACATACTGTAACATAAGCAACAAACAAATCCTACCATCCAGAAATGTTTACTCTAAGGATGAACAACGCATAAAAGTTCGTAACGGCAAACTTTGGCTAGTATTGAGATACCTAACACAGATCGATAAAACTACATCAGCTAGCCACATACCAACCAGAAATAGCAAGCACCAACTTTAGACTTTTCAAACCATCAAGTCACATGAAAAAGGAACCAGTTCCTCTTAGTGACACACCCCATATGACTTCAACATCTCAAATATTCCCACATTAGCCCACTAATCCTCATATTAGTCCTTTTGAACTACCCATTAACATCACTTGACCAAGTCATCCTATTACAACTTTCAAGGCCCTACATCAATTTCATTCACTTCAATTTCAATACCAAACACAACTACAACAACAGAACAACACTAAACCAAATATCCCACATCTCCAAAACAATAAACATCAACATGCATGCAAAATAAAAATCAAAACTCAAGAAATTTAAAACCTTAAAATCTAATAAAATTAAAAATAAACCAAAAAATAATTTTACCTAAGCCTTCTATCTGCATCTTAGGTTGATGTTGCTTAGCAGGCAAGCCCACCGGCCGGACTTTACCCCGCGGCTTCTCCACCGAGAAATCAATCACCGGCGGCGGCGCTGAAGAGGAAATGGGCTTGGGAGACAAAGCCTTAGTCACAGAACCATCTGGGCCATACTTTCTTGGCCTACCTCTCTTCTTCTTAACAGCTGACAAATCCACACTCACCGGCGGCACAACCATCACCGGCGCCGGCACCGGAGAAACACCCACGTGTGGGGTCACGTGAGAAACTGATCCAGTGACAGGAGTTTCAGTTCTTACAGCAACATGATACTCAGATGGGGCATCTGATCCAACTACTGTGACCCCACTACTGCTCATATTTTCCATACTCCCAAATTTTTCTCAGAAAAAAATTAAAAATTTAAATTTTTAAATTTTTTTTCTTGAGATTTTCTTGAGAACCCAGTTGAGTCTTCAAGATCAAACACCTGAAACTTCAAGAATCTTGAAAAAAAAATCAAGAAAAAAAAGTTAAAAATTGTTAAACAGCTCAGAGTATAAAACCCAAAACCCAGAAAATAAAATAAAACAAAATAAAGTAAACAAACAAACAATTTAAAGAAGCTTTAAAGCTTGAATGATGCAGAAGAAAGTAGAAATTAAAAATCAAGTGAAATGAAAACTTTAAAGGTAAAATAAAGATGAAGCTAACCTACCCAAAGTAAAAATGTTCAAACTAGTAGAAAGCAGAAACTGTTCATTATCAAATATGTATATTGTTTATATTAAAGATAAATTTGAGAGAAAAGATAAAGGCTTGATGGGTTGGAGTAAAGATAAAGGTTTGATTTTTAATATTGATGAGAAAAATGAGGAGTTTTGGTGTGAATTCTTATTTGGTTTCTTCCCACTGTCATAATTATTAAATCTTCAAATCATGTATATTATAATTAGATATAGGTATAAAATATTTTGTCATTAATTATTTCTATTAAAATAAAGGGAGAGCAATTATGTATTTTGGTTAAGGAATTGTTTGGAGTCCGGTGAAAGGAAATTAAAAATTATTAATGTGGTTGGGAAAAGTGAAATTAGGTTGGCAAGGCAGAAAGACTCACTTTTCCAAAGAAAATGATATTTACAATTTAATATTCACACATCTACATTGCAGACGTACATGTATATTAATAAATACTCCTGCGTAGCCTCAACTAATCTATAGTTCTATACATATAAAGACTGTTTTAACAAGAAAATAAAATAGGACTGTATTAACTTAAAATCAGAAAATCTAATAAAATAAAAACTTTAACATGGTATTTATTTAGCAAGTTCCTTGAACAAAAATGTCGGAGATAGACGGTTGGAAATTTACTGTAACATTATTTTTTATTTTATTTTCAACATAATTTATAAACTACAATAATAAATCATATTTATTTTTAAATAAATCTTAAATTGAGGCGAGAATCGAATTTATATCAATATGAGACTCGTTTTTGCACCGTTGAACAGGGCATGTGAGGCCACAATCCTCATCTTTAATCATGATGAGTGAATTAAAATTTTGATGAACAACGCATTATTAAAAAGGAAAAGATAAGTCAATTATTTTGTTCTTTGTTTACACTAATTATATGTCCTTCAATTTTTATCTTTTTTTTAGCGTGTTTGGTAATTGGTATGTTCGACCTAGTACAAGGACCAACCATGTATAGAGCAAAAGATAAGATAAGAAAATAGGGATGAAATGAAGATATCAGGTACAAGTTAATTTAGTTACAAGTAATTACTAAAATTGTCAGAAGTTACCAGTCTTTATTTTAGTTTTTTTGTAAACGATGTAGGACACTCTTTTTCCTTCTTGTGTTTTTTCCCATAGAGTTTTACTCTTGTGGATTTTTTTTGGTGGTTTATCTTTGAGTTAATTGCACTTTGCATCCCTCAGCTTTACCCCAATTTCAATTATTTATATGTAGTTTCAAAAAATTGCACTTTGCATCCCCAAACTTTAAAATATAATTCGAATCACAACCCCTTGTACGTTTTTATCAAAAATAATATTGTTTTTAACGAATATATTGACAAATACGATATAAATTATTGCAGTGATGATGTAAATTTTAGATTTTAAACATGTAACTAATTTTACACTTTTAAAAATTTTAAATTATAATTTAATATTATTTTTTGCATCTCAAACTTTAAATCATAGATCGAATCACAACCCCTTATACGTTTTCTATCAAAAATAATATTTTTTTAACGAATGTATTGACAAATGCGATATCAAATTATGCAATGATTATATAATCTATATTTTAAGATGGTACAAATATATTTTAATGATTTTATACGTATCATATATCATAGTAATCACAACTTTATTTAATGAAAACATATTAGTTCAATTTTTAAATAAATAAATTATAATTGATTAATAGTCATAAAATAATATTAAATTATGATTTAAAATTAGTTACATGTTTAGAATCTAAAATTTATATCATCACTGTAATAATTTTATATCGCATTTGTCAATATATTCGTTAAAAAATATTATTTTTGATAAAAAACGTATAAGGGGTTGTGATTCGATTTATATTTTAAAGTTTGGGGATGCAAAATGCAATTTATGAAACTACATATACATAATTGAAATTGGAGTAAAGTTGGGGGATGCAAAGTGCAATTAACTCTTTATCTTTTCAATCATGATATTGTCTAAACTTCCGGAAGTACTTGCTTGTTTTTCGATTAGATGATATATTTTTTTTGAATGAAGGAAACTTTGTTACTTTGAATATTGTATCTTCGATATTTTATTAATGAAAATTGTTTCCTCTTGTCAAAAAATTAAGGAAAAGATAAGTCATACTATTATGGAGTATCCATTTTTAAAAAATGGGCAATAAATTATAATGTAAATAGTATGTACTTGAAAAACAAAATCTTTACCGATTAAATTCACCTCCGAATTTTCGAAAGAACCATGCGGCCAAGCGGCTAATCAACCGAACCATAGCCACATCCAGCCTTGATGAACTACTTGTGCATACTAGCTTTAAACTCATGCAATGCACGGGATATTTTATAAATATTATTTATAAATTTTTTATATTAAATTAAAACATTTTTATATATTTTTTATGAAAGAATCGTAAATAATATCTGGAAATCCCATTAAGTTCACAATACTTATTTCATCAACCTGAATATATATTATATTAATTTTTATTGTATTTTTTGCATGAAATTTCATGTTTTTCTGATATAAAATTATTTAATTTATTTTTTCTTATTTTTTCACTCAATAATTTTATTACAATACTATTTTTTTCTTATTTTTTCACTCAATAATTTTATTACACTATATAATTTTTTTGATTTTTCTGAAAACATTACAATCGTGTTCATATTTTTGCAATAACGGTCCAATTTAATATTATCTTCAATTTTTGATTAATGTTAAAAAATATATATTTACTAATAATAATTTTAAAATGACAGTTGTGTCCCTCACAACCAAACTACATTAACTCTTTTACACTAATTATATAGAGGGTATAATATCGTTGTGAGAAACGCCTTGTAGGAGTTGTAGTATAACTCATGGGATACACAACTTTTTTAAAAATATTTTATAAAAAAAATAATGGTATTACAACTTTTAAGACATAAATTTTACGGTTTGAAATTTTAAATGATATAATTTAATAAAAGTATTTATATGTATGTTGACCGTAATATTTATACATATGAGGAGTTTTAGTTATAAAATATTGAAAAATATTGAAAAGATTATAAATTTTAACTAAAAAATATAATTAATATGAGTTAAAATTTAATCAAGGACTCAATTGAAACTAAATTATGATGTTTGGGGTATTAAAATACATAAAATTCGGTTCAAAATTAAGGATCCAATCGAAGTAAATGTTATGATTTTTGAATTATTAAAATATAAAGTCAAATAATGATGCAATGTACGATTTTTTTTTAACATATTAATTAACGATACTAATAATTGTTTAGTTAATGTTATGTATTGTTTAAAACTTATAATATGAATACTTGATTTAAACATGTTGTTTATCAGATTCGAACTTCGATATTTCTTAATAAAATAGCTAAAATATAGAATATTTTTTAAAGTTAGATTTAATGGTGGTCATCTATTTACTTAATATCTAGCGATAATTTTTTTCTGTGATTGTACCTTGAAGCCAAACTACAAATAATTATGATCATATTTGTTTATTATATTTTAGTATAAACTAGCTAACGACCCTAGTGAAATATACAAGATTAAACCATCAATATTAAAATAAAAAATTATTCAAAATAAATATAATTAATAAATATTATTTAAATATGAACTTGTACATAATTGAACATGAAAATTTATGATGAAAAATAAGTAAAAATTATATATTTATGTAGTTATATAAAATCGACTACGAGATAAAATAAAAAAAAAGATTTATTTATTTAGTTATGTAGTTGTAGGTAATTTATAACTAAAATTGATACTTTAGTTTTGTAAAATTAAAAAAGAAAGATACTTTAGTACTGTTATGTTACACGGAACGTGATTTCCCGTCATAATATAGAAAAAATGCAATAATTCCGGAAATCGTTACCGAATGTTGAGCTATTGTCGTACTATTTTTACTTATTAGATATTCTCTCATAAATTAGATGCATCACTCGTGCATAAATTTGAATCTCACAAATAAAAACATGACAAGTGTTATTCAAAATATATTTAAGATCCGCTTTAGGGGTATGTAACACCTAAGATACATATAAATTGAATAAACTTTTAAATTGATCGGAGACAGGGAGTTTTCATTTTTTAACGTATCAGACAACTTGTTTTGTATCAATTTGAATTCAACTAGTAAATTAAATTCATGTGATACTAAAGAATATCTCAAAATTATTACGTAGATTTTGTAAATTAATTTATGGCTTTAAAGAATGCGTAAAATGCTTTCTCGTAAATTCCGTTTAACTTTTGACATTTGGTGTTATGCTTCGTTTTCACAATTAAAATTCAATACGTACTTTCACCTAACACAAGTTGAAGATAATAAATTGTTGGTTCTCGAGTATTGCCAGAAGGGGAGTTGAATGCAATAATGATAAAATTCAATCTATGCTTCAACAACTAAAACTAAGATTAAATCCCATCAGTAGAAGAAATGCAATCACAAGTAGTTTTCTCACAAAATAAATGTTTTATTTATTTTGCAAAGAGTTGCTATAACCTTGAGATAAAGTATGTTTTTTTCAAGTTTTGATTCCTCAAGTGATACACAGTATCGAATGAGAGATAATATAAGTAAACTAATCATATCTCTATCATCACGGGTCTGTGAAGCTGCTGTCATTTTCAAGTGACAGTTTCTTACAATTTGCCTACACGTGTGTCTTACCCAAATTGCTATACAAACAGATTTATCATTACAGAAAAAGCAATCTAGATACATTCTATATTTAGCTAACACAATTCCAGTAGATGTTGATTTGTCATACTCTTGAATTGGTGAGTTTTGTCATGTGATCTCTCAAGCTTCTGTCGTAGTCTTGCAGACCTGATGCAGTGTTGGGATACTGCAGCACACCTGTTTCTTGAACATCTAAACAGTCACATGTTTGACTGGGTAGATCCCCAATTCAAAGTTTATCCTTTTGAGACAGTATCCTGATCTCCAAGCTTGTTGTCACAAGAATGTGCTTTTGGTGACAGTAAGAAATCCCTGCAATTGATGTTGTCAGGAGTTCCAAACTTGTCGTCAGGATTTCCAACCTTTCCGTCAGGATTTCCAAACTTGTTGTCTCAGGGCTTCCGCCAATGTTGATGTCAGAGTGAATATGATGTCTTGACTTACAACATGTTGTCTTCTTGTAACCTTACTGTTAGTGAGATGACAGTAACATTTATTCTTGTTGTCATCCTGATATACTCATTGAGGCTTGAACAAACGAATGAACTTCTTCCAAGATTTATAAACAAGTTTATTACAACAAGTGAAATGGCTACAAGAACATACTCTGGATGTGACAATATGTTCTACTTAATAAAATTAAGTATTACAAAACACAAAGTTAAGTTGTCTTCTAAGCTATCACCCATAAATCCTAACAATCTCCCCAAATTTGTTTTTATGGATAATAACTACAAATTTTTAAACTGTACATGCTGACAACTTAACTAACAAAGATCAGAATGAATACAAACATAAGTGCTCCTTAATGAATGAGCAAATATGAAATATTTACCTAGTTTTGAGCTTCAGACTTTCTTTTCTTCCTTATTTCTTCTTCTCATTTGAGAGCTTCTGCTACAAGGTTTCTAAGGCTTTCCACCAGAGATATTTCCATGGGAGATAGTGCATCATCCTTAATTTCATCAATGTATTGTTGAATTACTTTGGAGATACTCTGTTGAGCATCCTGGAGATCCAGCCAATTTTCTTGTCCATAGATATAGACTCTAAATTTTAATATGTCTTTATCCATCTTGAATCTCCTGCAAGGAAATGCATTTAGAGTAGATCTTCTTGCCCTGTCCAACTTTGAATCTTCACTATTTCTCTTTTTAATAATCTCCTCAAGTTCAAAAGAACACAGCATCTCCAGATGATTAGTTGATCCAACCACTGAGAAGTTTAATTCTTTAAGCACACTGGTTCTGAGCTCGTGGAAACTATCAAAGTAGATTTCTTCATTTCCATGTTTGATCCTGAAAGGGTTCTCCAGCACACAAGGTTGAAAGTTTGGACTTTTACTTCTCCTACTGTTCATTTCCTTGCATGCATTCAACAATTCAGCTTCCATTTGTTCAACAGATTGATCATTTTCAGCTTTTGTGGATCTCTCTTGACTTGGCATGGCTTGCACCTCTTCTTCAGGAAGATCATCTTCATAATCAGCTATTTCTTCATCAGAGTACTCCAACAAATGAGCAATATCAGCATCATCATGCAATGACCAGTCTCCATGTTTCTGATAAAATTCTTCATCTCTTTCAGCCTTGTATGCCAGAACATGTTCCATGACTTTATCAGGTACATTGTCATAACCTTGCATTAGATTGACCATTCTCTTTAAGATGAAGTAGTCAATTCTCCTTTTGACTATCCTCCTTCTGTATGAAAGAGTTTCTGATACATCATGTGAAACCACCTCCATGGTAAAGTCCTTTTGAACTATCACATACCTTGATGCATCAAACCAGAGGACATACTGGACTGCTTCCTTGTTGACATCCAACTTTAATTCAACATTCTTGATTCCTTGAGCTTTTTTTTTCTTGAAGATCAAAAGAGGTGTACAACTGTGTTTGGATTGGCTTCCTGAGATTCCTACCAAGTCATGTGGCTTTCTCCTTTCCTGAGTACTTAGTCTTTCCTTTCTTTGCTTTAGTAGTCTCCTCAAGTTCAGGTTCCTGTCTAGAGAACCAAGCTCTTGCTAAGGATTTTGTCCTTTTAGGCTTGACTGCTTTCTTGGTTTCATCTTTGACAGCTTCTTCCATGACAGTGTCTTCCTTGACAGTGTCTTCTTCTTTGTTGACAGCATCTTTGGTGGCAACATCTTTCTCAGCATTGGTACTGTTAATAGCACACCTTAAGATGCTTGCCTCCAAAGCTTCTAATATCTCACTTTCCCCTTCTTTTGTAACACAAACATCTTGTTTTCCTTGTACAAGGGCTTCTTCCTTGCTTGAATCATGGGCTTGACTTCCTGTGTTCCCAGCAGTTGATCCACCAACATTCTTAGCAACTCTTGAACCTCCACTTCCATCCAATTCATCATCATCAAGAGAGTCATCAAAAGCACAACTTTCACCTTGATCAGCTCTGTTAGCATTAGCTTTAGAGATTAACTTCTTCACTCTGGAGATTAGCTTAATATCTCTTCTTGCCAGTAGCTTGTGAATTGCTTTGACAGCTAGGACTCTTTCCTTGTTGATTTTGGATTTGAGAATTATATTTAGCACTTTCATTACTGTCTTTGTCTCCATTCTTGAAGTGCCTTGCAAATCTAAGAATGCATACCTCTTGACACCATCTTTTGAGACTGCTCCATAACAGACACAGAATGGATCTAAATACACCTCTAGAAGTCTCTCTTTCATTAGATCCTGAAGTTGCACTTGTAATATCTCATTGAAGGTTGAGTTGTTTGCTTTAATCTTAGCCTTCATCACACTCAACACCCTCACTCATAGGTTTTGTAACAACTGCATGGTGATGAACATTGAGATTCCTATGTTCAAGTACACATCAATTGCCCATCTTTTTTCTTCATTAATCTTCACACATACACTCACAATTATATCCAGCAGAGTTGTTGTGACTTGAGATGGAGTTACACTTGGCCTCCTTATTACCTCCGCAATTACTCTGTGGAGTTGATCATCATGATTGTGCAGTGTGCTCTCCCTGTAATCCACCATTATGGTATTTGCCTCTTCCTGATCAATTTCAGTTCCTTCAGTCCACATGGATGGTGCATTGTAGTATTCAGGCAACTTCCCTTTTCCTTTCCCCAACTTATTCTGATCCTCATTTTCTCTTCACATCTTCTATAGTGCAGTTTCCTGAGGCTGTGAAGTTGGTTCCCTAATTGATACAAGAGGGAGTATTGGCCTCTTTGATTTTGACTTTCCTTACAGTTCCTTCAATACTTCTTTGGACATCAATACTCTCTCCCTATCAATTTCATATTCAAAAAGATTTACAGCTTCACTTCCTTGGTGTTCTACACGTTTCTCACCCTTTCCTCCTGACTCCCCCTTACTTGCAGACTCCACCTTAGTTCTTGACTCCTCCTTAGATACAGGCTCCCCCTGAGTTGCAGTATCAGGTACTTCTTGTGTTCCAACATCTTGCTCTAGGACATATTTTAATCTTACACTTTTCTCCCCCTTATGTAAGTTGGCAGCATCAATACTGGCAGATAGAACCTGAATAGCTTCCTGAATACTAGAGAAGCCAGAGGCCACCATGGTAGACAGGCTGTCAAGCTTAGTTTCCATGGATAGACATCTGTGCTCTAGGGATTCCAACTTGAGAGCAGTGGGGGGGGGGCACCAGTTCTCAGCCTTCTTGGAAGGGAATGAAAAGAATGGAGCTTGGAGGCTGTGGGGGTTCTCACACTTTCAGGGTTTTTCTGAGTGATCTCATCACTCCTCACAGAAGAACTCTCAAGGCCTAGTGCCTGAACAATGTGGGCTCCCTCAAAGTCACTCTGGACATGCTCAAGTCCCTCTTCTTTTGCCAGCTCATTTGGCTGCCTTTCATTTTTTGACTCACCTCTCTGTTCTTTTATCTCTCTTTTCTTTTGCACACCCTCACTCAACCTAGATGCATGGGTATGAGCAGTACTTACATGTATTGAAAGAGATGGTTTAGAATGTACCTTTAGTAGCTGAGATAGTGGCACATCATCATCAGAGGCATCCTCAATGAGAACTTCATCATAGTTGGGCTGTGAAGAGGTGACAACAGCTTGTTCATGAATGTTACTGTCAGCTAATGGGTTGACAGTAGGTTCCACTGCATCCGAGACAACAGGTTCTGTTGGGACAGCAACTTTGACTACATCATTGACATCAGGGTTGTCGTTGACAGCAACATTCACAGTGTCCTTGACAGCAACCGAGGCTGTGACAGCATCGTCCCTAAGGTAAAATGCTCCTTGGAGATTGAACAAGGCACTGGCTGTTTCACTTTCTGGCAGAGTTGCACCTTGTTCTTTCTCACTGTTTGAAGGGGTGGTTTCCATCTCACTTTGAGAAATGGGTTCTTGTGGACCACTAGATGGGGGCTCATCCATGATTGGAGATGGATGATCAAAACCTGAAGGGTTGAGACTGTCCCCCTCTCTAGGTTGTGGAGAAGAAAGAAATGAATGAGTAGGGAAGGAAGAAGGTGAAGGTGGAGAAGAGAATATTGGCTGCTCCAGAGATGGAATTTGTGAAACATCAATAGGGGAAGAGATATCCTCACTATGTCCTGACTCCATGTGTGTTTCTGCAAGCGGGGGTCCCTCATGAGGTGAAACATGAGGTTGTGCAGACTCTGTACAAGGTGCCTTGGTAGACATGCCAGTTTCAACAGATGTCCCTTGTTGAGAAGGAACATCTAGGGAGATGTTTTGTGCCCTATTTTCCGCTACATTCTTTTGAGAAACTGCAGGGTGGTTGACAGTGGTTTTGGTCCTCTTAGCTCTCTTCTTCTTAGGCTCAAGAGGAACCACTGTGGGTTCTGTTTGACTACCTTCCTTATTTGCTGCACTAGGTGCATGAACTCCCTCTTGACTCACATCACTACCACCAACACCAGCTTCTAGGGGTCTTTTTCTGGATTCTTGCAAGGCTTGTCTCTGAAATTTAGGAAGTCTAGAGAACCTAGGCTGAATGTATGGGGTAGATTGTGGATTAGCTGAATTGGGGTCTAATCCAGCCTCATCCTCAAGAGAGAAAGTTTCATACCCAAAGGGCAATGGAAAATCAAGGTTAGGCACTTGATCAACCATGTGTTTAGTGAAACAGAGTGGAATGTGTGCATTTAAATTCTGTGAAGTGAGAGTTGTGTGTGTGTTTCTTTTCAAAATACTGCAAACCTCTGTACGAAGGGCATTTTCATCAAAATCACAGAAGGAATTAATACACAGCATTAGAAAGCGAGAATAGAGATTTATCTTCTTACCTATGGCAGCCTTGAGATGTGCCATGAGTAGCTTTCCAACATCCACCTTGTACCCATGAACAATGGAGTGGGTGAGCTTCTTGATATAGGTGGGAATCCCATTCCAGCCGGTGGTCTTTGTAGAGAACACTTTCACCATTGCATCAAAAATCATGCTCCATTCCTTTCTGAGATACTTCCTGTCCATTTCACCAGAAGGGTACCACTTTGTTGTTCCCTCTTCAAAAGTGGGTCCAGAATACCCAATTTTCAAGAAGAGTTTCTTCAAGGTTTCATCAATTGCAAGCTCTGTATAGGTCTTTCCTGGTTCAAGCACAATTCCTAGAGCTGCATTGATGCCTTGAATAGTAAGAGTGTAACTATGCTCTTTGATTTTGAACTTGATGGTGGTATGGTCTCCATCTCCCTGAGCAACAGCCGACTCCCAGAAGTTTTCAATCCTTTCTAGGTCTAGAACAGGAGTTGAAATAATAGCATAACCAAGATAGGACTTTTTCAATAAAGAAACAAGCCCTTTGAAATCTTCACCAACATCATTTGGAGAATAGATGCCAGCAAAGTTAGTCTGAGAGATTGATTGTTTAGGTTCCATTGTTGGTATGAAAGAGAAAAGAGAATGACGTGAATGAGTAGAGAGAGAAATATAGCAGAAAGTTGTTTTGCTTTTTGGTTGTTCTGTGTCAGGTTTGATATTGTCTGATTAACTGATGTATAAAAGGGTAGTTCAAGCGTTATGCTGAAAAATGGGTTATTTGGAATCGTGCTTTTTGCCCAGTAACTCCACCACGTGGGTTACTGTTAGGAATATGTTGTTCATGATGATAATTATAAAAACAATTAGTAGATTTTGTATTAAGTCATTTTGTAGCTGTCAACGAAATGGCATGCTTTGCAGCATTCCGTTGACAGGAAGCTCATCAACGAAATGAGTAATGTAGCAATTGCACTGTACAATACTTCACAGTTTGATATGCATTCTGTTGTATGTATTAGATAGGTTTTCTAAGTCATGTTGACTAAGTACTAGATAGGCAAAATAGGTTGGTTAATTGTAAATATATTATGCCTTGTAATTTTGCCTAAGTGAAGACATGTCAACGGTATGAAGATCACTCTGTCAACGGTATGGAGTTTACCCATCAACTTAACGAGGGAAACACCATCAACGAAACGAAGGAAACACCATCAACGGAATGAAGAATAAAGCTATCAACGAAACACATCTCCCTGCTACCAACGAATCACTATTGTTTTTTGAACAGTTGACAAAGTGATAGTGACAGTTTACTGAACAGATCTAAAGGAGATATGGAAGTGTACTTTGCATTGGAAGCCATCAAAATGGTTACTGGAAATAAGGAAACATTCCAATTTCCAATAAGGCTCTTGGGAATGATTAAAATTAGCATGAAGACAAAAGCAAAGATCTCCAAGGACCATTGGACAAAAGGAATGAAAAGCAAGCTACTGATGGTTACTACTATTGTTCTTTAGTTTAGCCAAACGTAGAATTGTAAACTTGGGTATTTATAACCAAGTGTAGCAGTTACTTTAAAAAAAGAGAAGAAAAACAAATAGTTTGTATTAGCTATCTTTGAGAGCATACTTCTCTACAATCTTGTAATTGAGCAGCTGTGTACATTTTGTATCACAGATTATTTCCGCAATAAAAATCACTTCAGTTGGATCATCAAACAATCCAACTGAAATTATTTATGTGCTTGTGATTTTTACTTTAAGTTCAGTTTTTATTTGTAAGTTGTTTTAAGTTTAAGAAATATCAAGAATTGTATTCAACCCCCCCTTCTACAATTCTGTTAGGTCATTTGGGATTAACAATTGGTATCAGAGCAAGCTTCTAACATACAAGAAGTTTAAAGATCAGGACCAAAAATAGAAGCCATGGTGAAGAAGGATGCATGAGTAAAAATACCAGTTCTTGATAAGGACAATTACTTTCACTGGAAAGTAAAGATGCATTTACATCTCATGTCTATGGATGAGAGATATGTAGACTGCATTGAGAAAGGTCCACACGTTCCCATGAAGTTTGCATCTAGAGTTGGACTGCCAGATGATGCTCCTGATGTGGAAATTCCAAAACTTGTCTCAGAATGGACTATTGAAGATGTTGCAGAAGTCCATAAAGATAAAAGAACCATGAACATTCTGTTTAATGGTTTGGAGCAAGAGATGTTTGACAATGTCATAAACTGTACAACCTCCAAAGAAGTATGGGACACTGTTAGAACTCTCTGTGAAGGTACTGAGCAAGTTAGGGAAAACAAAATGCAGCTCCTTATACAACAATATGAGCATTTTCATTTTAAAGCTGGTGAAACCCTAAATGACACGTTTAGTAGGTTTCAAAAGCTTTTGAATGGATTAAAGTTGTATGGGAGGATCTATCAAACCAAGGATTCAAACCTTAAATTTCTTAGAGCTCTTCCAAAAGAATGGAAGCCTATGACTGTTTCTCTCAGAAACACTCAAGAGTACAAAGACTACACTCTTGAGAGACTTTATGGAACCTTGAAGACATATGAGTTGGAAATGGAGCAAGATGAATAAATTGAAAAGGTACAAAAGAAGGGTGGATCTATTGCATTGATTGCATCTGTGAACCAGCTGGAAGATGACAATGAAGAAGCTGCAAAGGCCACAACTAGTCGAGCTAGTTGTAGGAGTGATGTTAGCAAAGGTAAAGGCAAGATGACAGAAGAAGAAGAATCAGAACCAGCCAACTTGGATGACTTAGATGAGATTGATGAACACATTGCTTTTCTGTCAAGAAAATTCTCTAAGTTCAAGTTCAAGAGAAACTCAGAAGCAAGGCCACCAAGGAGAGACTTTCAACCTAACAAAAGTAACTGGATTGAAAAGTCTAAATCTAAATGTTTCAATTGTGGAATGCTTGGTCACTTTGCTGGAGACTGCAGAAAGCCCAAGATTGAGAAGGGCAACAGGAAATTTGAGCATGTTGATTATAAAAAGAAATACTTTGAACTTCTCAAGCAAAAAGAAAAGGCTTTCATGTCTTAGGAGTATGATTGGGCTGGTAATGGTGAAGATTCTGATGATGATGTTGAGTATGTCAACTTGGCTCTTATGGCTAACAATCATGAGCAGGAAGCAAGCTCCTCAAGCAACCAGGTAACAATTACTAATCTTTCTGAGCTTTCTAAAGAGGAATGCGATAGTGCAGTAAATGAAATGTCTACTGTACTAAATAATTTGCGTGTTACTCTTAAATCACTTACCAAAGAGAATTCAAGAATAAAATAGACTAATTTGCTCTTAAGTGATAGGAATGCAATGTTAGAAGCACAGCTCATTGAATTTGAGAAAATGAGATGTGTTAGTAGGGATGCTAAGAAGGAACTTGAGAACGTGTTACAAAGAGAAGAAATTCTTAAAAAACAACTTGAGATAGAACAAAGTGTGATTGCAAAATGGAAAGATGCCAGGAATGTTGCCACCAACATCATTAATGTTCAAGGTATGGAATCTTTCTGTGAGCAATCATGGAAAAAGAACAAAGAGAAGCTAGGGTATGTTGGTGAAACCTTAGAATCAGAAACAGAGTCAACAAACAACAATGATCATTTGTTGAAGGTTGATATGTCAACGGAATGCAATGTTTCATTGACAGATGAACCATCAACCGATCAGGCTGTTTCGTTGACAGAGAAAAGAAAAGATGAACTCACTAGACTTAATAATAAGTATGGTCCTGTCACCAAGAACTTTGTTCAAGGTGAGTCTAGTAAATCAAAGAAAGTTGAGAAGCCTATTGAGAGAGCTAATGTAGGTCACTTGTCCAACAAGCAATTGAAAGATAAGTTAGAAAATGTTCAAGTTGAGGCTAAGGGAAATAAAAAGAATAACAGGAATGGCAAAGTAGGGATTAACAAACACAACAATTACACACCTGATAAATATGCTCCTAGAAAGACATGTGTCAATTGTGGAAGTGTCAGTCATTTATCTACTAACTGCAAATCTGTTAAGAAAACTGTTAAAGTGAAAATTCCCAAGCCTGCAATGAATAGTTCTATGCCTACAATGCCTGTTATGCCTAACATGTTTGCTCCATATGCACAATTTCAGAATCCATATGCTAGCATGTCGTTTGTGCCTAATCCATACATGAATATGTTTAATGTGCCACAAATGCCATGGAATATGAATAACATGTTTGTTCCACCAACTATGCATGCTATGAATGAAAATGTGAGCAACTTTCAGAAATCAACACCAAGGGTAAAGATTGATTTAAATCAATCTGAGCCCAAGGTGAAAAATGATATTAAAGGAAAAGCAAAGGCTAACAAAACAGGACCCAAGGAAACTTGGGTACCAAAATCAACTTGATTTGGTTTTATTGTGTGCAGGGAGAAAAAAGGAATCTTTGGTACTTGGATAGTGGTTGTTCAAGACACATGACTGGTGATTCTACCCTGCTCACAGAGTTTCAGGAAAGAGCTGGCCCTTGTATTGCTTTTGGAGATGACAACAAAGGCTACACAAAGGGATATGGCTTGATTTCAAAAGAGAATGTCATCATAGATGAGGTTGCATTGGTGGATGGTCTTAAGCGCAATTTGCTTAGTATCAGCCAACTCTGTGACAAAGGATTTTTAGTTACTTTTTCTAAAGAAGCCTGTGTTGTTTCTAAAGGAGGAAACAACAATGTGGTAATGACTGGATTCAGAAGAGGGAATGTGTACATTGCTGACTTTAGTAGCACAAGTTCAGACACCATCACTTGTCTTTTCAGCAAGGCAAGCAAGGATGAAAGTTGGCTATGGCACAAGAAATTATCTCATCTGAATTTTAAAGTTATGAATGATTTGGTGAGGAAGGATCTTGCAAGAGGAATTCCACATGTGGAGTTTTCCAAGGATGGTTTGTGTGATGCCTGTCAAAAAGGGAAACAAAAAAAGGCATCATTCAAAAGCAAGACAGAGTCATCAATTGTCCATCAGCTTGAGTTGCTTCATATGGATTTGTTTGGCCCTGTAAATGTCATGTCTATTTCAAAGAAGAAATATTGTCTTGTGATTGTTGATGATTTTTCTAGATTTACATGGACTTTCTTTTTGCACTCCGAAGATGAGGCAAGTGAAATCATTATCAATCACATCAAGATGGTAAACAATCATCCTGACTTGAAAGTAAGAAGGATTAGGAGTGACAATGGGACAGAATTCAAGAATTCAAGCATGAAGGTGTTCTGTGAAGAAAATGGTATTTTGCATGAGTTTTCAGCAGCAAGAACACCACAACAAAATGGTGTAGTTGAAAGGAAAAACAGAACACTTATTGAAGCTGCAAGGACAATGCTAGAAGAATCAAAGTTACCAACTTATTTTTGGGCTGAGGCAGTTAATACAGCCTGCTTCACTCAAAATATCTCTTTGATTAATCAGGCCAAATGAATGACCCCTTATCAGCTACTCAAAAGAAAGAAGCCACTATTGGATTTTCTTCATGTATTTGGATGCAAGTGCTTTGTTCTGAGAAATCAAGCTGAGCGTTTGGGGAAATTTGAAGCAAATGCAGATGAAGCAATATTTGTGGGATATGCAGCAGGGAAAGCTTACAAAGTCTATAATCTCAGAACCAACATTGTTATGGAATCTGTACATGTTGTTTTTGATGATCTCAAAATTCAAGGTCTCTGTGATGAAGGTTTCCATGAAAGTCTTTCTTTTGAGAATGAGGAAGGAGATCAAGTGAATCATGTTAAGGCTACTGAGAAACAGCCTAAAATTGTTGTATCTAGCACAGATGAAAGCAGCAGTGAAGATGAAATTGCTGCATTAAGGTTGAAAAGAATAGCTGCTAGCAGACCAAATGGTCATTTCGTTGACAATCATGATGGTGGATTCGTTGACAGTCAAAATGAGCGTTTCGTTGACAGCCAAAATGGTCATACCGTTGACAGTCATAGAAATGCTTCTAGAAGTGATCAGTTAGGGACAACAAATTCAGGGGGAGTTTCTCAAGGACAAATATCCAATCAAGGCAATCATGATCATGAAGCTACCTCTTCAAGAGAAAATCTACCTCCCTCAAGGAAATGGACTAAAGATCATCCCTTTGAACTTATTATAGGTGATGTTACTTCAAAAGTCCAAACTAGAAGAGCAACTCAAGAAGAATGTCTATATAGCAGCTTTCTGTCTCAAGATGAGCCAAAGAAAGTTGAGGATGCACTTCTAGATCCAGATTGGGTTTTAGCTATGCAAGAGGAGCTAAACCAATTTGAGAGGAACAATGTATGGAAGCTGGTGCCCAGGCCTAAGGACAGGAGTGTCATAGGCACAAAATGGGTGTTCAGAAACAAGATGGATGAAAATGGCATAGTCACAAGGAACAAAGCTAGATTGGTTGCAAAAGGCTATTCACAGGAAGAAGGAATTGATTTTGATGAAACCTTTGCTCCTGTTGCTAGACTAGAAGCAATAAGGATTTTCCTAGCCTATGCAGCCCATGCCAATTTCAAAGTCTATCAAATGGATGTGAAGAGTGCTTTTCTGAATGGGGAATTGGAAGAGGAGGTGTATGTAAGTCAACCTCCTGGTTTTGAAGATGATGATTTTCCAGAATATGTATACTTCCTCCTCAAAGCACTCTATGGTTTGAAACAAGCACCTAGAGCCTGGTATGACACACTTTCACAGTTCCTCCTTGAGAATCACTTCACTACAGGTACTGTAGATAAAACTCTTTTTCACAGGGTTGTGAATGGCTCTACTATACTTGTTCAAATTTATGTAGATGACATAATCTTTGGGTCTACAGATGTGAAACTTTGTCAAAAGTTTGCCAAGCTTATGCAAAGTAAATATGAAATGAGCATGATGGGAGAATTAACTTACTTTCTTGGTCTTCAAGTGAAGCAAGTTAATGAAGGCATTTTCATTAGTCAAACAAAATATATTCATGATTTATTAAAGAAGTTTAACTTAATGGAATGCTCTCCTGCCAAAACTCCCATGCCTACTGCCACCAAACTTGAATTGAATACTAAGGAAAAATCTGTGGACATTTCAGGTTACAGAGGCATGGTAGGCTCACTTTTATATTTAACAGCTAGTAGACCTGATATTATGTTTGCTACATGTCTATGTGCTATATTTCAAGCTGATCCTAGGGAATCCCATTTAGTTGCTATTAAAAGAATTTTCAGATATCTCAAAGGAACACCAAACCTTGGCATTTGGTATCCTAGAGAATCTGGCTTTGAACTAATTGGTTATTCAGATACAGATTTTGCAGGATGTAAAATTGACAGGAAAAGCACAACAGGCACCTGTCAATTCTTAGGAAACAAGCTTGTCTCATGGTTCAGCAAGAAACAAAACTCAGTTTCTACCTCCACGGCTGAGGCTAAGTATATTGTAGCTGGAAGTTGTTGTGCACAGATTTTATGGATGAAAAATCAACTACTTGATTATGGAATAAGAGTTGAGAAAATTCCTATTTTCTGTGACAACACTAGTGCCATTGCCATTACTGAGAATCCAGTGCAGCATTCAAGGACCAAGCACATTGACATCAAGTACCATTTCATTAGAGAACATGTTATGAATGGTACTGTGGAGTTACGTTTTGTTCCAAGTGAACAACAACTTGCAGACATCTTTACCAAGCCACTTGATGAATCATCATTCTCAAGATTAGTAAGTGAGCTAGGTATGCTAAATCTCTCTTAATTATTTTTGAGATATTTGCAAGTTACAATGTAGCCAGAAATTTGCTATGTTTTTCTGTGAATTAATTTTCTCAGGAAAAAGTGAAATTTTGTCTAAGTCAAAATTACTATGTCAACGAAACGCACCATTTCGTTGACAGTCTTAGCATTTTTCTGGGTGTTTCATTGATAGCTCTTTTATATCAACGAAACGCAGCTTTATCAACGAAACAAACGGGACCTTAAACGCCCAATTGTGATTCGTTGATACATCGCTTTTAATCTGAACCGTTGAAATTTTGACACGTCTTTTACCACGATCTATGCATACACCCCTGTAAGTATAAATCATGGTAATACTTTAAAAGTAACGGTTATATTTTTTAAGCCAATCCAGTAATTTACATTTATTATTGGATTCTTTTTCTGAGAATTTTTGGGGGAGTATTTAAGAAATTCTATTTTCTTTAATTTCTTTTTACCTGTTCTCAAAAATTCCAAAGGCTTTTCTCTCTTCTTCTCTCTAACAAGCAATTCAGTTCGAAGCTTTTCTTCACACAACAATGGCACCCATAGTCAAGCTTATGTCTGCTGGAGGGTTCATCTATGAGAAGAACAACTCCATCCCTTTTGTTGTCAAGGAAAACCCGAACAGTATCTTTTTCAAGATGATGGACTTCATGAAGAACTGCAAGTTGAGCTATGCAATGTTTCACTCAACTCCTCTCTATAATGAGATAATCGAGGAGATCTGGACCTCGTGTGAGTATAGTGGAACAAACTGCACACTGCAATTCACTCTCCAAGGTAATGAGTACATAGTTAATTCTGATGTATTGCAAGCATGTCTACATATTCCTGAAAATAACTGTGATGCTTTGCCTACAATCACTGAAATGGTTAACATGCTAAATTCAATAAACTACTCTTTGCCTACTGATAATCTGGGTAGAATAATTAGGAGAGGTTTGGTTAGGGAATATAGTTATTTAGCTGATGCATTTATCAAGGTCTTTTCTGGAAAGATTAGTAATTTTGATGCATTAACTAATTCCATGTTGATTCTTTTTACCATGCTCCTAACTGATAGATATTACAACTTTAGCACCCAACTTATGTATGAAATTGGTGCTAAGTTGGGTGACAAGGCTAATAGGAAAAAGAATATCTACTATGCTAGGTTTCTGATGATGTTGGCTAATCATGTTAGTCCAACACCATTAGTAATCTCTAACCCTGTTTCCAAGTTTGAGTGTTTTGTGCAAGAAAAGAGAGTATTGACAGACATACTGAGGCTGAACCACAATGGTGAGGTTCCAGTGGTGTATCTGCCAGTAATTGAGGTAACTACTGTTATCCCTTCTAGTATAATTGTTACTTCAACTGTATCACCCAGTCCTGTTGATGTGGAGTCTGTAGCTGTGACCCAACAGGCTCCTGCCCCAGCAACAAAACCAAAATCAAAGAAATCCTCCAAGCCAACCTTAGGTGCTTCCCAAAAGGCACCTGTTGTAAAATCCACTACACAACCTAAGGGGAGTGTTTCTGGAGCTGTGAGAGGTGAGGGAAGGGGTGAACATAAAAGAAACCCTAAGGATAAGGAAGGACAGATGAGTGAAATCCAGCCTAGCCCCATTGTGTCTTCCCAACAAGGCACAATGAGTAAAATGGATTTAAACACAAGTCTAGTTGCATCCTCCCAAAAGGATGTGATTATTGAAACAAGCTCTCCTCCAAGAGCACACTCCAAAAGGGTAAGGGACACTTCAAGCCCACAGTCTACATTTTCCCAATACCAAAGGAGAGTGAAGCAAAAGTCCAAGGGTACACAGGGTGCACACACACTGGAAGCAACACTTCCAGTTTCTCAAATTCAGTTTGATGTAACCCCTATTATTAATCTGGGGTTACAGTCCCATTCTCTAAACATTAATCTTGATTTATCTCCATCCAATTCACCAACTCAATCTTTAGATGTGGACATGATCAATACATCTTTTCCTGATTCTCCAACTCTTATCTTGGAGAAGCCCCACTCTGAAGCTGATGGCCATCACTTGTTAAGTGATTTGTTGGGCCATCAACCATTTTTCTCTGAAGTTGCAAGAGGATCTGTGGACCAATCTCTAAAATCAATCACCACAGATTCTACTGTAATTTCACTTTCTCAAAGTGCTTTATTGACTTCATCAACGAAACAGCCTCTTTCGTTGACAAGTGTTTCTCCATCAACGGTATCCATACCGTTGACAGTTCAAACTACCATTCCGTTGATAGGTCATTCTACACCCCTTATTGAAAATCAAGTTGTTTCCACAACTAGTGTAGATGACCTGGTGGTAGTTGAGACACTTTTAGGTTTGAGAGGGAGTGAAATTGAGAGACTGGCTTGCAACCAGGCAAAAGGAGAGTCTGAGAGTGAGAGGCTGGCTATTTCTTCCAGCCAGGCAAAAGGAGAGATTGAGAGTACCACCTTAGTAGGTGAAGGTGAGGGTGTGAGAGGTGTGAGCCATGGGGAGCCCATGATGCAAGAAAAGAGTGGAGAGAGAGAAGGGACTACAGGAGCAATAAGGATGGAAGCAGCCATTGCTAGTGAGTTAATGAGGGTCAGTGAGGGAGAAAGGGAACTTACCTTCCAAGAGCATTATCAACAAACTCTGGATAGTATTTCCCTGGATCCTGAGACCTTTACTCATCCTGTGTCAGCCTATCAAGTTATGGCTCAACAGGGCAATGTGGAGGTAGAAAGGTCACTCAACTTAATTCATACTACTGCATCAATGCAAAGAGCAAAGGATGCCTTGACCAATATCTACCTCCAGGAGCTGCAGCAAGTGGAGACTTTGAGTTTTCTGATGATGAAGACAGCTTTGGTGACAATCTACAGGTGGCCACCACTACACAGACTGGGACTTCTGTGGTGCCTCCTACACCAAACTGGCTTTCTCAGGATATGCATGGTAGATGCAACTTGGATGCTGCTATCACAAGGCAGTACAATGAGGCATATCTAGCTCATGAGTCTGCTGAAGCAAGGGAGAAGAAATTCTACAAGGCCATAATGGATTCTCTGGAAATTCAAAGGCTACAAATGTTGCAGACAAGGATTGAGGCTACAGAAATCAAGGATTCAATTAGCAACCTTAGGGATGCTACTGACAGGAGGCTAGATGAAAAGCTTCCTCTTCACACTGTCTCCAAGATGTCAAGGTTTTTCACCAAGGAACCTGAAGTGTCCTCATCTTTGAAAACTCTCTCCTCTAGGGTGGACAAAGTTGAGGCTACACTTTCTCACATGCAGAAGGAACAGGAGAAGCAAACTAGCCTACTCACCCAGCTTCTGGCAGCTCAAGGAATCCCTATCATCTCACTTGATGATAACAAAAAGGGGGAGAAAACTAAGGAGCTAGAGATACAAATCACAAAGGTTTTGGTCCCAGCCATCTCCTTACCAGAAGAGCCATTAGCAATGGGGGAGTTTGGAAAGAAGAAAAAGGATGGTATTGACCTGATCCAGGAAGCTTCTATGAGGATGAGACTTGCAGAACAAATCAAAGACCATTGGTCCAACATAGAAGCAAGGGTCAAGAAAATTGCTGGAACTACAAAGGACTCAAATCCATCAACGGATCAACCATCAACGAATGCCATGGTTCTAGTGTCAACGGAATGGGAGCCACAGACCAATTCTTTCTATAAGGTAGAGCCCCTTCTACATGGAGTCACTCAAGGTCCAAGGAAGGAAAAAGGACAAACTTCATGCATTAGGGATGTGGAACAAGCTACACTCCAAAGAAGCTTATCTCCCAAGTCCCCTGCTAAACCAAAGGGCAAAAATATAGCAAGGACTTTCTATCCTGCAACTTATCCAGATGAGCTCAAGCTTCTTGGTCTACTTATCACAAAAAGCAAGGAAATCAATGATTATGAGATAAGGAAGCAAAGGGCAATTGTCTACAGGAATGGACAAGAAATCTGTGTTTGGGCTGGTCACCCAAACTTTGCTGAAGCTAAAGCTGAAGAGTCAGAAAGAGCAGCAATGCAAGCCCTTGTTGTTGCTCAGTCTCTTGATGAAGAAGAAATACAGCTAGAAGAAAAAGCAAGAGAGGAAAGGAGTGCAAAGAAGAGCACAAGGCAACCAAAGGCAAGAGCTAGGAGAAACATAGCCTTTGAGAATGATGACTCTCAGAGCATTGCATCAGACTCTTCTGTACCAATTGCACCTCCAACAATTCCTGATCCAGTTTCAGAGGTAAAGTTAGCCTGTGATCCTAATCATCCTGTAAATTTCCATGATCAGCCAATTGAGCCAAAGGGAGAGCCAATTGAGTTTGATGAGGCCAACTTTCCAAAATTCCTCTTTGAAATGGATCCAAAGAAGAAATCTAAGCAAAGGGCTACCAAGGCTAAGCCATTTCTGATAAGGAGACCACAAGCTGAGAAACCCCCTACCAACTCAGAAGACTTCATCTACATTGCTGATATCAGGGAGGAGTCTGACATTCATATCAATCTTGATGACCTGGTTGAAGTGAGAGGAATAGCAGCTTCTTACAAACTACCAGAGAGAATGGTATTTGTCTACAAGGGTGGGAGAGAACAGGTTTGGCCTCTACACAGAATTCTGGGAGAAGACTATCAGACACTGCTATCTGTGTTTAAATGTTTGAAGAAAGATTTTGGTTTTACCAAAACAGCCAAGTCTGAGGTTGTCTCCAAGATTTGCCAAATCAAAGCTAGCTGGAACAAGCCTGGTGCACTTCCCAGAGTATTGAAGGTCCCTCAAACAGGAAAGATAATTCATCTCCAACCTTTTTGGATGATGGAATTCAGAGATAAGGACAATTGTAGAAGATTCTTCAGAATAGAAGACCAACTGGAGAAGGCATCCAATGAAACTCTAAGGTTAATGCAATCCAAGTTGGGGAATCAAGATGAAGAAGAGAAGATTTTCTACAGAAGACTTCAAGCTCAAATTGAGGAGAACAATGCAAGAAAAGGGAAGAAAACAAGACCACAGAGGCAAAGATGAAAAATCTGCTCAGTCTAGAGGAGCAACTCTGTGCACTTGTTTTGTAAGATTTTCTACTTTGCATTTCAATTAAATTCAATGAAGCTCAATGCAATTTCTACTTTTATCATGTGTAATATGTCTGAGTGTTTTTGTTATCATCAAGGCTCTTGATTTATGGTTGTTATTCTATCAGTCATAAATTGGGGGAGATTGTTAGGAATATGTTGTTCTTGATGATAATTATAAAAACACTTAGTAGATTTTGTATTAAGTCATTTTGTAGCTGTCAACGAAATGGCATGCTTTGCAGCATTCCGTTGACAGGAAGCTCATCAACGAAATGAGTAATGTAGCAATTGCACTGTACAATACTTCACAGTTTGATATGCATTCTGTTGTATGTATTAGATAGGTTTTCTAAGTCATGTTGACTAAGTACTAGATAGGCAAAATAGGTTGATTAATTGTAAATATATTATGCCTTGTAATTTTGCCTAAGTGAAGACATGTCAACGGTATGAAGATCACTCTGTCAACGGTATGGAGTTTACCCATCAACGAAACGAGGGAAACACCATCAACGAAACGAAGGAAACACCATCAACGGAATGAAGAATAAAGCTATCAACGAAACACATCTCCCTGCTATCAACGAATCACTATTGATTTTTGAACAGTTGACAAAGTGATAGTGACAGTTTACTGAACAGATCTAAAGGAGATATGGAAGTGTACTTTGCATTGGAAGCCATCAAAATGGTTACTGAAAATAAGGAAACATTCCAATTTCCAATAAGGCTCTTGGGAATGATTAAAATTAGCATGAAGACAAAAGCAAAGATCTCCAAGGACCATTGGACAAAAGGAATGAAAAGCAAGCTACTGATGGTTACTACTATTGTTCTTTAGTTTAGCCAAACGTAGAATTGTAAACTTGGGTATTTATAACCAAGTGTAGCAGTTACTTTAAAAAAAAGAGAAGAAAAACAAATAGTTTGTATTAGCTATCTTTGAGAGCATACTTCTCTACAATCTTGTAACTGAGCAGCTGTGTACATTTTGTATCACAGATTATTTCCGCAATAAAAATCACTTCAGTTGGATCATCAAACAATCCAACTGAAATTATTTATGTGCTTGTGATTTTTACTTTAAGTTTAGTTTTTATTTGTAAGTTGTTTTAAGTTTAAGAAATATCAAGAATTGTATTCAACCCCCCCTTCTACAATTCTGTTAGGTCATTTTGGATTAACAGTTACTCCCTTTATTTTCTGTCAACGTGGAGGTTGAATTAAAAATTATAACGGTTCACTACTTTTGACAGTAACCTGTGCGCTGAAAACAAGCTGTTAGTGACATTTGGGTGATGACAGTAGGTTTGTCTTGACAGTAACATTGTCGCGAAAAACTTACTGTCACCGTTAAGTACTTCAATGACAGTATCTTTCAAAACTCTTGTTATTCACTGATGTCAAGAAACTAACTGTCATTAAGTTCCGTGACAGTTGCTTTTCTTGATGACAGTAACGTTTGAGGAAAACAGTAACTGTCATGAATTTTAATGGATGTTGTCATTAATGTACATAACTCAATAAACACCATTCATAAATATTCGATTGAGAGCTAGGTATCATGCACAGTAAATGAATCAGATAATCAACACATAGACAATTCACATAAAGAAAGAAACATGGAAGTTAATGGAACAAGTTTTATTAATAAAATCATTTTTTAAAACATGAGAATACAACTTATGATTTCACTATTTTATTAACTATTCCTAAAACTTCTAATCGGGTTCCTTCTTCAGTGCTTCCTTCCTCCTTGAGGAGCTTTTGAAATTCAACTTCTTGATCCTGCCATTTAGCCTCTTCAATGGCCTTGGCAGTAGCATCTCTATCTTCTTCCTCATCTAGATTGTCTTATAATTCATCGAACAGTTTCTCAACCTCTTCCTTGTGTGGATAAACACTCTGAATCTTAGACCTGTACTCGATTCCTACTTTATTTTCCATTTAACCTTTTTCTGATAGTTACAACTAATATGACCTAGTGATCATTTTATAGGCATATTAGGGGAATGGTAAGGTAAACAGTCAACAGTTTGGAATACCCATACAACTACCACATAGAGCAATTAAAATTCATGTCCTCCATTAATCCAACAATTAACACACAACAGCCAATCAACGCAAAGTCTTTGACCATAGATCTCAAACTTTGAGGTTATCCAAGTTAATGACACAAAGTTTTATTACTGACAATACGACTAGCACAAAATTAAATTTAGCAAAGTCATAGCAAACATGTTGTCGAAAAGAATAAAAACTTATGTGAAAGTAACTTCTCATGATAGTAACTTGGAGGTTACTATCACAAGTTGCATTCAGAAATGACAATGTAAAAACTAGTAAGTTAACATACCAGATTAAGCATTCCCAATTCACTTACCAACCTGTTAAAGGTGTCTTCATCCCATGGTTTAGTGAAGATGTCTGCAAGTTGCTTTTCTGTTGGGACGTAGATCAATTTCATAGTTCCTCTTTCAACATGTTCTCTAATGAAGTGATGTCTGATATTAATGTGTTTTGTCCTAGAGTGTTGAACAGGATTGTCTGAGACGACTATGGCACTAGTGTTGTCACAATAGATAGGAATGTTGCTCAACACTAATCCATAGTCCAGCAGTTGATTCTTCATCCACATAATTTGTGCATAGCAACTTCCAGCTGTTATATATTTAGCTTCTGCAGTTGATGTAGAAACTGAATGTTGCTTCTTGCTAAACCATGACACTAATCTTCCACCAAGAAATTGACAGCTACCTGTTGTGCTTTTTATGTCAATTCTACATCCAACATAATCTGAGTCAGAGTACCCAATAAGCTCAAATCCAGTATTTTTGGGATACCAAAGGCCTATATTAGGGGTGCCCTTTAGATATCTAAAAATCCTTTTGATAGCAACTAAGTGTGACTCCTTTGGATCAGCTTGAAACCTTCCACAGAGAAGTGATCCCACCATGCCTCTGTAAGTACTAGAGTCCACTTTCTTTCCCTTAGGATCAAGATCCCGATTTGTTGATGTAGAGATAAGAGTCTTGGCAAGTGATGAATCTTCTAAGTTGAACTTTTTGAGAAGTTCCTTGACATATTTGGCTTGACAAATGAAGATTCCATCATCCTTTTGAAGGACTTGTAGACTAAGGAAGAATGATAGTTCTCCCATCATGCTCATCTCATACTTGTTTCTCATTAGAGATGAGAACTTTTCACACAACTTCTCATTTGTAGATCCAAAAATAATGGCATCCACATAGATTTGTACCAGAATGATGTCCTTGCCATGATGTTTGTAGAACAGAGTTTTATCTACCACACCTCTTGTAAACTGATTTTCCAACAGAAAGGTGGAAAGTGTATCATACCAAGCTCTGGGAGCTTGTTTCAATCCATACAGTTCTTTGAACAGTTTGTAGACAAAGTTATACATTTCAGCATCTTCAAAGCCAGGTGGTTGTTCAACATACACCTCTTCCTCCAATTCTCCATTTAGAAAGGCACTCTTGACATCCATTTGGAACACCTTGAAGTTAAAGTGTGCAGCAAAGGCTAGAAAAATTCTTATAGCTTCAAGTCTGGCAACATGTGCAAATGTCTCATCACAGTCTATTCCTTCCTGTTGACAGTATCATTTTGCTACTAGCCTTGCTTTGTTTCTTGTCACCATTCCATCCTCATCCAACTTGTTCCCGAAGACCCATTTTGTCTCAATGACTGATTTTCCTTTAGGTCTTGGAACCAATTTCCATACATTGTTTCTTTCAAACTGGTTAAGTTCTTCTTGCACATCAATCACTCAGTCATAATCCAACAATGCTTCATCAATTGTCTTTGGTTCCACTTGAGACAGAAAGCATGAGAACATGCTGTCAGCAGAGACATTACTTCTTGTCCTTATCCCAGAGGAAGGATTGCCAATGATCAAATCATTTGTGTGATCCTTGTTCCATCTTGTTGCTCTGGGCAAGCTTCTTTGTTGATCAGGTGGATTAACTTCTGTTTGAGGAGATGAATCTTCACCAATGTAGTTATCTCCACCATGCTCTTCATTATCTCCAGAATCACCATCAATTTGAGGATTGGATGTGATGGTTTGTGACTGAGCTGGAGTTTGATCAACATCATTGTCATTGACAGTATCTTTCTCAAAACCAATAATTTGGGTAAGACTGGGTTCTTCATCAACATTTTCTTCTTCTTCCAAGTATCCTTGATTCTCAAATCTAAGTGTCTGCATTTGACCATCTTCATTCAGTCCTGGAAATTTGGTTTCATCAAATATGACATTCACACTTTCTTCAATTGTTCTGTGTTTTATGACATAGACTCTGTAAGCAGTCCTTTCCAATCTATATCCCATGAAAATGCCTTCAAGAGCCTTGGTATCAAATTTTCCTTTCTTTTCATGGCTATCTTTCATTATGAAACACTTACTTCCAAATAGATGAAAATATTTGACAGTAGGTTTCTTCTCAATCAACAGATGGTAAGGTGTGCTTCCATGAGTCTTGTTGATTATGGTTTTGTTCTGTGTATAGCAAGCTGTGTTGACTGCTTCTGCCCAGAAGTATGTTGACAACTTAGCATCATGCAACATAGTCCTAGCAACTTCAATCAAAGTTCTGTTCTTCCTTTCTACAACACCATTCTGTTGAGGTGTCCTTGCAGCAGAGAATTGTTGAACAATGCCTTCATCCTTGCAGAAGTTCCCAAGTAAGGCATTTCTGAACTCAGTACCATTATCACTCCCCAATATTTGAACTTTTGCATTTGGAGTTCTGTAAAGAACTCTTATGTGATCAATGATGACTTGAGTAGCTTCATCTTTGGACTCTAGAAACTTCACCCAAGTGTATCTAGAGTAGTCATCCACCATAACTAAAGAATATCTCCTTCTGGCTAAAGATGGAACATTTACTGGGCCAAAGAGATCCATGTGGATTAGTATAAGTGGTTCAGTGTTGGTGTTGACTTGTTTTGATCTATGCACAGCTCTCCCTAGCTTTCCCATTTGACAGTCCTTGCAGTCCTTCCTGACAGAATTCATGTTGGGGTAGTTATCTTACAAGCTCCTTCTTCATCAACATATTCATTGTCTTGAAGTTGAGATGGGAGAGTTTCATGTGCCAAAGCATGTTGTCACCAACAGTAGCTTTACTGTAAAAACAGTAAACTTTATCCTTCTTTGTTGAGCTTAGGTCTGCAACAAACAGGCTTCCTTTTCTTACTCCCTTCAGTGAAAGGCTTCCATCCTTCTTGTGATAGATATTACACACCATCATATCAAACTCAACCTTGAATCCTCTATCACTGAATTGGATGACAATGAGTAGATTATAATTCAATCCATCCACAAGAGCAATATCATTTATGACAACATTCCCAAATTCCAAACAACCATATCCCATTGTGTAACCTTTGCTGTTGTCTCCAAAGGTTATGATTGGGCCAGCTTTCTCTACAAACTGTGATATCAGGGCTTTATCACCTGTCATGTGTCTTGAGCAACCACTGTCAATGATCCACATGACCTGTTTCTTTTTCTTGCCCTGCAAAACAGATTGTTTTTAGGTTGCATATGATACCCAATCCTTGTTGGGTCCTGCAGACTTAGTGACACTTAAGTTTCCATCATTTTCAACATTAATATGACAATCAGAGAATTTCTGTTCAACTTCTTTTGCCACCCACTTAGGTTTATGATAAGACCTTGTCTTTTTCTTAGTGGGGTTGCCTTGTTACTGTTTCTAGTAGGCTCAGAAGTCTCACCAGAATGCATGTAGGAGCACTTATCAGTTGACAGAATAGGCAAATTGAAGCAGGTACTCATAGCAGTAATTTTACATGGCATGCAATCAGTATTATTACAGACATCCATGGATCTATGCATAATGAGGGTTCTGTGTAAGTTACCTTTGACCTCAGTCACATTGACTTTAGTCTCAGTAGGTTTCTTACAAACATTTGTTAAATGATGTGAGGAACAAGAGTTATTACATAGTTTCCTGGGTGCATTTTTGACATAAGCATAGCCATTACCCTTGTTGATTCCTACTTTGCCATTCATGTTCTTAGACCTGAAAGTATCCATGTTGATAACATGTCCTGAAGTTGCTGTCGAGTCTTTCTTGACAGTACCTTTTACATCCACTGTCTTGACAGTAGGTTTCGAGGTTACTGTCTTAGATACTCTCTTGACAACATCTTTAGAAGATTCTGCCTTGTCATTATTGACATCATCTTCAGAACATTCTGTCAGATTGCTAGGCAAAGTTACTGTCTTGGGGAAAGTGATAGTATATTTTCCTTCAATGATTGTGATGTCAACACCTTCATCCTCCTCAAGGAGCTATTGTTTAATGAACATTGCTTCCTCATCAAAATCAACTTCAGCAATCTTGAATTTTGGTGCATGAACCTTTTTGAGGATTTGGGGTTTGACAGTAACAACAGTTGAACAATCATGAATAACAGATTTCTTTCCTGATCTTTTTCCATAATCAAAACCTACTCATACTTTCTGATTCTCAGTGTTCTTATCATTAATATCCTTAAGCAACCTAGAAGAGTTTCTATATGCCTTGAGCTTAAATTCATTCTCAGTAATTTCCTTTCTCAAGAACTCTTCTACCTCCTTAGCACATACTAGATCATTTTTAAGTCTTGTGTTTTCCTGAGCTAAGGAGTCCAAAGGACTGGTCTTTAATAGAAGCAAATCATTTTCAGAACTGAGAGATTCATTTAACTTTGTTAACCTAGATATTTCTTCATTAGCAGCAGTTAAACTAGTATGGATATTGAACATTTCTGCACTCAATTCCTCAAGAGTTTGCTTATATTCAGTGTTAGACATATCAAGCAAGACAAGTGAAGGTACCTGAGTTGAATGGCTTGATGATTCATCTTCTGATTTAGCCATGGGGGCTAAGTTCATATATTCTTCTTCCTCTTCTTCATCAGATTCATCCCAACAGCCACCTTCAGCCACATAGGCTCTTCTTTGTCCTCTTTTGTACTGTCCACTTGACCCTCTGTCCACTTTCTGATTTTGCTTTGGCCTTCTGCATTCAGTAGCAAAATGACCAAGCTCATTACAGTTGTAGCATCTGAATTTAGACCTATCCACCATTCCAGTTTTGTATCCTCCTCTTGTAGCATTGTCAGCAGTCTTGGAAGAATTCCCTCTGCTGAACCTTGATGTTTGACCCCGAGGCTTAAATGGCTTGTTTCTTCTGAATCTTATGTTATTAAACTTCTTTTCCATGTAAGCCATGGTTGGATTATCCATCTTTTCCATCTCCTCTATAGAGTATAATTCCTCATCTTCAACATCATCCAGTTGCAGCACTACTTTCTCCTCATCATCCACTACCTCTTCAATTTTCAAGGAAGATACTTGTGTTGGGTGAATGATTTGAACTCCTTCACTTGGCAGAGTAACCTTAGGCTCATGAGCTACAAGAGCTCCAGACATATTAGCCATCTTTCCTTTCGATCCACTTTGTATGGTTCTCTTTTGAAAGAGTTCTAGCTCATATGATTTGAGCACACCATACAGTGTTTCAAGAGAGACACTTTTCAAATCTCTTCATTCTCTTATTGCAGTAACTTTGTATTCAAGATGCTCAGGAAGAGTGAGTAAGAACTTAATGTTGAGTTCCTTCTTCTCATAGAACATGAATCTGGAGTTCAGTGATAAGTTTGCTAAATCTCTCAAACATTTGAGTAAGTTCTTCACTAGGCTTTGCCATGAAGGCTTCGTACTGGGAGACAAGAATCTGTCTTTGGTTCTCCCTGACCTCTTCACTTCCTTCACATAACAACTTGATTTTGTTCCATATTTCATTGGCTAATGAGCATCCAATTACATTCCCACAAATGGCTTTATCCAAAGTGAGAGAGTCAAGCAGAATGAGTTGCAAGTAGTCATCCAGAACTATCTTTTCTTTTTCTGGCTCCAAAAACTCTGATGGCTTCTTGGAAACCCAATGTGCTGGTATGACAACACCATCAACGGTCGACGCTGCAATTTTTTTCAGTGGAATAAATGGACCATTCTCGAGAATTCTCATGTACAGTGGATTCGCAGCTTTGATGTATAACGAGATTTTTCTTTTCCAAACATTGTAGTTCTTTTTATCAAAAGCTGGGATCTTGATACTACTTGATTTCTGTATACCCGACATGATCTTCAGATTTGTATATCAATATGTTGCTCTTATACCAGTTGTTGGTCCTCGAGTATTGCAGAAGGGGGGTTGAATGCAATATTGATAAAATTCAATCTATGCTTCAACAACTAAAACTAAGATTAAATCCTATCAGTAGAAGAAATGCAATCACAAGTAGTTTTCTCACAAAATAAATGTTTTATTTATTTTGCAAAGAGTTGATATAACCTTGAGATAAAGTATGTTTTTCTCAAGTTTTGATTCCTCAAGTGATACACAGTATCGAATGAGAGATAATATAAGTAAACTAATCATATCTCTATCATCACGGGTCTGTGAAGCTGCTGTCATTTTCAAGTGACAGTTTCTTACAATTTGCCTACACGTGTGTCTTACCCAAATTGCTATACAAACAGATTTATCATTACAGAAAAAGCAATCTAGATACATTCTATATTTAGCTAACACAATTCCAGTAGATGTTGATTTGTCATACTCTTGAATTGGTGAGTTTTGTCATGTGATCTCTCAAGCTTCTGTCGTAGTCTTGCAGACCTGATGCAGTGTTGGGATACTGCAGCACACCTGTTTCTTGAACATCTAAACAGTCACATGTTTGACTGGGTAGATCCCCAATTCAAAGTTTATCCTTTTGAGACAGTATCCTGATCTCCAAGCTTGTTGTCACAAGAATGTGCTTTTGGTGACAGTAAGAAATCCCTGCAATTGATGTTGTCAGGAGTTCCAAACTTGTCGTCAGGATTTCCAACCTTTCCGTCAGGATTTCCAAACTTGTTGTCTCAGGGCTTCCGCCAATGTTGATGTCAGAGTGAATATGATGTCTTGACTTACAACATGTTGTCTTCTTGTAACCTTACTGTTAGTGAGATGACAGTAACATTTATTCTTGTTGTCATCCTGATATACTCATTGAGGCTTGAACAAACGAATGAACTTCTTCCCAGATTTATAAACAAGTTTATTACAACAAGTGAAATGGCTACAAGAACATACTCTGGATGTGACAGTATATTCTACTTAATAAAATTAAGTATTACAAAACACAAAGTTAAGTTGTCTTCTAAGCTATCACCCATAAATCCTAACAATCTCCCCAAATTTGTTTTTATGGATAATAACTACAAATTTTTAAACTGTACATGCTGACAACTTAACTAACAAAGATCAGAATGAATACAAACATAAGTGCTCCTTAATGAATGAGCAAATATGAAATATTTACCTAGTTTTGAGCTTCAGACTTTCTTTTCTTCCTTATTTCTTCTTCTCATTTGAGAGCTTCTGCTACAAGGTTTCTAAGGCTTTCCACCAGAGATATTTCCATGGGAGATAGTGCATCATCCTTAATTTCATCAATGTATTGTTGAATTACTTTGGAGATACTCTGTTGAGCATCCTGGAGATCCAGCCAATTTTCTTGTCCATAGATATAGACTCTAAATTTTAATATGTCTTTATCCATCTTGAATCTCCTGCAAGGAAATGCATTTAGAGTAGATCTTCTTGCCCTGTCCAACTTTGAATCTTCACTATTTCTCTTTTTAATAATCTCCTCAAGTTCAAAAGAACACATCATCTCCAGATGATTAGTTGATCCAACCACTGAGAAGTTTAATTCTTTAAGCTTTGTCATGTGATCTCTCAAGCTTCTGTCGTAGTCTTGCAGACCTGATGCAGTGTTGGGATCACGCATGTTTCTTGAACATCTAAACTGTCACATGTTTGACTGGGTAGATCCCCAATTCAAAGTTTATCCCTTTGAGACAGTATCCTAATCTCCAAGCTTGTTGTCACAAGAATGTGCTTTTGGTGACAGTAAGAAATCCCCGCAATTGATGCTGTCAGGAGTTCCAAACTTGCCGTCAGGATTTCCAACCTTTCCGTCAGGATTTCCAAACTTGTTGTCTCAGGGCTTCCGCCAATGTTGCTGTCAGAGTGAATATGTTGTCTTGACTTGCAACATGTTGTCTTCTTGTAACTTTTGAGACAATAACATTTATTCTTGTTGTCATCCTGATATACTCCTTGAGGCTTGAACAAATGAATGAACTTCTTCCAATATTTATAAACAAGTTTATTACAGCAAGTGAAATGGCTACAAGAACATACTATGGCTGTGACAGTATGTTCTACTTAATAAAATTAAGTATTACAAAACACAAAGTTAAGTTGTCTTCTAAGCTATCACCCATAAATCCTAACATAAATAAAAAAATTCGATAATAAATAAAAAAAGGCAAAAAATGTGAGAAATATATCCCCAAACAGACAAAATTAGATGGATTTATATTTTATGTGCAAAACATACTTCTCTTTTACCAATAAATCCAATATATGCTTGATGAATTTTTTTGAGAAAGCATTATATGTGTATGATGTTAGGTATAGTAATTTATTTTTTCTAAGAGCAGGAAATTTGAATTGTGCTACAAGTTCAAGCAAATGGAAGACAAATTCAGTGCCCGCAATATTATTTCTGCACAGGATCGAGTTCAATCAAACAAAACAGTGAATACAGTATAGTTACGGGAAAAAAAATTATTCCCTCCATTTTCTTTTAGTTCGTAAATATCAATTTTTTCATTGTCAGTTCGGAACACGTTAAGAACATATGGTTTTTTTATAAACGAAACGATGTCATGTTTTCTTTATAAAAACATGCTAGATAATATCATTCATATTTTGTAATCTTTTAACAAATAGTAATAAAGATAAAATTATTTAGGCACTTTGTAGAAGTTGGTGAACTTTTGACATCTAGGGTGTTAATTATTGGAGTGTTGTTTTGAAAAACAAATTGTAGACCTCACAATTGGATCATAAAATCATAAATTCAAATCAATTCAATCTACTTTTTGGATTTTGGTTTAACTAAAATCACAAATAATAATATGGATTGGTTTGATTTTGAATCACATATTTACTTTTAGACTTGGATACAAATAGTCATATTATCATCCATATTATGATGTTTAGGTGATTTTTTTTTCTAAAATGAGAAGTTTCAATAGTTTTTTTTATTGTTTCTTAAATAAATTTTGTTAAGAATTATGTTGATTCTTGATGATAACCAAATTAACTAAGTAAAATTTGTATAAGTGAAAATGTAGCTTTCAACGGATAGCAGGTTGTTATAGTATCCGTTGAAAGGTGGTTTATCTCTTGATAAGTCTAAATGTAACATATTTTTTCTTGTTCAAGTACTAGCAGTTGAAATGTAATAGTGTAGGCTGAACAAGTTTTTTTATTGACTTACAAATAGATATGTAGAATAGGGAGGCTAACTGTAAATACTATGTGCCTTGTAATTTTACATAAGTAAAATTGTATTTCAACGGATAGCCATTCAGCTTTCAACGGATGCACCTTGGAAAGCCTCAACGGATGCTACATCATTAACCTCAACTGATACCACTTCAATTTTTAACAGTTGAAATTGTGAAATGGACGGTTCTGACAAGTCACATGGGTTGATGGAACAGAAAGAGCATGGAAACCAACATTTTGGGAAACCTTGAATAAAAGGAAGCATTCTATTTTCATATGGCCAAAAGAGATGATTATTCAAGGACAATTAGCTAAAAGACAAATCATTGCAATGACCATTGGACTTGGAGTGAAAAGGCAAGCTTTTGGAATTTACCTATTGTACACTTTTATGTAGTTCAATTAAGCTTGTAAACTTGGAGTATATAACCAAGTGTAGCAATGTTTTTGTAGGTAAGAAATTTGATTTAGTTATAAGAGGTTAATCAATATTCCTTATTCCTTTGTAAATTGCTGAAACAAAAACATTGTAACTGCAACTGTGAGTTTGTTCAAAAACTACATAGAGATTTCTTCAAATAAAATATCTGAGGTGGAACAATCAATCCACCTGAATTTTAATTCTTGTGTTATTAGTTTTCTGCAATTTCACATTTTTGTTCTAAAGTTTATCTTTGTCAGTGAAAAAGAATTGGAAATTTAAAGGATTGCATTCAACCCCCCCCCCCCTTTCCACAATCCTGTGATTTCATTGTTAGGGAATAACAAATTTTGCAAAATTAAGCTTCGCTTTCACCAAAAAATAACTTCATTTTGAAATGCATGTTCTCGGGAAACTCAGAAACAATTTTTTTGAAAATACATTTTCTTGAGAAAAATGTCTCGGGGAAAAAATTCCTCGAAAATAAATCTCAAGAAAAAAAGTTTGGAAACAAATTTTTTGGGAAAAAACTTATCTGGAATAATATCTCGGGAACAATTTCCCGGAAAAAACTTTTCTTGGGAATAATATCTAGGGAAAAATATCTCGAAAAAAAAATTTCAAAACTCATTTTCTCTGAAAAAATTTCTCGAAAACAACTTTCGAAAAAAATAATTTCACGAGAAAAAATTCTTGAAAAAATTTCTCGAAATATTTTCCTTGAGGAAATTTTTTTTTCGGAATTTTTTTTCTTAAACAAGTACTTGAAAAAAAATTCATAGTAACCAATCCTAAAAAAGGATTCGTTATTTTGATTGAAAACCACAATTATCCAAAACTATATTTGATTGAATATGGACCAAATATGGATTTGAATTTTGAATTATATACCAATCTAAATTCATGTTTACAAAAAATGATATGGAAGAGAGAGAACGTAAAAATAATACTTTTAATTATATATTGATATTGACATCTTTGAAGTGTACTAACAGTGTTCTAAGAGTCGGCGATTAATCGCTAGACGGCGATTCATCGAACTGATTAAGCGAAAATCAATTGAACATTCATTTTTCTCAAAAAACAATCAAAAACGGCTAAAACAATAAAAAAACGGGCTGGAAAGGGAAAATCTGTCAAAATCGGTTATATTTATAAAATTGAAAAGCAAAATTCAACATTCATATTTTGCCCTGGTCAAAAGATCTCCCAAATTGTTGTTTTTAGATACGCTTCCGTTTGATTAAGTAGATATTTGGTAAGTTCATCAATTATTTACATTATTTAACTTAGTGTAATCTTTTATTTGCTCAAATTATATTGTCAATAAAATCTCTAAATTGTTAGTGGTGTATTCTCTTGTTATACTATTTTAAACATGTTGATATGGACAGAAAAGTAATTATAGAAATATAATTAGTGATTCATTGGAAAGGCCCAATAAACAAGGCCCAAGACCCTAATTATTTATTAATTTCGTAATTAATAAATAGGGAAAATACACAGCTCAGGAAAGAAGTCCAAAATATGGTAAATTCATAATAGAAGGATCCATAATCCCAAATTAAAAAGAAGTAATGGGTCATAGCCTTTATCAACAAGGAAAAGACTTCTCCATCAAGAAATACAATGTTTATCCATTATCAAAAAGGAGACTTATTAGCTAAGACTCCTAAACTTACTCTAAATACGAGGCTCCAGACGCCTATATAAAGGACCTGATCCTACAATCAGAACTACGTCTTTGGCTTGATTCTCAGCACTGATTGAGATACGTAGGCATCTTGTGAGGACCGATTTAGTCTTGAAACGCAAGAACAGCCATTAAAGCTCGAAGCTCTCTAAACCCTAGTAATTAATTCACAAGTACGTTTTTTAATCCATAACATTTGGCGCCGTCTGTGGGAAGACAACATCAACCATGGCAAACACACGAAGAACAACTCGAGATACTCAAACTTCTGAGGAGCTTCCTATCACCTCGGAGGCTGATACTCACGGAAAGCAACCACCGCCAACTACTGGCATTCAAGGGGCGAATATCCCCCTCACCACCACTCAAGGACCGGAGATCCCAATTTCGGTTGAAGGGACGAATCCCCTGCAGATGGTCGTTCATGGATCTAATCCATAAGAGACCGCTCACCAACCACAAATCACGACCTCCCCACTGCTCATGAATGCACCAAGTGGTCTTCAACTCCATACTACGGATCTTCCACAATACACAACTCAAACTTTGGGGATGCCAAGCTATGGCAAGCCCCCTCGACCCATGGCGGGCGGTAGTGGTCTCAATCCCACTTACCATGAGGCATATGTCCCCCCTTATATACAAGGCCTGGGACCCCAAAATCTACAAACTCAAACTCGAAGGACCCCTTTGATTCGAGATTACTCGGGACCCTATACCGAGGATGAGAATGACTCAACTGGAGAAGAAAGGGATGTTGCCCCAAGGAGAAGACTTTTTTCTCAAACAAATCGGGAACAATCCCAAACTACTAAGGAAAAGATTGCGGCCCATGAGGCTGAGGCTGCAAGGCTCAAAAAACTATTGGCCGAAGAGGAAGCAGCAAGAACCCAACGAGTCCATGTGATTAACTTGGACCCAACACCAAGAAGAACCAAGAGGGCTGAAGCCCCAAGGGGTGACCCTAGTGTTTTGTTGCCCCTAGGAGATCCTGATGATCCTACACCACCATTCACTCAAGACATCATGAAAGCTACCATATCCAGAAAATTCAAGATGCCAACGATTAAAGCTTATGATGGAACGGGGGATCCCGCAAATCATGTAAGAACCTTCTCCAATGCACTGCTGTTACAGCCAACCAATGATGCGGTCAAGTGTAGGGCATTTCCACAAACCTTGGCAGGCATGGCCCAACGCTGGTATAGCCGTCTTCCTCCCAACTCTATTGGGTCTTTCAAGGAATTAAGCAAAGCTTTCATCAATCAATTCGTTAGTGGAAGAGTGCATGAGAAAAGTTCTGCATCACTCATGGGAATCCAGCAAGGAAAGAATGAAGCCCTAAGGGATTATATCAACCGATTCACTCGGGAGGCTCTGAAAGTCCCGGACTTAGAGGACAAAGTGGCTATGATAGCCCTGCAGCAAGGAACTACTGATGATCACTTCAAAAGATCATTGGCAAAACATCCACCCGAGAGCATGCTGAAGCTCCAAGATAGAGCCGGAAAGTACATCAAGGCTGAAGAAAGTATGAGAAAGCATGAACCCACTATTGGTGGTAGTGGAAATCCAAATAAGAGAAAGGAAACACAGGAGTATGAGGTCAAGGAAAAGTTTCCTAGAACGTCCAAAGCATTATTGCCTGAACCATTGAAAAGCAAGCTCATATCTTTTCTTCAAGAGAACAATGACGTTTTTGCTTGGACAGCGGCTGACATGCCAGGGATCGATCCCCAAATGATAACCCACAAGTTGAATGTGGATCCTGAAAGGAAGACGGTGAAACAGAAGAAGATAAATTTTGCTCCAGAAAGGCAAGAGGCCAGTAAACAAGAAGTTGAAAAGCTTCTGGAGGTCGGGTTCATTGAAGAGATACAATTCCCAAAATGGTTGGCTAACTCAGTGATGGTCAAAAAGGCCAATGGAAAATGGAGGATGTGTGTGGATTTCATTGATTTGAATGATGCATGTCCTAAGGATTGTTTTTCCTTACCAAGGATTGATGCCCTAATAGATGCCACAGCTGGGCACGAGATGCTAAGTTTCATGGATGGCTTCAGTGGATACAACCAAATTAAAATGCACAAAGATGACATCTCTAAGGTATCATTCATCACTGACTTTGGTGTTTTCTGTTATCTAGTCATGGCATTTGGACTTAAGAATGCAGGGGCAACCTATCAAAGATTGGTGAACAAAATTTTTGAACACCTGATTGGAAAAACCATGGAGGTTTATGTGGATGATATGTTGGTTAAAAGCCTCGATAAGGCCGATCATATAACCCATCTGCGAGAAGCGTTTGAAGTGTTGAGGCACCACAAGATGATGTTGAATCCAACTAAACCGTCATTTGAACATCGCTTTGTTCTCTATTAGGAGAAGTTGTGTATGAGATACCAAGGTGATTGGTTTTAGTACAAGTGGGAGATTGAAAGATGTGTGTCCTAAATCCAATCATGGATGATGAGTTAGGAGACACTTTGTTCAATCTGATTCAAGTTTGTTTGTATTAATAAAATGGTAATATGTTTTATAACGGACTTTATCTATTTAAAGTGTTTAAATTAGATGATCCATAGTATAGAGTAAAGCTTTAATGGATTATGATGAGATCATGATAATGAGACCTTAAAGATGATAACTCTAAACTTAAATAGTTCCTGGTCGTAGTATAATTAATTGGTAGTTAATTAATCCGCAAAGATCGGTACATACTACGTTTGCTTCATTATGAAGGATGTCTGTTCTCATAGGCATTTGTGTGGTGACATTATAGCTAGTATGTAGGTGCTTATTAGGAATGAGTTCACTGAACATGACTCGATCAGTTGAACAACTAATGGAGTTCACTCATGTGTCAGTAGTTGTTCATATAGTGATGGTTGTACAAGTGTCATTTGACTTGAGATCATTATAGTCATCTTGTGTACACTGAACTATACTTTGGTTTAGCTCTTAGTCTCGAGGGACAATAATTAGTGCTCTTCTGGGTATAGGAATTTGTGCACGAAGATAGTGAATGGTCAATAAAGGATCTGCCCCTTCCAGTGAAGGAAGAGAATGTCCTATGTTATTCCATTTATGCTAGTTCAGGAATCTCTGGCCAGAGTGAATGAAATTAGAAAGAAGTTTCTAATTTGCATTAATCGGAACTAAGCATAGTGAATAGGAAAGCATATGATTAAATTAGATAGGTTTGACACGAGATCCATGCCTTGTATTTAATCGGGACATTGCAGGGTAGAAGGAATTCATTGTACGGTAACTAGTCACTGAATAGGTTCTTAGTATTCTAAGCAGTGAAATCATATTATCCGGATAGTCGCGATATGCTGAGAAGCATCACTCACGATGTAGAATAAATATGATTAATTTATTAATCGTATTTAATAAATTAGAAGAATTCATATAAATAATAATAAAATAGTTTTATTATTATTTATTTCTACTACCGGCTTAATATTGAACCTACAGGGTCACACCATAAAAGAGAATGATTTGATAGTGAAGGAATCAATTAATAATGGCTAGTCATTATTTATTTATGAAATAAATATTTGATTAACATTTTTTATAATCAATTAAATATGATTTAATTTATTATAAATTAAATAAGAAGAGTTCTTAATATTATTAATTAAGAATTTAATTTAAGAAATTAAATTAAGTGAGAAAATTATTTTCTAAAGAGTTTAGAAAAATAATTAATGATTAAAAGAGTTTTAATTATTAATTAATTGATTAATGAGATTAATTAATTAAAGGGTTAATAATAATAATATTTTATAGGACAAATATTCAGCTGAATATTTTGCCTATAAATATACTATTATAAACCATATTGCCGCCAACCCTAATTTTTTTTTTTTAAAAAAAGGCAACCCAAATTCTCTCTCAACCTCTTCCTCTCTCCATTGATTCAAGCTCTTGGTGGATACCGGTGGAGTGCTTCACATATTGAGGAGCAGCTGCTAAGAGTCTCTATTCATCATATTTGGATCGCTTTTAAAGGTTAGTAATCGATTCGTTAATTTTATCTATGAATCATATGGGTTTTTACGGGTTTTATATATAATAATTTTTATCCATACTTCCGCGTATGCAATAAAATCCAACAATGGTATCAGAGCATAGGTTGTATGCATATAGACTCGTGATAAAAATTTCAGAATTTTTTATGCATGTATGAATTTTGAAATTGATTTTATGATTTGGGTGCTACATCGATTTAATTATGAATTAAATCGAAAATTAATTTTTAATAATTTGTTTTCTGAAGATCTGGGTTCCTCGTAAATTTTTGGTAATTGACATATTTTTTGTGAATTTTTCTGAGCCCGAAAAGTATTTTTCTTCAATTTTTAATGATTAATTCAAACTGAAAAATAGTTTTCTGATTTGTGACATGGCTCTGACACGTGGCACAATCTGATTGGTTCTCGGCGCTGACTGTACGACGTGTCAGCGTTGCGTCAGAGAGGCGTCAGCGACTTGTCATAGTGACATCAGCAGATGACGTCATGAGATGACGTCAGCATCAAGTCTGGCGCAGAAATTTGTTTTGGCTCATTTGAACGCATCCGAACTCCGATTGAGGCGTGTAAGGTACCGTTGGATTCGTTTTTTCGAGATGCACTTGCTGGGATTAATTAAAATTTTCAAGAAATTTATTTTAAATTGATTATAGCCCTTAAAGTGTATATAATTGCGTTACTTGTTATAACATGTATACCTATTGTTTACACTACAAGAAAAACGGTAATAGACATCAGTGATTTAACATCGGTCGTTGATGTCGCTGATGTCAAAAAATTTAATAACATCGATCTTTTTAAAATTGATGTCTTTGTGTTGTTCAGACATCACTAGCTATCACAACCGATGTGTTAGTCACTCTTAAAAAAAAGAGGCACGACCCCAATTAGTTTTCCGCCTTTGTACCAATTTCTTTTCCCCCCTTATACCAAATTATTTTCCCCCTTAGCCATTTTTGCTTCCCCCCCATTTTTTTTCATCTATACGTCTTTTAGAAAAAAACAAAACAAATTAAAAGAAAAACATAACACACACACTCTCTCTCTCTCTCTCTCTCTCTCTCTCTCTCTCTCTCTCTCATTCACCATCAAGAACCCTAATTAAATTTGAGATTTTATAATACAACTAAAATCTCACAGATTAAACGCCATATCATAGATTGGAACTCACAAATCTCACAAAACTCAAAATTTTACTAGTCAATTTGTTTGAAACCAAATCGATCTGTTCAATTACCGGCTCAAATCGATCTGTTCAAAGCTTGAAAGCTCGAAATGGTAAGTGGGTAGGCTTGCAATTGTATGTAAGATCGAAATAATTCGTTCGTTATAATTTTAAATTGGGGTTTCTTTTTAACTTGAAACCCTACAATTTTAATTCGTTTTTTTTATTTGTAATACAGGAGCAATTGTTACAAGGATAATTTGTTAGGGTAAGAATCAGTAAAGAGTATTCAGTTATTTATTTTTAGTTACTAATTTTTTAATTGTTTATTATTTCTATACATAAGAAAGATTTCTTTAGATATTCCTTTTTTTGAGATACAGGGCAAGGTATTTTCCGCAGCTACGGTGAGTATTTCATTGAATATTTGTTATCATCGAATTGAACTTTATTTGTGCATTACTAATATTTTTTTATATTAAATTGATGTGTTCTTTTATATAAATTTCAGAATTTGCATATATAAAAATTGGTATGTGTATTGAGGGGTGTCATGTTCATCAGCAAAAGACTTGGAATTGAATAGTGCAAGGTGGAAACCCTTTTTAAATTTGTTGATATAAAGTTCATTATTTTGTTGTGTATAAAAAAACACTAACATCTTTGTGCAGGCTCCAAACATGGAATTTGTAGCTCCTGGTGTTTTGGGTTAACATATCTTGAGGATGCTATTATTCATGTTTTATGTGTTATTGATGTTTGTTAGTTTCTCCCGTGTACTAAAATGTTCCATCTTGATTAGTAGTTAACTTATAACTTATTACTAGCATAGAGGAAAACAGAGTATGTGATGACATTTTGTACAACTAACTAATTCTCAAAATTATAATATGCGCGAACATATAGACTAATTGAAGGTTAGTTCCAATTCATATTTAATTTTATAGACTAGTGGGAGCAGTTGAGCACGCAAACTAGTGTGAAATTTTTTAGTTTGTTGGATGATTGTTGTTTAGTGAGATCAAAATTGACAAAAAAGAGGGGAAGATTTGTAGACTGTTGGATTGGAAAAATTAAAGGTAATGATAAGGCTCGAGTTTCTAGTATATAGGAGGCAAAGAGAACATTTATCCGGTTCGTGTAAGTAGTTGACACTGGTGATTTAGTTTCTTCCGACTGCGGTGAAATTTCACTCAGTGGTTTAAGAAATCGGGGAAAAAAAATTGTTTATATCATCTTACAGGACAACTTTTGACTATTTGCTTGCTACAAATTAATTCATGTTCAACCAATTGACTGACCAGATGTGCTAACTATCCATTAAAATATGTGTGAAACTGATCCCAATTTAAATGTGATATTTAAGCATTTGAATTTACTTGACATAAATTTTACGGTTTCACATTTTGGTATAATATAATAACTGCTAGTCGTTTAGTTGTCGAATATTGTAATTTTAATATATATAATTACTTGATTGTATGTTGGTACTAATCCCAGTTTGAATGTTATATTAATCATTTCAGTTTACACCTCGGTAACATAAGTAGATGCTCTTATATACTCTTAAATAAGTTTAACAGTACACTATGCTTCAATGTTGATACATAACATATGCAATGTTTCAACCTCTTTTATGGGCAGATTGGTGGGACAGAAAAGTTTGCTAAAGTTATCGAGTTTCTGCGCCGCCAACTTCACAGGGAGACATTGGTAGATTCTATAAAGTGTACAAGCTTCTTTTGCTTTTGTGATGCAAGGGGTTGGCTATGTTTTGGTACATTGTGAAATAGAGTGTTGCTGGTTTTTGTTTGGGCAGGATGATTTATACTTGATTAATATAGCTATATTTTCAGGATTGCTTAATGTACTTAGTAAACTGTCGAGCTTTGTTTGATATAGACTCGATTAATGTAGTCACTTTGGCTTTGCTCATTGATGTAAGAATGTTGTAAATGCTCGAGTTTTTGTTAATGGTAAATATGTTGTTTACTTTTGTGCATAAATATAAAAAAAATTCTAGTGTATAAAACTTGTAGCACGATATTGATGTGCATGTAACTAGATAACAGTTTAATGAAAGAAAAAAGATGTTTGTCACCATTAAAGACAATGATTAATTGAAATAAAAGTGATGTAGAAAAACAAGAATTACACCAGTTTGTCAAAACAAATTGATGTCTAATGTTGGTTTAGACAACGGTCATTTACAACATACCGATGTCTATTGTAGGTTCAGACAACGGATATTTAGAAAAAAATCGATGTAAAAATGTTGTTTAGACATCGGTGAAAAACCGATGTCTATGAGGGTGACTTTTAACATCACCGACAAAGACTTCGGTCAAAAAATACCAAGACATCGGCCAGAAACCGATGTCTATTATAGTTTTTCTAGTAGTGTTATTGATGTTTATACATGCGATGTATGTTTAAATTTGACATGCGATGATAGATTTAGGCAAACACAATGAACATAGGATTCGTGTTAGACGTTCTAGGTTAGTCAAAGATGTTTAATAACCTAATTAAGAATATTATGAGTACAACCATGAGATTCTTATGTTTATGAAACATAGAGTGAAATACTCTTTTGATGTTGAAAATGAAAATTTCTGTCTAGGCCGTTGGGTTTTAAGCGGGACCGATGTGACCCCTCCAACACACTGGGAATTTTTCATTTAAATATCATAATTGTATTTTGTTCAAGAAAAAGAGAATCTCCTAGTAATATGATTATGGTTGTAACATAATATAATCCCTCTTAATTAAAATTTATATCAAGTAGTAAATGGACAATGGCACAACGGGCTTGTGTCGGTCATAGACTTCCAACATAATAGCAAGTAGAGTTCTTATATTGAGGCATTGTCGTTTCGTGCTACAGCCGAGGGCTTTGTTTTGAGATTAAGAGATGCTTGTCTATCACATGAGATGTGTATGATAAATTAGGTTCCAATTATCGTTACGTGATACAGCCGTGGGCTATTGGAAGTCTAGTTTAATTATGCACGATGTTGGGTTTGACTTGACTTAGAATATTGAGTGAGTCGTGCCACAGCCGATACTCAATAGTTCAAGAGGCTAAAAAGATAGTAAGGAATAACATGAGATGTAGTTGACAAGAGTTGTCTTCCTATGGAACATCACATTGCGTTTCGTGCCACAACCGAGGTGATGTGATGGAAAATAGAATCTTTATTCTCACTAACATTATGAATGTTTAGTTATACATATAGAGGGTTGTATAACTTAAATAAAATAGTGGGAGCCACCAATGAATAAAGACCCGATTCACATGGTGTTATAAGAATAAAATTGAATATTTACTTAGTAGTTATGTGTATTCACTTATAGAATTATATATACTATAACTTCTGCAATATCACACATCGTAGTAGAATAACACGTTGACTTATCCCAAATATGCTGATGAACTTTGAAACTTGAGAAATGTTCTCAAGAATGAAAAGTTAGACTTAATGTTTAACCCGCTAATACAAAATGTCTTATTTATGATGCACATGGAGATGTGTATGAGACTAGGTGCAAGAGGTCTAATAATGCAAATGTTGCAAAGTAAACCAAACTGATGTATATAAGCTTATGATTGTGCAAACAGTATGAGCATAAGGACACTCAGGGCTACCTTGTTGCTTCTATAAGAGTTGTAGAATGTGATAAATAAGACGATTCAATATAGGATATCGAATGAGCTATTCCATAATAGTTATGCTGAGGGTTGATCTATGAATAATCATAGACTTAAGACAATCAATTTGATTGATCGTCTAGGGTAGGTTGATTTTGTCATAGATGGAAGCTAAGTCGAGATATGATCTTGAAGTAGCTTCCGGATACGAACTCACAAATTGGTTGTGAACTCTTACATGAAAAGGTTGGATATCAGATTGTCTGAAATCTACTTCATGTTAAAGATTGTTGAGACGTATTTCCTTCTTAGAGAGCTCTGTTCTTCAGACTGGTAATGGTTCTGAAATCAAGTAGTGGGAGATGAACCATACCGTCAAGAAGAAGTTTGTTAGTGAGTGATAGCATAATTAGTCAAAGGCTAAGTTTGACTCTAATAGCAAAAAGGTTTGAAGCCACTAAACTAAGGAGGTTATTGGAAGATCAACTACAAGAGTTGTCTTGTAGAGTTGAAGAATTGGAGAAGTTTAGGGGGACTAAAACTTCTCATTTTGAAATAGGGACTATGGAATAGAGGTAATGGAAATCCAAAGAACTGTAGGCTTGGTTGCACGAGTGAGAAGAGTATTCGCTTATTGCATGGTGATAGGTTACAAGAACCATATGATTATTGAATCACATTATGCATGCGAAACTCGTCTCACTAGAAAGACCACTATATCTCTATTTTCTTGAAATAGAGAGATAATGAGCTACAAAAGTGTTAAAATTAGTACACATAATTGTATGTGCACCGGTGACAACACATGCCAGAAAAGGATTCACACACTTCATTATAATTCACGGATATGATCCGGATTCAGATATATGTATTTTGTACAATACAAATTCGAATCTTTTGGAGTGATTCAAAATGAATAATAATGAAATACAAAACAAAGCAACAAGTGTCGGGACTCTTTGATAAGATCAAAGAGATATACACTTGAGTGAGTGTTTTGAGGTTATCTCAAATCTTAAGTTTAAAGCTTCATGTTGGATAGATCCTGAGATTCTACAGGTAGATGGAATGTATGAAGGAGCGAACGAACTTTGTTAGACATCGTTCGGTTCATGTTAAGCTAAATTGATCTTCTAATATATGTTTAGAGTTGAATTTTGTAAATATCGGTATATCTGCTGAATATAGTATCTTCTTAATCTATTCCTAAGTTGTCATATGAGATATGTAGTGCAAGGAACACAAGTCTTAAACTTGTTAAGATTTGGGATGTCTAGATTATGTCAAAACGTTTAATTTGATAAGCTAGATGGTAGATCCAAAATGTAAGTTTGTGACATATCCTAATGATAGTCAAGGATGTCGGTTGAATATTCTACTGAATATAGTGTGTATGACATACTGCCTGCTTAGAGGAATTGTTCATTCTAGAAGGGTTCAGTGGGAGGAAGGTTGAACTTAACTAAGTTCAAACACCACAAATTACAAAGGTTCTATAGGAAGAACATTTTCAGACAGGATAATATTTTGTAGGTTAGCTTAAGTATAGGTCTTGATATTTTATCACCAACCCGAGAGGTTGTCTGCCTTGTCATTAAGAATGACAATGAGGTGTCAATTATATGATAATAACCTTATGACCTATACTAAAGCTATGAGTTATGACTCGGAGAAATGGCATAGTACCATGAAATCCGATATAGATTCTATGTACATCAACCAAGTACGGACTATGGTTGAGGACCTAAAGGTGTCATAACCGGAAGGATACAAGTGAGTTTATAAAAGGGAGATTAGAGTGATAAGCTGGGTAAAGACCTATAAGTCCTTGCTTATTGTGAAAGAATTCAATCAAAGCAAAGAGATTGACTTTAATGAAAAAATTTCACATGAAGTAGTGCTCAAGTCTATTCGGATTTTGTTTGCGATTGCGGCTAGTAATGACTATAATATCTAATAATGGTCGAACGGTCGACCCTCCTCGATATGAAATTTAAAGAGGATGTGTAGTTGACACAATTAGAGGGATTTATTGCTATGAGTAGCAAATCTATGGTCTAATAGCCACGACAATCCATTTATGGATTGAAGCAAGCTTCTCAATGATCGAACACCTATTTTGATGAGACAATCAAATAGTTTGATTTTATCAAAGACAATGATGGATCATGGATGTACAAGAAGGTTAGTGGGAGCGTGATGACATTCCTAATAATGTATGTGGATGACATACTTATGATAAGGAATGATGTATCGACGCTAAAATTAGTCAAAGTGTAGTTATCTAGCATTTTCTCTATAAAGGACTTGGAAATGGCTTCCTATGATATAGGAATGAGAATTTATAAGATAAACCAAGTGTTGGGCTAAAATCAAAGTGTGTGCATCGTTTATATGCTAAGATGTTTAGCATAAATAACTCCAAGAAGTTACTTGAATTGTCAAGTCACGGAGTTACTTTCTCCAAGATAGTATCTTTCTACGACATCTGAGGAGAAATGACGTATGATTAAGATTTATTATGCTTCGGCAAAGGGATCTATCAAAATACCGGATGTACTGTACAAGACTTGATGATCGCTAACTCACTAGGCGGGATAAGTGAACACCAGTCTAGTCCTTGAGAAGCGCTATAGTAAGCTGGAAGAACGTCCTTAAATACTTTGGAAGAATTGAGGACATCTTTCTTGATTATGGTGGGTCCAAAATGAAAATCGAGTGTTATAAACACTATGATTTTCTTAGGACAAAAGTGATAGAAAATCCATGTCAAAATAAGTGTTAATTCTGAATGGATGAGCGGTTTGTTGGAAGAATTCCAAGCAGCTTAAGATAACTGATTCCGTAGTGGAAACACTATATGCATATAGCTATAAGTGAAGCTGCAAAGGAGGTTCTTTGGATAGCGAAACCTGTTTTCGCTGGTTAGACATGGTTCCTAGCATAGGATTTATATTGTTGTATTGGTACAACATATGGTAGTAGCGCAGGCTATGGAACCTAGGTATAATCAGGGATTCAAGATCCAAGTTGCGACACTTTCTTATGATATATGATATCGTTGAAAGTAGAGATTTTTAAGTCAATATTGACTTGACACCCATAATAACATAGTAAAGACCATTTACTAAACCGTCATTTGAACATCGCTTTGTTCTCTATTAGGAAAAGTTATGTATGAGATACCAAGGTGATTGGTTTTAGTATAAGTGGGAGATTGAAAGATGTGTGTCCTAAATCCAATCATGGATGATGAGTTAGGAGACACTTTGTTCAATCTGATTCAAGTTTGTTTACATTAATAAAATGGTAATATGTTTTATAACGGACTTTATCTATTTAAAGTGTTTAAATTAGATGATCCATAGTATAGAGTAAAGCTTTAATGGATTATGATGAGATCATGATAATGAGACCTTAAAGATGATAACTCTAAACTTAAATAGTTCATGGTCGTAGGATAATTAATTGGTAGTTAATTAATCCGCAAAGATCGGTACATACTATGTTTGCTTCATTATGAATGATGTCTGTTCTCATAGGCATTTGTGTGGTGACACTATAGCTAGTATGTAGGTGCTTATTAGGAATGATTTCACTGAACATGACTCGATCAGTTGAACAACTAATGGAGTTCACTCATGTGTCAGTAGTTGTTCATATAGTGATGGTTGTACAAATGTCCTTTGACTTGAGATCATCATAGTCATCTTGTGTACACTGAACTATACTTTGGTTTAGCTCTTAGTCTCGAGGGACAATAATTAGTGTTCTTCTGGGTATAGGAATTTGTGCACGAAGATAGTGAATGGTCAATAAAGGATCTGCCCCTTCCAGTGAAGGAAGAGAATGTCCTATGTTATTCCATTTATGCTAGTTCAGGAATCTCTGGCCAGAGTGAATGAAATTAGAAAGAAGTTTCTAATTTGCATTAATCGGAACTAAGCATAGTGAATAGGAAAGCATATGATTAAATTAGATAGGTTTGACACGAGATCCATGCCTTGTATTTAATCGGGACATTGCAGGGTAGAAGGAATTCATTGTACGGTAACTAGTCACTGAATAGGTTCTTAGTATTCTAAGCAGTGAAATCATATTATCCGGATAGTCGCGATATGCTGAGAAGCATCACTCACGATGTAGAATAAATATGATTAATTTATTAATCGTATTTAATAAATTAGAAGAATTCATATAAATAATAATAAAATAGTTTTATTATTATTTATTTCTACTACCGGCTTAATATTGAACCCACAGGGTCACACCATAAAAGAGAATGATTTGATAGTGAAGGAATCAATTAATAATGGCTAGTCATTATTTATTTATGAAATAAATATTTGATTAGCATTTTTTATAATCAATTAAATAAGATTTAATTTATTATAAATTAAATAAGAAGAGTTCTTAATATTATTAATTAAGAATTTAATTTAAGAAATTAAATTAAGTGAGAGAATTATTTTCTAAAGAGTTTAGAAAAAGAATTAATGATTAAAAGAGTTTTAATTATTAATTAATTGATTAATGAGATTAATTAATTAAAGGGTTAATAATAATAATATTTTATAGGACAAATATTCAGCTGAATATTTTGCCTATAAATATACTATTATAAACCCTATTGCCTCCAACCCTAATTTTATAAGGAAAAAAAAAGGCAACCCAAATTCTCTCTCAACCTCTTCCTCTCTCCATTGATTCCTCTTCCTCTCTCCATTGATTCAAGCTCTTTGTGGATACCGGTGGAGTGCTTCACATATTGAGGAGCAGCTTCTAAGAGTCTCTATTCATCATATTTGGATCGCTTTTAAAAGTTAGTAATCGATTCGTTAATTTTATCTATGAATCATATGCGTTTTTACGGGTTTTATATATAATAATTGGTATTCATGCTTCCGCGTATGCAATAAAACCCAACAATGAAGTCGTGGCCAAGTACTTAAAACTTGTTAAGGCCATCATGACTCAGATTGATGAATGCTATGTGGAACATATTCCAAGGGAAGAGAACATGAAGGCCGATGCCTTGTCTAAGTTTGCTTCTTCTGAAATTGAGAACTACGCTGGAAGTGTATACTTCCAAGTCTTGAAGACCCCAAGCATCAATGGAAAGTTGGTAGCACCTATTGATGTTGCTAGCTGTTGGATGGATCCCATCAAAGCTCATCTGGAAACTGGGTGGCTACCCAACGACACTTCAGAAGCACGAAAGCTATATGTGAGAACACTAAGGTATGCCCTGATTGAGGGAATCATATACAAAAGTCTTTCATCATTCCTTATCTGAAATGCTTGAGACCCCAAGAGGCAGAATTGGCCCTAAGGGAGGTACATGAAGGAATTTGTGGGCAGCACTTTGGGGGCAGAGCCCTTGCTCATAAAGTCACTCGTCTAGGTTTCTATTGGCCAAGCATACTTGTAGATGCTAAAAGCTACGTGAAAAAGTGTGAACGGTGCCAAAAACACGCACCGGTGGTTAGACAACCACCAGAGATGATGACGTCCATAAACTCACCTATCACATTCGCCATGTGGGGGATGGATATACTTGGACCATTTCCAATGGCAAGTGCGCAAAGAAAGTTCTTGATAGTAGCAATCGACTACTTCACCAAGTTGATCGAGGCTAAGCCTTTAGCCAAGATAACCACCAAGCAAGTGATGCATTTCTTCCGGGAGAATGTGATATGCAGATACGGGATTCCACGTATCTTGGTCACAGACAACGGAACTCAGTTTAACAATGAGGAATTAAAGAAGTATTGTGATGAGAATGATATCAAGTTATGTTTCACCTCTGTTGCCCATCCTCAAGCAAATGGGCAAGCTGAGGTTTCCAATCGAATTATCCTGGATGGACTAAAGAAAAGAGTTGAACGCTCTAGAAACACTTGGGTAGACGAATTGCTCCCCATACTATGGGCGTATCGTACTACTTGTAAAGTCACCACTGGAGCAACCCCCTTTCTGTTGGCATATGGGGCAGAGGCAGTGGTTCCAGTGGAGATTACTCACACATCTCCAAGAGTTGAAGCTTATGAGCCAGAAACAAATGAAGAAGGCTTGAGGCTAGCTTTAGATCTAATTGATGAAGTTAGAGATGAGGCAAATGCCAAGATAGTTGAACATCATAAACGAGCATCTTTCTATTACAACCTAAGGGTTAAAGAGAGGTTCTTTCGACAAGGAGACTCAGTCCTCCGAAAAATTGAGGCATCTGGAGATGGACAAAAAGGCAAGTTGGCCCCAAATTGGGAAGGACCGTATCGCGTTAAAAACGTATTTGGTCGAGGTTCCTACAAATTGGAAACCCTGGAAGGGATTGAAGTGCCAAGGACTTGGCATGCTGCAAATTTGAAAGTCTATTATGTTTAAGTCCTGATTGGACTCGCTATTATGACAAGTAGAAATAAGGTCGACGAAACCAATCCAGGTTTTTAAACTTGAGTATTATGTAAGGGTTGAACCCATTTTCAAAGTTATGAATTCCATATTCTTATGTTTTCATTATATTTTATGTGTATTGCATTCTGATAGACATGTTAACTAAGCATGCAAAATCAAGAATGTAAAAAGCTGGAAGAAAAACAAAGTTAAGACTTAATAAAAGTTAAATTAAGCCCGTAGGCTGGAAATACATAAAAACTAGTACAAGCCGTGAATGGCCATAAAAAACTACATAAGCTAGGCTTCCCATCCCTTGTCAATGGTGTTATCCTCCTCTTATTCTGAGTCAGAACCAGAACCAGAGCGAGTAGCTGCAGAATCAGCACCGGCTGTCTGACCAGAGGGAGAGGAATGCCCTAGGTCCAAAATCATGTCGTCCTCCTCCATATCATCCTCTCCAGCCAAAGCCACCTCTAATGGGGTAGGAGCATAAGGGCTCGGAAAGTCAGAAAGGATGAGAGATCCATGCATCTTCTCCAAGACTTCAGCTAAGGCGCCATCCCGTCCCTTACTGAACTGAAATGGGAAGAGGAGCTCGTCATGTTTACCAATTAAGTCCTTTTACTCCTGGGAGTCAAGGTACTCATTGATAAAATCATCCTTGCCCCTCCTCAGTGAAACCAGTTCAGCCTGGGAATCAGCCAGCTCCTTCTCCCTCCTAGCCAGAGCGGCCCTCAGAGAGCCCACCTCCTCCTGGGACTTCTCAAACTTGCCTTAGTTGGCCTCTGAAGATGAGCGCCAAGCCTTGGCTTGAAAGAGAGCCCTTTGGAAGTTGGCATTAGCCTGCAAACAAATTACAAGTCAAGATAGAAACTTGAAATATATTAAAAACTACAAAGAAAAAAGGAAGTAAAGAACTTACAGCAGCAACAGTCTGGGCACCTGCATGCTCCACTCCCTCGATGGTAGAGTTGGAGACAAAATCCTTGTAGTCACAAGGAGTCAAAGAATGATAGGACCACTCAGCAGCATGCTTAGACACTCCAACAACTGTGTTTTTCTTCCTGATACCCCAGTTGGGGCGCCAAACAGAGCTCTTGGCTGAGGTAGGAGCCTCAACCTCCTCAACAGTATCCTCGTGAGGCCTTAAAAATGATGGGACACTTGAAGCGGCCCGAGGATCTTTCACTCCCAAACGAGCCCTCTTCATCCTAGCTATTTCTCCATCTAGGGGTTCGTTGGACTTATTTATAAAGGCCGTAGCTGCAAAAACACAAGAAAAGAAACAGTGGGTATAAGAAAATCTTAGATAAATAAAAGAAAGTTTGGAATGGGAGTTACCCTTGTCCGATACGCTCGAAAGTCCCATGGACTTAAGATGAAACTCATCCAGGAGCTCCCAGGCCAATGTAGCATAGTTGTCCTTAGTGAGCTCGGCATAAGCATGAGCCTCCTCATCATTCAGGACAATATCATTGGGGCTACCATCTGAAACCCTACTGAATGATCTACGGAATAAGGTGCCCCAATCCCCTCCTTCCCAAACCAAATACATAAACTCGTTTTTCCATTTTGGATTGTTATCAGGAACGGATTTGGGATGGAAAATAGGAGGTGTTGAAGGGCGATGGTTAATATAAACCCAACCCAGGGAAATTGCGGAACTATTTTTAAACTGAAATATTTTCCTAAATAAAGCTACAGAAAGAGGAAAGTTGTTCTTCAAACAAAGTACAATAAATCACATAATTATTCTCCAGTCATTTGGGGGAAGTTGGCAAGGGTTAATCCTAACGTCTGCTAAAATCTTGGGAATAAAGTCATGAAAAGGGAATCTAACCCCTACAACAATGGCGTCCTTATAAATGCAGAGAGCATCAGGACGCCAATGGCAGGAACGATCTCCTGGGCCAGCTGGGATAAGTCTATAGGGAGCTTTAACTCTATACATTTTATTATAATCCATAATCATATCAATTTCATGGAACTTATTACTACAATCAAAAGAGTCTAGATGGGACACAGAGGGATATTCATCACCACGTTCAATTATCATATCTTGTAAAGACATATGAGAAGAACGGATAGTGATACCTCTCTTAGAAGTTTGTTTCATCTTCTGAAAGCGTTGAGCAGCTCGATCAGACATCTTCAAATCTTTAAAGTATGAACCCAGAAAAACTTCAAATCTTCAAAGAAAATTCCCAGAAACTTCAAATCTTCAAAGAAAATTCCCAGAAACTTCAAGTCTTCAAAGAAAATTCCCAGAATCTTCAAATCTTCAAACGACAAATCCGGAAAATCTTCAAACGATGAAGATTAAACCCAGAAAAATGTGACTACGGCAGAGGAAAGTTCACCGTAAATCGCCTTACCACGGAATAAATAGAGAGAAAAGCTAGAAATGCTAAAGAGAAATTTTTTAGAAATTGAAAGTATGAAGTGAAGAAATGAAGAGGAAATCTCACTCTTTTATAATCAAGGCAGCCGGTCACCCAACCGGTTAAGGGAAGGGCAACCGACTATGGCCGGTTAAGGCCCATAAATCCTTTGCTGGACTACGAAAATTAAAGCCCAAACAATTTGAGGCTCAGGCAAACAAAAAGAAAAAAAATATCTTAAAGCCCAATAAAAATTCAGGCCCAAGAAAGAATAAAGTTTAAAATAAGATTCAAGGCCTAAATAGATTTAAGGTCGAAAAGACCTTAGATCGAAGTCGATGTAATGAGGTCGAAAACATATGGGAAATTGAGGTCGAATTCATGGATCTTACACTCATTTGAGATCGAAAAATGTTAAATTCGAGGTCGAAAAGACCCTAGATCGAAGTCGATTGATTGAGATCGAAAATACATGAAAAAACAAGCTCGAATGCATCGACCTCACACCAAATTGAGGTCGAAAACAAATGGATTTGAGGTCGAAGACCTGAGGTCGAAAATGTACTGAAGAATGAGCTCGAATCCTTCGACCTCACACCAAATTGAGATCGAAAACAAAAGGATTCGAGGTCGAAGACCTGAGGTCGAAAATACACTGAAACGAATCCTTCGACCTCACACCAAATTGAGGTCGAAAACCAATGGATTCGAGGTCGAAGAGTCGAGGTTGAAAAAGACCTAGGAAATGAGCTCGAATCCTTCGACCTCACACCAAATTGAGGTCGAAAAACAATGGATTCGAGGTCGAAGAGTCGAGGTCAAAAAAGACCTAGGAAATGAGCTCGAATCCTTCGACCTCGCACCAAATTGAGGTCGAAAACCAATGGATTCAAGGTCGAAGAGTCAAGGTCGAAAGAGACCTAGAAAATGAGGTCGAAACCTTCGACCTCACCCTAGTTGAGGTCGAAAATGACCTAAATCCTGGTCGAAATCGAGGTCAAATGACCTAAATCCTTGTCGAAATCGAGGTCGAAAATGACCTAAATCCTGGTCGAAATTGAGGTCAAAAATATCCTTAAAAATAGAAAATTTTGAGGAAAAATACGCTATAACTTCTACGAAAACCCCAGGAAGATTTTCCCAGAAGTTGGGGGGCAAATGATATGGACAGAAAAGTAATTATAGAAACATAATTAGTGATTCATTGTAAAGGCCCAATAAACAAGGCCCAAGACCCTAATTATTTATTAATTTCGTAATTAATAAATAGGGAAAATACACAGCTCAGGAAAGAAGTCCAAAATATGGTAAATTCATCAAAGAAGGATCCAGAATCCCAAATTAAAAAGAAGTAATGAGTCATAGCCTTTATCAACAAGGAAAAGACTTCTCCAACAAGAAATACAATGTTTATCCATTATCAAAAAGGAGACTTATTAGCTAAGACTCCTAAACTTACTCTAAATACGATGCTCCAGACGCCTATATAAAGGACCTGATCCTACAATCAGAACTACGTCTTTGGCTTGATTCTCAGCACTGATTGAGATACGTAGGCATCTTGTGAGGACCGATTTAGTCTTAAAACGTAAGAACAGCCATTAAAGCTCAAAGCTCTCTAAACCCTAGTAATTAATTCACAAGTACGTTATTTAATCCATAACACATGTCAATATATATAATTGAATTTAATTATTTTGTTTGCAATTTTGTTCTCTCTCTTGCTTTAAATCTCTATATATTTTATAAATAGTTATCTAAGTCTAATATATATATATATATATATATATATATATATATATATATTTAAAATTAAAAAAAAAATATTAAATTAGTTCCGATTAATCACTCCAATTAATTTTCGATTAATCCCTAGACAGTACCTCTACCAATTAAGTCCAATTCCCACTTTTTACGAGACTCGATACCAACTATTAAAAATGCTTGGGGTTTTTTTTTCATAAATACCCAACCCTAGAAACGTTTTTGCAAAAATACTATATTTCTTTTGAATTTTTGCAAAAATACCAACATATTTGCAAAAATACTAACTTTTTGAAAATATTTGAAAAAATACGATCTACAACCAGATATAACTTCATCAACTAAAATCAACCACAAATGCAACTTATAAAAATTTAATAATTACATTCATTTTTGATTGCATAATAGGTTGCATAATAGGTTGCATAACGAGTTGCATAATATAAATATATATTAGTTTAGTTGCAACTTGATGCAACCAATACTAATCACAAATATAGCTCATTGATCTAACGAAGTTTAATAAAACAACCGAATGCAACCACAATCAATTGTCCCCGCGGGCCCGATTACCTGAAGCTCAATCAACCATAAACAACATTGCAACCAAGAGTAGGAGAAGTTTTATTGATGATCTCAGCTATACATGCATATAAAATTCAACGAGATACTAGTATTACCAGTCGGGGTGATAACATGTCCGATTTGGTTCGGGTTAGATATCAAACCGGAACCAAACCGCAAAATAGCGGTTCTTGAAAAAATCAAACCAAACTGTAACCCGTAAACCAACAAAACCCAACCATTCGGTTCGGTTTTAGTCGGTTCGGATTAACGGATTTTGAGGGTTCTCGACAAAATTTGGTTAACAAAATTATAAAATAAAATAATACTTTTTCGATTTAAATTTTTCCAGATAGTTTGATTAGTAAAATTAGGAAATAAAAATACTTATGAAATTCAATTTTTCCTTCTTTAAATGTGCATAAATAATAAAAATTATTCCTACATAACAAAGTATTAACCGCAAATGACTAACGTTCAATTTAGTTACAACAATGAAATATTGGTTATGAAAAGTAATATAAAATTTGTGATTCATAAGATAAAATTACTTTATATTATATAATCATAAATATAAAATTAATTTATATATATATAGGTCATTGTTCCAGAGAGAACTATCTTATATAACAGAGAATCGGGGAAAACCATATATCTATTATAGAATCACATAGATAATTTTAAATATTTTTACATAAAATATGTAATTTGATTATAATATAGAATATTAGCATATACAAACTTTATAAAAAAATTAACATTTAAAATTTGAATAAAAACATTGATTTTAAATTTGATTCTGCTACAGAATCATTTTGGATAGATTTGATTCTGCTGTAGAATCACTTTGTAGTTTGTAATATTTAACTATTTTTCAATTTTTTTTTTAAAAAAGTAGTTTAATTTCATTTTTTTATTTAATAATTGAAATTTATAATCATATCTAATAAAAAAATGTATATATATATATATATGAGGATTGGTCCAGATCCCCCGGGGGATCCATGCCCTCAATGTTTCATTGAGGGCGGTTGTTTTTAAATAAATAATTAAAAATAGAAGAATACTAGAAAAAAATATAAAATTCATCACAAAAATAGTGGGCATGTTTTTCTGGATATTTATAATTTTAAATTCAAATTTTGCATATTTTTCTATTTTTATTTAATTTTTCAGGTAAATTTACAATAATAATAAACATCCCCCTGCCCTCAATGTTTCATTGAGGGCGCCCTCAATGAATGATTCATTGAGGGCGGTTGTTTTTCAATAAATAATTAAAAATAGAAGAATACTATTAAAAAATATAAAATTCATCACAAAAATAGTGGGCATGTTTTTCTGGATATTTATAAATTTAAATTCAAATTTTGCATATTTTTCTATTTTTATTTAATTTTTCAGGTAAATTTACAATAATAATAAATATCCCTCTGCCCTCAATGTTTCATTGAGGGCGACCTCAATGTTATTAATTTAAAAATATATAAAAAGTCAAAATTAAAATTAAAATTCATACACACCCAAGCAATCGTAATAAATGTTTTTCTGATGAATGTTACCTTATTTCAACTAATTTTCTAATAATTGAATTTTTTTTTTACTCATTTTTAACTAGTTTGTAAATTTCCTTGAAAAATTAAATAAAATAGAAAAAAAGGTGAAAATTAAATTTAAAATTCATACACACACAGGTAATCATAGTTACCATTTTTGTGACGAATTTTACCTTATTTTCGTTAATTTTCTAATTTTTGAATTTTTTTCACTCATTTTAACTACTTTGTAGATTTACTTGAAAAATTAAATAAAATTGTAAAAAGGAAAATTTTGAATTAAAATTCATACACAACCAAGTAATCATACTCACTATAAACACTATCAACTACAAAAGATTCAAAGATTTTAGTTATATAAGAGAAATATTAGAAATTTTAAAGTTTATGGGTTACCCTAAACCCTAAATCCTTTACCCTAAATCCTATACCCTATACATTATACTCTAAATTTATATATACCCAAGTAATCGTGCTCACTCACTATTAACATTATAAGACACCTAAAAATAGTAGTAGTAATAACAATGTAATTAATGATTAGAGGAGAATACAGAGGGTTCAACACCTTAATGTTTCGTTACGGTCAGTCACTTTGAAAAACTAAATAAAAAAAATAAGAAAATGAAAATTTTGAATTTAAATTCATACAGTACACCAAAGTAATCATACTCACTATAAACACTATCAACTACAAAAGGATTCAAAGATTTTAGTTATATAAGAGAAATATTAGAAATTTTAAAGTTTAGGGGTTACCCTAACCCTTAAACCCTAAATCCTAAAACCTAAATCCTATACCCTAAATTAAATTTAAAATTCATACACACACAAGTAATCGTAGTTATCATTTTTGTGACGAATTTTACCTCATTTTCATTAATTTTCTAATTGTTGAATTTTTTACTCATTTTAACTATTTTGTAGATTTACTTGAAAAATTAAAAAAAAATTGTAAAAAGACAAAATTGAATTTAAATTCATACTCACTATAAACACTATCAACTACAAAAGGTCGGGATTCAAATATTTTAGTTATATAAGAGAAAGATTAGAAATTTTAAAGTTTAAGGATTACCCTAACCCCTGAAACCTAAATCCTTTACCCTAAATTCTATACCTTATACCTTATACTCTAAATTTATACATACCCAAGTAATCGTACTCACTCACTATTAACACTATAAGACAACTAACTAGCCTAAAAACCCGTGCGAAGCACGGACCTGCTTATTTACTGAAATAATTTTTCGCACGAAAATGTATATATATCGAAACAATTTTGTAATTAAAATTAATTTTGAATTTATCTTATATTTGTATAATTTTTTTTTAATTTTTTTTAATATTTAATAAGATTTCACAAAATTTGGAAAAAAAATCTATAAAATAAAGATCAAATTATTATTTTCATTTGACAAAATATTAATTTAGTTTTAAATGTCGTGAAATGCATTTTATCAAATTCAACAATTAAATATAATCTAAATGATTATTTTAGTATAGTTGTTCATATATGATATGGATGTATCTAAACTAATGTGTTTTTAACGAAATGACAATATACTTGTAAATAAAATATAAAGTTGGTCAGGTACGTAAGACTACACACCGTGATCACATCTTAAAATCTTTTAGTCTAAAGTCCGTATATAACATTAGTGTATGTAAATTAATATGATAACGTAACTGTGCCAAACCCAAGGCTTTGGGACTTGTTCATAGTGAGTATTATTGATATTAAGAACAAATAGAAACAATGTAAAATTTGAAACACGGTCGAACTATTGTTCTTGTTGCAATTATAATCAGGTTTACCGGAGTTTTCTATGTTGGAGAAAGTATAATTTGTAAATAGGTATTTTGCCTTAGTAGCTGTTGTTTGTTTTTCAGCGATCAATTGATTTGGTTTTTTTTATTTTTTTGCAGTCTAGAATATAAATCGTTAAATGCACACAATGTTGTTGTAATATAATCGAACACATGTGAATGAGATAGAGGATTTTAAAAAGAAGCTGAAGGTTGGTGCATCTTTGCACACTCTCACAAGACAAATACTTTGGGAGATGAGCACCTATTGCAATATGGAGTATTCATATCACGTGTTTATTTTTTTAACTTGGGAACTGATTTCGCACTTCTCTCTTGTGTCCATCACTGTATTAAATTATATGAACACACTTAGTACTTTAATAATATGTTTGGAATGTCGTTTTACAGTTACAAATTTTAATCCAATTTTTTTTATAAATGATCATCGTGTACTAATAATAATGTATTTTAACTTGACTATATATATGTATTTTATGTAATTAATTAAGCGTTAATAATATCGAATTCAAAATTCAAATCTCATTTCGATTAATTTAATATATATACATATATATTGGCGACCGGAACGCCCTTAAATTCATATATATATATATATATATATATATATATATATATATATATATATATATATATATATATATTGAAATCGTAGATCCAACCATATATTTGAAAAAAGATTACATAATTGTTTTTGAGTATATTAACTTATGTACAAATTGGCATGGTTAATGATGCAATTTATAATTTATAGGATATAAAATTTGAGTCTTTGTCTACTTGATACAAATAAATATTATTTACAATATAAAAGTAATTCTATTATTTTTGGGTCAATTTTAGAACAAGTTGTTTTCGTGCTTATTTATTTATGTTTTTTTTTATATGTTATTATTTAAGAGATAATTGAAATAGAGTCCAAAATTTAAATCTCATATATATTAATTTGATTAAATATTTTTCGATCCAAACTCCTTTAAATTCACATTGTGTTTTTTTTTTAAATCGTAGATGCAATCATACAAACGAAACAGTAGTTACGTAAAAATTGTTAAATGTATTAATTAAGTTACTTACAAATTACAAATTAGTGCATAGATGATGCAAATTGTAATTTATATATAAAAAATATGAACCACTATCTATGTATAGTTGCATGGTTACATTTGCAAAAAACAAAATATGTTATAGATGAAAACATTCGTCTACTATTTTTAAAAACATTTAAAAGAAATTAAAACATTCGGCTATATATGTATTATTTCGACCGAAACGTTCTTAAATTCAAATTATTTTTCTTAAAAAAATTGTAAGTTCAATCATATAGATGAAAAGATGACGTAATAATTATCGAGTATATTAATTTATGAAAAACTTTATATGATAGACGACGCAATTTGTAATCTAATACGATATAAAGTTCAAACCGTTATATATTTAATGCAAATAAATAAAATTTATAATATTAAAATAATCTTATTTTCTACGGGTGAAATTTATAATATTTTGTGTAATTTGTTATTTTTGTACGATCTTTTCTTTTAGTACCGTTAGATTTACAAAAAAAATATGAAAAATATTTATGTAAATCATTTGTGTAGATAGATTCCCTATCTTGCGAAGTAAATTACAAAATTATCGGTATATAACATAGGCGATGCAGTCTTAACATTGTCAGATATAAACGTAGGGCTGCGACTTATTACAAAATCTATTAATATTATTTAAAAGTCATCCATGCGGCGTCTCTTTCAATTTTTTTACTTTTAAAATTTTATAAAAATTTTATACTCTAATCTTATATGTTATCTATAATCTTATTATTATGTAGAAATTATACGTTATCTATAATCTTATACTCTTTTAAAATTTTATTTTTTATATCAATCATTTAAAATAAAAGAAAGAGAATCGTAGAGTATGCTCAATCCATTAAAATATTTTTGGTAATTATATACAATGCAATATTTTATAAATAATATAAACCAACATTTTATTTATTTAAAAATAAAAAATTATAAAAAAGAAGATGAGAGAAGAAGAGAAATTAACATTAATAAGATTTTAAAGAAAACTTAAAACAAAATGTACTATGCTACTTATGCATGAGCTTGATTAGAGAAGATTAATGGTTCAATTTACTACACTAACATAATCTTATCTACTATTTGCATAAATATAAAAGAGTTGACGTTTTTGTAATTTTTTAGCATGTAGGGGCAAAATCATAAATTCAAGGTATTAAAATGACATATATCAATAATTTAAATTGATAAAAGAGAATTGTAGATTATGTTCAATTGCTAAAAATATTTATTATAACTATGTATTGTGCAATATTCTAAAAATAATATAAATCAATGTTTATTAACTCAAAAAATAAAAAAATTGGAAGAAGAGGTGGTTTATCTAATAAGAGTTTGAATATAAACTCAAAACAAAGTGTAGCACAGTTGGTTATGACATGAGTTTGACATGGATATGTTAAGGGTTCGATTCCCATCATTAACATAATTTCACAATTTTTACATTTTTATTAAAGAATGGTATTTTTGTAATTTTAGAAAATATAAGGGTAAAATCGTAACTTCACAGCCATTAAAATGGCAAACTTTGCCCTTTGTTGGCTTTTAATATATAGAGAAAGATAATAGTAGTAGTAATAGCAATGTAAGTAATGATTCGAGGAGAATAAACAGGGTTCAACACCTCAATGTTTCGTTATGGACAGTCACTTTGAAAACTAAATAAAATATAAGAAAAGGAAAAGGAAAATTTAAATTCATATACACCAAAGTAATCATACTCACCAAAGTAATTTGTTTTTTTAATTTTTATTAATCTGTAATAATTCATCATATAAATAAATTAAATTTAAATTCATACACACCCAATTAATCATACTTATACTCAAAATATAATTATTTGAATATTATAATTTTTTGAATTTTTGTTGAACTTTTAAATAATTAAATCAAGAATTTAAGGCGGAAAACTATTACTACGCCCTCAATGAAACATTGAGGGTGTCTCCTAAAATTATATTTTTGTCCTTCTACGCCCTCAATGTTTCATTGAGGGCGCCCTCAATGAAACATTGTGGGCGCCCAGTTTTAGATAATCTGTAAATTTACATGAAAAATTAAATAAAAATAGAAAATTGTACAAAATTTGAATTTAAATTTATACGTATCGAGAAAAACATGCCCACTATTTTTGTGCTGAATGTTATATTTTTTTCTAGTATTCTTCTATTTTTAATTATTTGTTTAAAAACGACCGCCCTCAATGAAACATTGAGGGCACCCTCAATGAAACATTGAAGACGCCCTCAATGTTTCATTGAGGGCATGGGGATATCTAACGGGGGATGTGGAACGCCCCCCCCCCCCCCCCCCTATATATATATATATATATATGGTAGAGTTCTGGAGAGAACTCATTTTTAAGAGAGAACCAGAGAACCAATCCTGGCCTTTCATTTTTTCTAAGGTCATGATGATTAACCTAAGGTAAATAACCGGGGTTAAAACATGTTGTCTTATTACTGATGATCTATTAGTCATCTGATGATACGAATTTCTCGTATTATTCATTATGTCTAATCCTATTAGGGTTTTTAATAAGATCATAACTGAGAATTCTTCTAAGAGAAGATATCTCTGTCTCTATCTGCATGGAGAACTTATAATAAAACCGAACTTATAATAATCCCAGATGAGGAATTGAATTGCTCTATTGTCTTTGTTAGAGACAACTTTCCTAGATACCTGTAATAGATGCTCTAGATATTGATGGTTATCCATATAAATCATGGCATTACCCTCTATATTGACAAACCACGGCTGTGTATTAGTCATAACATTAAGTTCTTAGAGAACTTTGATAATTCTTAACAAGCATTATATTTGAATAAATATATTTCAAAATGAATTTATAAAGATAGAGATTGTAAATGATATTACCGGTATTCTTTTAATGAACTCCATCTGTAGCAGTGATTGTATCGTTGAATAGAACCTCAGTTTGAATTCTTCTTCCCATGCTAATCTGCCTTGTGGTCGCTCAATCCATGGTCAACGATTTCCCTAAACGGCCCCTGCCTAAAGCGGTACTCTCCTATGACCCAAGCGGACTCCAGAGTCTAAGACCAGACACTAAGCATGAAACAGATTTTGAATTCGAACCAACTGTTTTATTCCATACAATTTATTACAATGGACTCATTATGAATCCCTTTATCACACTTACAATCCCTAATGGGACTACTCACACTTCATTTTATGGGCTAATCTCTTCTGTGTATAAGTTGCACAGCTGAAGTATTTCGAAAACCCTTACAAATAACGAACTCCTCCTTTTATAATACAAGGAAAGGGGATCTTTTACAAGTAGACTAGCGTAAGCACTTACGTATCTTCTTCTAATTATTTGACAGTGAATGATTCCTGTCAATAAAGTAGTGCTCCACTTTGTAAAGTAGATACCCACTAACATCAATTATGAGCTTCCATCACTGCTCTGACAGATCCTTGACACTGACATACCATCATGGTGGGGTGTGTCTTTGTCGTGATTCGTCGAATATCTTTACAGATTTCAAAGATATGATATCCGAACGTCTTTTTGGTGTCGGCAACTGTTTGAATACAGCTGTTTAACACATCTTGATCTACATTGCTTGTGGAGGTAGATGTCATAAAATATAATTGAGAGGCATAATTGATTCTCAACTTATCTGTATGCTTTATGCTTAATATTTTTTCTAATATCTGAGCATATTTGTGGACTGCTATCTCCCTGAGATCTTTCTTTTCAAGCTTGACCTCCATCTCTTGATTTGGACTGTAGGTCATCTTGCTGACAATTCCCAGATAAATGAAATGAAATGGTTTGACCAGATCATCTTCAATCCAGAACGGAATTGTTGACTGTACTTTGATAAAAATTGCTTTACCTTTAGCACAATTTTTCTTAAATGTCTTCACGGCTTCCCTGAATCCTTTAGGAAAGCTTTTTAACTCAAGAATATTTTCTGAGGGGTAAATCAAACTTACTAATCCATTACAGAATGTTTTGTAGATCAATTCGTGATTAGCATTTGGATAGAAGTTGAATGTACTCAGATTCTTTTTGTCCGTGGTATAGAACTTATGTTCCACGAACTCTTCTTCAGTAGCTTTTCTACCTAATTCGTAGAGATAATAAAAGCTGTCGAAGATTGTTTCTCCGGAATCTTCATCAAGAGAAATGATAAGATTATCCGTTTTTACTGCTCCTAAATTTGTCATCTTTGGAGTAGTCTTCTTTAAAGCCTCTTTGTAGACTGGCTTAAGTGCTGCGCTGCTAATGATTTCTAGCGGTGCCATCATCATTTCTTTGGAATAAAGATCCGTAGAAACTCGTGTTTCTTGAAGTGATTTAAACTTTTTGTAAGAAACACCTTTGATTCCAGAAACTGCCTGAGAGACAATTCCCCAGTTGTTGTAAATGCCTTTTCCTGGACCATTATAAACAACATAATAATTTTTGGATTTTTGAAAATCCTGATAACCGTGAGGTTGTGCTGATGTTTGACTATCAGTCTTTTGTGGGATTTGAATTCCCCCGTTAGGCTTCAGCATTAATTCTGAAGGTTCTGCTAACGTTGTCGAGGTCTGAACCTCGGTTGTAGTTGTTGGCGAACTACCAGCCTTCAACGGATTTGTTGAGTCTTTACCGGCAACCGTTTGCACCGGACTAGTTCCAATTTGCTTCATTTCTGAACAAGGTGATGGAATGACCTTTTGTTGAGTGTCCTCTGGATAAATCCTGAGAAACTCCATTTCAGCGCGAACTATATGAAGCTCATCCTGGATATTCTGTAATTTTTTCAACAGAATAGTTTCTTTAAGGGTCAATTTCTCCATTTTAAGAAAATGGGGTCTCAAAGAAAGAGATTAATATAAGGCAAGCAAAGCCTTTTGATCTTTTGGGAGATCTATATTAGTAGAGAGGTATGTGTGAAGAGGTGATCTTCGTAGCTAATAATCCTGCTCTATTTATAGGACCTCTGGAGTGATCCTCTGAATACCTGTCCATGATAAAATTTGAAAAGTAGAAATTTAGTGGTTAGTATTAAATTCTCTAGTCAAGAAATCTGCTAGACAATTTTTTGTTCCTTCAATGTGCTCTACATTAAAAGAATATCTGGAAAGCCACTGTTGCCATCGCACTAGTCGACCTTGTTTGTTATCTCCTGCAAGCTTAATACGCAAGAAGTAAGTAAAGTTTTTATTATCAGTTCTTACTAAAAATTTAATAGGAGTAAGATAAATAGAAAACTTATTGATAACCCTAATTACTGCAAGGTACTCTTTTTCATTAGAGTGGTAATTCCTTTCAGCATTTTTGAAGCTACCCGAAGTGTATCTGCATATCAATTCTTGATCAGAATTAATTGCTTTGAGAACTCCTCCCCAGTATTCTTCTGAAGCGTTTGTCTCAATGATAAGCTTATCTTCTGGTTGCGGGTGATAAAGTTTTGGAAAACTCTTTAGATTCTTCTTGACTTTGCTGATATAGCTGGAGTCTGAATCTTCCCATTTCCATGGTATATCCTTTTTGAGCTTGGCCTGCAATGGTGCACGTAAAGCTCCAAGTTTTGGAATATAATCAGATGCATAAGTTAATATTCCTAAAAACCTCTGTAACTGTTTTTTGTCTTCAAGTTTATCTGGGAACTTATGAATATGTTCTAAGATATGAGGTTGAGGACAATGTGTTCCTTGATCAATTTCTAATCCTAAGAAATTAATCTTTGTCTTGAAGAGTTGAGCTTTCTTCTTGGATAATATGATTCCAAGTTGTTGGCATTTCTTCAGAATTGTTGCTAGATGTCTGAGATGATCCTGTTCATTATCACTAAAGATAAGAATATCATCTACATAAACACAACAGAATTTTTCAAAGGATCTAAATGCATTTTGCATATGTCTTTGAAATATGGAAGGTGCTTGCTTCAAACCGAAGGGAACAACGATCCATTGATAATGTCCTTGGGGACATGTGAATGCAGTCAATAGCTGTGATTCTTTATCTAACAGTACCTGCCAGAATCCAGATTTGCAGTCTAATGAACTAAACATTTTCTTACCTCGAATAAGGGTGAGAAGTTCATCCTTGTTAGGTAAATTATGGCTGTCACCTATTGTCGCATCATTAATGGACTTGTAGTTGACTACCATTCTTTTCCTCCCACGTCTTCGTTCTACTTCATTTTCTACTAAAAATGCCGGAGACATGTGGTGATTTGCTGGGTATGATGATCTTCATATCCAGAAGCTCTTGAATCTGTTTACCAAATTCTTCTCTGTCCTGGGGGCTGTATTTCATAGGTTTTACCTTAATCACGGTTCTAGGATCTTTGAGCTTGATTGTTGCTTTCATCCAATTCTTAGTCTTTTCGGGACCTAAGGGATTTTCTGAGCAAACTGAATCTAATAATTTTTCAATTATAGATTTCTTTTATATCTCAAGAACTAAATTTTGTATAATAAAATTCGATTCTTTATATTTTTTAATACTATCTTTCCCCCGTTCTAAAAAGTGAATTTTATTAGAACTAATATTGATAGCATCGGGTTTTTGAACCTTTGATTTCTTTTTCATAGATTCAAGGAAACCTTTGACTCCAACTCTATAAGCTGTAGTTACCTTACTGATGTATACTTCTTTTCCTGAAAGAGTTAGTATAATCATTTTTGTAAACTGAGTAAATGGTTCATATAGATGACAAATTTTTTTACCTAATATGAAATCAATATCAGATTCTTGTTGATAAACAGTTGGAATATGTAATATTTCTCCTGCTATCAAAACATTAAGGTTTTTACATACCTTACTAATTGAAATGGTGCTTCCATTTGCAATTTTTACCTGTATAGGTCTTTCTGCGTTAACCCAATGCTCTTCTGGGATAACGTACTTGCTTGCAACACATAAGCTTGCGCCTGTATCAACGTAGCAATGTAATTCTATTTATTTATATCCTGCAAATTTCAATTTTCCAGATATGTAAATAGAATTAGGGTTAGTAATATTTGACATTACTAATTCTCCAATTTCTTCAATCTGAAGAAGATGATTCATCGGATTCCGATTCTTCAGTCTCCGTTTCTATTTCTTCAATAGTATAGATTTTCTGTTCTTCTTCATACGGGTCTTCAATAGGATCATAACCCAAATAAAGAATTTGTTCAAGCATTTTGACTTTGTCATCATGCTTCTTTCTATTAGGGCATTCATTTGCATAATGTCCTTCTTCGTTGCAGATCCAACACCTGCAGTTTTTCTTGCCTTTTGAGCAAAACTTTTGTTTATCGTTAGAAGATTTAAAAGATTTTTTCTTTGCATATTTACCTGGCCTAAAGGGTTTCTTTTTCCTGGTAAACTTGTATTTTGAAGATATATTTTTCTTAGAATATTTCTTCTTCTTCTTATATTTTTTGTCATAATTAGGATTACAACCAAAATTATAAGATTCTTCTGAAAGCTTAGCACAATAACCTTTGCTAAACTTCTTGAGCTTCTTCTGCGTCCGACTGAAATCGCAATAACTATGGATTTCATTCTTGACTATTCGTTGAGCAAAGGCTAAACTATGTTGTGTTAGGATCGTTCTTTCCTGCATAAACTTAGTCATGGCTTTCTCTCCTACCAAAGGTATCTTGCGAATGTAATCTTCGACATAGACATGATACTGATTTTGGTCTCCTGTGTTTATCATATGCATTTCATATATACAAAAGAATTTGTCAATGAGGCATATATCACATAATTGCATTTTACTAAGGGCTAACTTAGCATTCTGCTTGATTTTATCTTTTTCTTGTTCCTTAGCATTGACATAATCAACACCTAAAAACATGGTATAGATAGAATCTACTATATTATTAAAGGCTTCTATTGGCTCAAACATGTCGAGATCCCAATTTACATCTTTAATAAATCTGTTAACAACTCCTGCTGTTTTATGATCAACTAATAACAAAACTGTATTAGCATCATCATAAGATATAGGATTAGTTTGAATTATTAAACTAATTTCCTTTTTCCAACTATCGATTAATATTTTTCTGCCTGATTCACAATCGATATTTAGCACATTAGAACCAAATAGACTTTGATTCGTTCTAAACTCAGTAGTAGGTGGGTAAAAGTTACATTTTTTCCTGTTTACTGGTCTTTTTGTTCCTGAAGTTGATGCTGCGAATGGATTTTCATCTTGATTCTGATTAACATCTTCTTCTTGTTTATTCATCCTAAATGTTTGTTGAGCAAACTCTTCTTCTGATGAATATTCTACTTGAGAATTTGACTCTTGAGAATTATCTTCAGGTGAGCTAAATTCGTCAATGACATTTAGATAATTAGTAGAATTAAAGCCAAATAAGGATTGTAATTCTGAATTATCTGATACTTTTTGATTAGCAAGCTCGTTGTCTTCTAATCCTAGTAGTTCCAATGCTTTCGCAAACTGTTTTTCTTGTTGGTCGTCTTGAATTTCTGACTCAAGTACTTCCCAAAAGAATTTCTCTATGTCTTGCATATAGTGCATGCTTTCTTTATAGATGGTGAACTGAATGGCCAAGTCATACTGTTTGGATTCTTTCCAGTTCCGAGTTCTTCGTTTCCTACATCATGGTTAGGATAACTATATCGATAACGGTTTTTACCTTTATCTTTGCTTCCTTGTTCTGTGGATGGAACAAGTTGTCTGTTCTCTGGAGCCTTCGATTGTTTGTTGATGGCTTCAAGAATTTCTTTATTGCAGTGACAATCCTGAATTGTTGCTTTCAATTCTGTGATTATCTTTGCAGCTGCGTCTTCAATAACATTGTTAGCACGCTGTTCTTTAAGCAACTTAAGAATTTCTTCTATCCGAGGCTTAATAATATCTTGGAATTCTTTAAGACTCATCCTAAGATTCTCTTAAGGTATTCTTCGATTTCATTTAACTTAGAAGTGAAGTCTAAAATTTCATTTCTATCGATAGGAATTTTTTCAATATGGTTAATCTTTTCTTCTATTCTATCGATTTTTTCAATTAAAAGAGTTTTTAGGTCTTCTAATTTCTGGCTATCTCTCCCTCCTAAAAGAGTGGAGAATTTGTCATAAAAAATTTTTGTTTTAGACATTCTTCACTGGGATCTTTACTGAGTCCAAAATAACTCAATAGTTTATAACATCCTAGTAAAATTCTACCTGTAATCTGGTTAAGATTATTAGTAGAAGAAATAAGAGTTGTTAGACTCTGATTTCCAGTATATCCACTAAAGATATACTTTCTTTGCTGACTATTTGATCCTTCATTCAATTTCTTGATATTAAGGATTTTTCCTTTCTTATAGATGTATGGCTGCATCATAAAAGGGGTAGTCATTACTATTGTAAAAGTTCTAATCTCTGACATAGATTATCAACTTTTCTAGAGACGCTTTTTAGCAAGTTGCTATCAGATGTCTCTCCAATTTCTAGACTGTTTCTTCTGAAACTCATTCTAGGTTGTTGTCCTAACAAAGGTTTATCTTTAGCAATATCAATTGCCCAAGAATTATCTAAGGGTCTGATTTCAGAAAATTGTTTTTCTTCAACAGATCCTATTTCTGAGAAAACATCTTCTAATTCTATGTTTTCTTCTTTCCTATAGTCGATACTATGATGACTATTGGTTAATGCATAAGCTACCAGATAGGTTATGCTAAAGACTTTATCTCCTGGATTCATCAAATTCTCTCTTTCGAATTGATGTACAAAAGATAATACTTGATCTATGTTCTTGGTGTCTTTGCTAAATGCATATTTAGGATAGACTGTGAACATAAATTTTTGGTAAGCTAAGTTTCCTCTAGCTGCTCCCAAAATACAATCACTACGGTCATTGATTCGGTTGTCTATTAAGGCCATCTTAATAGGTGAATCTATGCCTTCTTTCAATTCTGCTTTCAACAGAATTTTTATAGCTCCTAAATGAACTACGTTAATGGTTGCTCTAATCTTAGAGTCGATTTTCTGAAGGTTTCTATTGATCTCTTCCTTAGTGATAAGGGGTAGGAATACTGAACCTTTAGTATCTTTAATGTCTACATGCATCTCTTTTGTTTTAACAAAATAGAATATAGAATTTTTTTCTTTTTAAGAAGTTTAACATCGGAATGTTAAATATTTTCTCTTTTTTCAAATCAAGTTTCGTTTTCCTGATTTTAGAAAGAATTTCTTGCTTTACTAAAAAGCTACCTTGAAAACCTTTTTCATTTTCAGAAAATTCGATTTCAAAATTATTCTGAGTTTCCTCAGAGTTTTCCTCAGGATTTTCTTTATCTAAAATATTCATTTTAAATAAAAACATGGCTCTGATACCAAGTTGGGGGTCGTCCAAATAATATAAAAGTATAATTAAATACTAGAATAATTATAGGATTTTGCGGAAAAAGAATTAGATAAAAATCTAATTTTTTCAATTTTTTATAATTTTTACAAATCATAAGAGATAAGTAAAAAGATGAATGGTCGTGATTGGAATCAATCGGACGGTCCAGAAAGGTACTTTGGTGTACTATTAAGTTATGGTTCTCTTTGGAACCTTTGCCTATATATATATATATATGCGGTTCGGATTGAGAGCGGGTTGAGTTCTTGTCAACCCGAAACCAACCCACGATTCGCGGTTTTTTAAAGTAGTTGAACCGAAATCGCGAACCACACTTTGGATTTGGTTCGGATTGATTTTTGCGGATTATGTTGTTTAAACTGAACTGTGATCATCCCTGATTACCACCAGCTGTGTAATCGATTTTATATGTCAATATACATACATAAATACATATACATGTATATGTATATAACTTTGATATATAATGTGATATTAGTAGAGATTTGAAAGTGAGAATTGAGGGCGATATTAATTGAAAAGAGGTAGAGAATTGGGGGTGAAAGCAAAAAAGAAGAGAAAGAAAAAGATGACGTTAGCAGATGATTGCAAACATTGGGTACAAAATACTGATGTAAATGAACATATCTAAAGAAATGTATTCTTTTATATTTTATATTAAACTGACCGTATAAATGCAATAATATAAAGAAGAACGTAAATTTGCAAATGAAAGTAGAAAAAACCGTAATTTCGGTAATTTCCCAAAATGCTTTTATATAACACTTATTCTACATTTTTTTAATATATCCAGAACATTAAACACACCCTAAAGTAACATTCATAATTCAAATAAGACGATAATACATGTTTTTACATGCATAAAAAAAGGCGGATGATCTACAACAAACGATTGTTGCAGCAAATCGTACCGCAAAAAGTTTTCACGATACGTGTAAATAATGGGTCCTCATATATGCAAACCTAAAACCCTACTGTACACGTATCACTAAAATTTTTCACGATAAAATTTACAATAATTATTTGTCGTAGATCGTTTCTAAAAAAAAATTAAATGGAGATATGAGTTGAATGTACTTTATGTATAGGCATGTTCCTAAAACTTTAAAATCAGTAATGTTGTCACGTGAATACACAACTTTAGTCAAAGGATGATACTATACTGACAATTGACATGCCTGAGTCCTACTGTCCTCCGATTAAAATCCTTATTATTCGTACATACGTTGGAGTATTTCGTAAATTCCATCCATTTTTTATACTTTTGTTTGTCACGGGGTGAGACTCATCTCTGGAAGAACACGTAATTTCATTTAGGACACAGATTTGATTTTATTTAAATCTTGTTCAACGAAATCGCCTCTAGAAATTTTTTTATCAATAACTGGGAATATCAGAAATTAAACAAAGTGTTGTTCCTTCAATTTTGTAAAATTAATTAGAACAAATTTCAAACGGACCATGGACCCAATGAGTTGGGCCACTGGCCATTGGAAGATGGTGGGCTACAGCAGCTACACCTTAATGTTACGATGATACTGTAATTTGTTTGGTTGGTGGGAGGCAGGCTTTTCAAACTTTATTCATAAATCATAGTAACTCGTAAGTAACTTTGATAATTGGATTTTAAGGGGTTCTGCTTATGTAACTTTATGCAATATACTCAGGATTTTTCTTTTCCTCTATAAAATGACTTGCTTTTGATTCAAAATGTCATGTATACGTTTTGAGTAATGTTAGAGATACTAAAATGAATTACAAAATTTAAATACAAAATGATTTGAAGTTACTAATATGTTAATTTAGAATATTTTAATTAACGATAATGATGTGAATACAAATGGTCTATTAAGTAATGTTTGTACAGAATGAGTAAAATCGTAAATGTGTAGTTCACTGCATTGGAAAAAGAAAGTAAACTAAAATGAGACCTCCTTTTGTGTACGTCCATCATCTCTAAAGTAAAATCTACTCATCATAATTAGCAAAAATTATGAAAACTATTTATATGCAACTGCTTATCTGCAAATGCATTGCAGACTGCAGGGTACAACAAACCATGCTTACGCAAACCCGAAGGCAAAACCTAAGTAGTATATGGGCTAAAGACTACGGTCTAAAATTACACAGGGTCCATTCACAATTTCAATCATTCAGACCTTAAATAATTTTTAGATAAATATAAACCGGCCCAAACACTTATCAATAGCAATGCCGCCTAAACATACACCAATTTTCTTAACAATAGCAAGTCCCCTTTTTCATGAAAATTGACATCAATCGGTCATTTTCACAAAATGAACAGCTCACCATTGGCAGCTAACTAAATTTACCAATTCAATATTAATGGTTGACAGGTAACCAGTCAAATGACTGAACAATAAAACAGTGAAAAAAACAAAGATTTTTCAGATTTATTCTAACCTACAAACTGAGTGACACGTAACCAAATTCAACACTTTCTACTCTAAGCCCCAAGCCATCGTTAAGATTGCAACTTATTAACAAGAAAATGAGTAACAAACAATGCAATAGGTTTGGAGTATATTCTAATATTCTATAGCATATTGACAATCTTCTTCCAAAGGTGTTGTTAATATTTTAGGCCTTATTTATCAAAATAATTGATATTCCACATATAATATATCGTTTTGGCCTGCAGAACAAATAATTCAAGTCCCGTCACTTTCTATTTGTGTAGCATCTTTAATTACATTAGATTACCTACTCCTAAAAAACAAGAACATTTTGATTCTTAACAAAGATTACACATATTCATCTCAAGCATATTATGTGATGCATTTATGTTAATTCAACTGCACATCTGGCAAAGTTCGTACGAAGATTCCATATAACTAGAATCAAAATAGCATAAATGTTTTATGTAATTGCCAATTCATCATACTCCTGTTATTCTTAAACTAGAGATGCTATCTTTGCCACATTAGCTTTTCTTGGCACTATTTTAGGTCGAATATAGTATATCGAATTAATGTATATCGAATTAATGTCTCCCCCGTAAACCGATCTCTGATAATATGTTAAACAACTAATTTTCTAGAAAGACATAATTGAATCACAAAGCCAGATAGGCTTCAACTAGCATCATAAGATACTGATTTGAGAAGCACTTGGCTTTGCTTCTACAAAAAGTTCTTGGAGCATTGTGATGCAAATGACATGTAAATTGAACATATATCAAAGTAAACACCTAGATATTCTAATTTACTGTTTAAGTGGTCTGGCATTTGCTTTCACTTGTTTACTAAGATTACTTTAATCCCCATGGCTTGCTCTCATTACTCAGTTTCTTAGTTGATAACTAAAGTGAATAACATGAATACATTTTCGGAATATATCTACTTTATCATCCTTAGCGACGAGTAAACACATGGTTTACTGAATCTAGTAGTAGCCTGTATTCTTGAGAAAGGAAGAAGATAAATTAAAGTCCTCAAAAGCAGAAATGACAATGCAAGAAGAATCATTACCAGCTTCTTCATTTTAATTTTAGTTTAATGACCGTCTTAATTCCAAAATTTGACGACGGATTTCTAGGTTAGGTTTGGGTCAAGTAGGATTCAATTGAGATATGTAAAATGTAATTAAGATTAGGTCTAATGTGAGAAATGATTGGGGCTTGCACTCATAAGGGTGAGAACGCGTTTTTTTAGGTTGTCCACCCCTTAAGGGCGCGCCTTCATGGTAATAACAATTTGATAGATGGTTTTATTGAGTTTGACCGGTTGTTCAACCCAGTATGGTAATATGAGTTTGGGTGATTAAGACTGTTTTGTTAATAATTGTATGGGTAGACAATTATTATATATGGTAATAATTGTATGGATAGATAATTATTATATATGATAATAATTGTATGGATAGACAATTATTATATATGGTATGTTTTGGTCATGATTAAGTTAAGAAATTAGGTGCCAAGAATAAAAAGTCTTGTAAAACAAGTATGACAAGTCTTGGTGGCTAAGTTTTGGGTGGCTATATAAACATAGTCATATTGTATTTGTTTAATATGAGTGTTTAAGAGATGTAATCGTCTTAGGTATTGTTTGGGGATGTTTGAGCATTGTTTGGCTCAAATATCGAGTTTGGGACACCATTGAGGTGTTATTGTTTTGATTGTATTAATGATAACTGTTTTGATTAATAATACAAGTTGGGACGTGGGTGTTTCCACGTCATATATGTTTTGTGTGGGTTACTTGTCAACTAATCGTGTGTCTATGTGTGTGCTCTACATTGGTGTATTGTGAATCTCGAATTGGTGTGTAGTCCCTCAACCTAACAAGTGGTATTAAGAGCCAAGGTTCATGGATCGAGATGGATGAGGTTGAGGGAAAGTTCAAGATTCAATTGATATGGCGGAGTATAATGAAAGATTCGTTGACAAGATGCCTACTAACGTGGGATGAGGCAAAGTTACGTGCGGTATGGCGGTTGACTTGCACCGTGGATCAATTTGTTCGGGTTCGAAATGGAAGAAGATGGAAGAGATCATCGCAATTGTTTCAATGGCTTGATCAACCAGGTGAAAATTTTGGATGATTCTAGTATTGTTCTTCTATGGGCCGAAATATTGATTAAACAAGGATCGAGTGACTCAACTAATGGCAGGGCACTCGTGATGGATGATGCACGTGATTTTGTAGATGGATACATCATTATTGTTGAATAACGGTGGTTTGGAGGTCACTCTACGGGTTTTAGTGATTCTCAAGATTGGAAGAGCAAGAATAGGAGATTCTTGTTCGAGGGGAGGCATGGCGGATGGACGTTGATGCTCTGATAGTTATTGAAGGTTTGGAAGAGCAAGAGGGTTCTTGTTAGAGGGGAGGCATGGCGGAGGGACATCGATGTCGTTGATGAATACTGTTCAACCTGATATGGGTATTGGGTTGAATGGGAGGATTGTTGGGTTTGACCGGTTGTTCAACCCAATATGGTAATATTAGTTTGGGTGATTAAGACTGTTTTGGTAATAATTGTATGAGTATACAATTATTATATATGGTAATAATTGTATGGATAGACAATTATTATATATGGTAATAATTATATGGATAGACAATTATTATATATGGTATGTCTTGGTCATGATTAAGTTAAGGAATTAGGTGCCAATAATAAAAAAGTCTTGTAAAACAAGTATGGTAAGTCTTGTATAACAAGTATGACAAGTCTTGGTGGCTAAGTTTTGGGTGGCTATATAAACATAGTCATATTGTATTTGTTTAATATGAGTGTTTAAGAGATGTAATCGTCTTAGGTATTGTTTGGGGATGTTTGAGCATTGTTTGGCTCAAGTATCGAGTTTGGGACACCATTGAGGTGTTATTGTTTTGATTGTATTATTGATAACTGTTTTGATTAATAATACAAGTTGGGACGTGGGTGTTTCCACGTCATATATGTTTTGTGTGTGTTACTTGTCAACTAATCGTGTGTTTGTGTGTGTGCTCTGCATTGCTGTATTGTGAATCTCGAAAGTGTGTAGTCCCTCAACCTAACAGGTTTGATAAATGATAACAGCTATATTGACATGGCATGACATGAGGAAGATTCAGGACTTGTCCTCGTAGGGGAGAAGGCGTGCCCCCTTTTTGCCATCTAACTCCTAAGGACGCGTCCTCTCAATGTGGACTGACAACTCTACATAAATGAAAGACTTGACAAAATAATAACTTTATTGACATGAGACTGATACAAGGAAGACTTAGGGCTTGTCCTCAGGGGGACAAGGGTGCGCCCTTTAGGCCATCCACCCCTTGAGAGCGCACCCTCTTGGTTTGAAGTGATGATTTGGTGATAAAGGGTGGTTCTTTTGGATTGGTATTGGCAAGATATTGAAGAATTCCCTCCTAGGATGTGTCTTAGGAGGGGATGTCTGTGGCTGAAGGCTTCCAGGAATTTGCCTGATGATTGAAGGCCTCCTCTTGTATTCAATGGGCGCGTCCTCATTGGGGATGTGAGGTGAACCTTGGTGTGTGCTTTGGAAGCTCTGTTCCTGTACTCAATGGGTGCATCATCATTGGGGAACTTTGGAGTAATCTTGCACTTTGCACTCAAACACTTGGGATCACTTGTCTTGCTATCTGGTGGGTGCTTCTCACTCGGGGGACAAAGATGCGTCTAGCATTTAAGGTAAGTCATGGATATACCTACACCTATGAATTAAGAAAATAGTTGGTAATAGATGGGGCTAGTCCTCGACGGGGGACGTTTCCTTATCCATGAAGTCCTGATGTTATAGATGAGGCTTGGGCCTTTGTGACTATGCCTTATCGTTAGACATTCCTAAAGTGAGTTAAATTCTAAGTATGGAAAGTATTGGAAGAGTCCTACGTCTAAGTATGGAAAGCATTGGAAGAGTCCTACGTCTAAGTAAGGAAGGCGGTGGAAGACTTCGACTCGGATTCGAAGATTAGAGACCAAGCCCAAGGAGGAAACTTTCTCTCCAAGAACTACGTTGGCTTGATCCCCTATATAAAGGGGTACGTAGTCACATTGTAAGGGGTCGAAAGTTGAGAGCTCTGAGGGAGCCAACATAAACCCAAAGCAATCTCAACCACCAATTAGACACAACCACCATCGAATTCACCACCCAAAGTGTTGGAAGTAATAAGTACTACAGCAACATGGAGGCAGTTATATAAAAGATATAGCATTGACAGGCCAAGACCAAAGTTAACAAAACAAAGCATGAAGGTCGAAATCATGCATATCAGAAACTGATAAATAACCGGGGAGACAGAAACAGTACCTGTAGGCATAGCTTAACAGTGTATAAGAACAGAAATAACGAAGCTACAGCTGAGTCGTCAGGACTTCGAGAAACCCTGACTGTTCTTGAAGAGTTATTCGCCCCCACTTACTGTGTCAGGTTGTCGGCGAGATACTACTTCCAGGATAAAACAGCTCCGAGCAAGGTGTTCACAGCAACAGCAGCGCTCAACTACGACCAGCACCTCAGTCGCCGGAGAACCAGAAAAACTACAGGAAAAACTGTATGGAGAGGGAGGGCAGAGAGAGTTTTGAGAGAAGTGTATTTGCAAAATTATGTATCTCAACTGAGCTACAAGAGCCACTATTTATAGTGGTTCATTTCTGTAACTGAAGCACATGAGCAATTAATTTCGTAACTGCAGCACAGACTTTAATTTTCGAAACAGCTGATCATTAAAAAAAAAAAACTGACCATTAAAGAATAAGACGTTTTGATTGAATTTAATAACCTGTAGCTGTTACATATTTTTTCATGTTTATCCACATATCAGTTTTAATATTTATTTTAAACATATCCATCAAAATCATGTCCAGGTTCATATCAGTTTCTGTTGCCCATCAGAGTTTACTGACAAACCAACTCCATCAGAGTTTACTAAATTAAATCACATAAATAAAAACTCTCGCCCAGGTCGCCTCGCGTACGCGAGACGCCGAGACATTCGCCCAAATCGCCCTTCGACCCGACCCGGTCCGGTCCGGTGCGTGGCGAGGCGGGCGGCGGCGCGCGTGTGTGTGCGCGCGCGTGAAGCACACACTAACACCATGCACCATCACACACCTTAGTAGTTGTATACTACTCATGTGTGTAATGCTATATAAAGCCACCAAGTCCCCTTATTCTTTTCTATGTGGGATAAATGAAACATCATTATCACAAGCTTTTTCAAGCTACTACCTTCATCTCAATTTCTCTTATGGATTTAAACAAGAAAATTATTAAACCCATACATGAAAGTTTAAGTTCCCATAGCAAGGAACAACTTCCAATCATTAGAAATTTGAATTAACATCAAGAATATAGTTAATTATATCTTTAAACTATCAATTTTCTAACACAAAGACCACCGTTGTAGATCTTGATTCCGGCGACGAATCTCAAACTTTGTTAATACCAAATTTCTCCGATAACAGACCGATTAGTGTGTTACTACCTAAATTTTTCTCCAACACAAATTTTGTTCCGAAAATGCAAATAAAAAGACACAATAGAAATCTATATGTAATCCAGTTAAATCTTGATAAACGAATAATCTTAGAATCAAAAAATTATTGATTCATTAAGGTAAATTTTTTGCAATCACTCTTATAGTAGAAACGAAAAAAATATTAGTTCGAAGTAATCATTCATCTATCAAATATTTATTTATCGAAATATAGTAAACTGATTCAAAGGTTTAGTGACCGACTTGTCGAAATAAACTCGTAGTTAGATGAGATTCTTCACCCTTGTGGCATAGAAAGGAGTAAACCAGCTAAGCAATGCACCATATCCGGAGCAAATGAAGGCGAGCATGTTACATAAAGTCATATATTCAACCCCTTTCAGTTTACAGACTACATACATACATACACTCCAGACAATGCCGAGTATCCGACACACTGCAAGACAAAACCTTTTCCCTGTTACAGTTACAGTGCCACTTCTTTTTAAGTCAAAGCCAGTTGTTTACAACAAGTACCTTATTTATTTTATAATAATTGACTCATTTTTTAAAATTTATTAAGAGCATTTCCAACAGTGTTCTGTAAAATGATCGGTTAAATATTGATTATGTAAAATTTGCTGAACCTGTAAGGTATTTTACTCCAATGAAATTAGCTATATTGACTGGTTATATTTTAAAAATGACATGTTATTATTATTTCAAATTATTTTAAGTACAATATACTATATTAATATGGTAACAATTGATGTGTAATTTTGCTACAGGTCCCTAAAGGTTCAGCATATACAGTCATGATGAGGTTATCTAAATTTTTAACCAACAGTATTGTACTATTGGAGTGACAAATTTTTTACACATTCTCTCTAATTTCTATTTAAAACATGTCAAATAAATTTTTAGCTAAGTGTTCATGATGGTTGAAGATGGTTTAACTGTCTAACGGTTTCTGCATAGTAAAATATAGAAGAAGTATTTTCCAAACATTGATACATCACTTTTTGTCCTTGGAAGCTTAAAGACAGAAGAAACCGCAGATAGCCGCCTTGTGCCTCTCTACACACTTTGACCAGATTCAAATTTGTTACTAGTCTTCGAAACAAAATTTAAAATTAATTTGAATGTGGAGCCAAGAAATTAATTATAACTGTAGTGTTTTTGGAATTTAATCTTGTTTTAATATTATAAAATATTAGCTTATAACCCGTGCCAAACACGTGGAGTCGACATTAAAATATTAGTATTAATAAATTATTAATAAATATTATTTAAAAATGTAGTTCTCGAGAATTGAATGATTAAAATATATAATAAATAAATAACTATTTAATTATGTAGTTATAGACAATCGAACTGTGCATAAAGCTAAAGAAATTAAAGTAAATAAATAAATTTTGTATGATTACGTAGTTGCAAAGAATATAACGCTCGATGAAACTATTGAATTTAAAGTAAATAAATAAATTTTGTATAATTACGTAGTTGTAAAGAATCGAACCTTGGATGAAACTAAAGAATTTAAAGTAAATAAATCTTGTATAATTATGTAGTTGCGAGGAATCGAACCCGGATTAAGTGATAACCAAATTTGGTACTTTGGTACTTTAGTATCGCGCGTCATTTTCACATTGTTTTGTTTATTAATAAAGAGTATATTGAATTTAAAGTAAATAAATAAATCTTGTATAATTACGTAGTTGTAAGGAATCGAACCCTGGATGAAGCTAAAGAATTTAAAGTAAATAAATCTTGTATAATTATGTAGTTGCGAGGAATCGAACCCGGATAAGTGATAACCAAATTTGATACTTTGGTAACCAAATTTGGTACTTTAGTACCGCGCGCCATTTTCACATTGTTTTGCTTATTAATAAAGAGTATAGATAAGACCAAAGAAATATTACTCAAAAGGGTTTATTCCCAATAATATTCTTTCAACAAATATAAGGGTGAAATAATGGGTTTGGGAGTTTCATATAATGTGCGTGTTTGGGGTATCACAAAAAAAATGATTTATAATTTAAAATGAGTAAGTGTCATATAAGTGATAGTGATAAGTTGATGAATTCTTATAATTTATACGGGTGTTTGGATAAATTTACTTATAAGTCAGTGAAAAATTTGCTAAATTAAATTTGAAAAAATAATTTTTAAATACAATGATTTCAACACTTGTATTTTAAATTGAACAAAAATTAAAAATACAAATGTAAAAATATAAAATATTAGAAAAATAAAGAAATCAAAGAATAAGTTGATAAGTTAAGTAAAATGTTAGTGATTTCTAACATTAAACTTATCAACTTATAAGTTATAAGTTATCAACTGAGTATACAAACATTCAACTTATCCATTTTAAGTAGCCATAAGTTGGTTTCACTTATTTTGACAAATATCCCCCATAAGCTGAAATGAGTTTATAAGCTATAAGCTTATAAATAAGCTGATAGCCAAACAGACCCTATGTCCCAAGACAAACTCAGTTTAGTTAGGGCCTGTTTGGCAATTGCTTTAAAAGTCAACTTATGACTTATAAATCAATTTTGACTTATGGAGGGTGTTTGTGTACTTAACTTATTTCATTAACTTATAAATTATAACTTATTTTTTTAGCTTATGACTTATGGGGGGTGTTTGTCTACCCAACTTATAATCTAACTTATAACTTATAAATTGATAAGTTGAATGTTAGAAAATACTAACATTTTGCTCAACTTATTTCATTTTTCATGATTTTTTTATCTATTTAGTAGTTTATATTTTTATATTTATACTTTTAAATGTTTTTAATCTAAAATGTATTTATCGAGATCATTATATTAATTAATTATTTTTTCAATTTGTTTTTATATTTATACTTTTAAATGTTTTTTAATCTAAAATGTATTTATCGAGATCATTATATTAATTAATTATTTTTTCAATTTAATTTAACAAAAAAATTATTAACTTATAAGTAAATTTATCCAAACACTTACGTAACTTATAAGTTTGCATCAACTTATCACTTATAAACACTTACTCATTTTAATTATAAGTTAACTTTTGTTTAATAACCCAAACGTCCACTTCAAGAATGAACACCACCACTACCATCATAGTGTAAGAACTAACAACCCCACCAGAGAAAAAAAAGTAAAGACATAAGTGAACCATTAATTAGTACTCCCTCCGTCTCATAAAACCCTTCCCATTTCTCTTGGACACGTTTGTCAATGCACACTTTTGATCGTTAATATCTTCAATTTCGTATTAGTATTAAATATAAAAACTTCATTGTATTAAAGTACTCATAAATACGAATCTAACAAGATCACTCATGACTATATTTGGTCTTATAGATTATGCGTAAATTAGTAATTTGTCTCATGTTATGAATAGTGCCGGCATTTTAAACAGGAAGATCATATTGAGACAGAGGGAGTACTACTCAAAAGGGTCATTATTTACAAATGCAATTTTTTAGTACAATTTGTTTCACAAGAAATTTCTAGTTTTTACAAGCTCTTTCTTGTTTCTACCTAAGTAGGTAAATACAGCTTCTAACCATTTTCTCTATACCACCTTCCATCCAATCCAATAAAATCTTAAACGGTTAAATGGCAACTTTCAATCTCTCTGTGTGTGTGTGTGTGTTTTCACTACTCAACCAATAAATTCCAGCAATACTAACAATCGCTACCATATTTTACCCATTTCTCTTTTCTTTTCTATGCACACAAGCTCACTCTTCAAGCAAAGTATATGCCAACACAATTTGCCTTTTTTCATTCAAGAATATGATCTGATCAATCCCAAATTGTATAGATTCCTTTTCACTAGGCTACCAATTGATACCAAGACTGCCCCACCAACACCAGCTGGGGGTGGATGATCATCCCTTTCTGCCTTGTGATGATATATTAAAGGCAATTCCTTCACTTTTAACTTGCTAAATCCAATTTTTTGTCTGACCGATTCAATAATTTTCGGATCAGCTGGATACCCGATTGCGTCCGTTACATAGAAAAAGTTCCGAGCAGTGTCACATGTCGTCGAAATATCTGCCCTTGTTACATTAAGACCATTTTCTCGGAAGGTCCGCATCACTTCTGCTAATAGTCCTGGTTTGTCATCTGCACATAGCTCCAGTCTCACACCCTGTGATCAGAACATATAAACTATAAGTAAAACTGAAAATTTTACAAGCACTAAAATGATCAATCGCATTCATAAAACCTGGAATCATAAATTAGTACCTCAGATGCTCTTCTTTCAATGGCAGCACGTAAGCAAAGAATCACACGTTGCTTTTCAGCATCTGAACTTATTGGCGTCCCATCAGTATGTCTAATGAAAAATTCCTAAAACAAAATAAGCAAATTTTATTAGGTTAAAGCTATGTTGCCATAGAAAAGAATTGTTACAAATTTGTAAATGCAAATAATATATGCATACCATATAAGCTCTGTCCCCAGTTGTGTCGAGAGTGGCATGGAAAACAACATATTCCATGTCAGTTAAAGTGCATACAACATCAAACAGAAGCTTAGCTCGATCTTTGCAGTGAACATTAACCCCTGAATAACCTCGTTCCAAACAGTTCTGAATCGAAACGATTGGAGAATCGCCATTAGTCCTAATTATAGGCTTTTGCTCATAATCGCGATCATCAAACATCATTTGGTGAAGCCTTCTTTCTGTATGAGTAACTTCTAAAGAAACCAAAGTTTTAGCACTTCGAATATCATTATCCCCCTTGAGCACATTCCTTAACCGCGCTTCAATGGCATCAATTTTCAATTCGTCCTCAATTGGAAACCCCGAATCACAATCTTTAACATAAATTAAAGAAGCAATCCGGCCATTGTGTGTCCACACCTTGGACTCAACTACATTGACTTGCAAATCAGATAATACTGCAAAAACCTCGGATAGTAACCCGACTCTATCGGTTCCTGTTAATTCTAATGCCGTTAACCCCTCAATGCTTTTTGATCCAACAAGTTGAATTTTACCCAAAGACTGTAAAAACAAAACATGTGACACAAGTTCAATAACCATGTAGTCTTAATTATATATTGTAGATAAATAGAAACTGTCAAGAGTTATTTTTAAACCTGTTCCATGTAGTTAATGACACTTTCATCTGTTAACTTGTTTCCATTTAAATCAGTCACATGAAAAACTGCAACAAACAAGAATCCTAATTAGTACAAAAAATTATATTACGGTTAAAACATGTTTTTTGTTTTTAAAGGATCGATATTGTTGATGATGGAACTTACCATCCATGAACCATCTTCCATCAGAAGAAATATAAGCTTTCTTGATTGACATGTCCAGATCTGTGAGAATTTGAATGGCTTCCAAAAGAATTCCATGTTTTCTGGCACTGTCAATCTTTGAAAAAAAAACAGGACAATTAGTCAAACAATCAACTATTTTTAGTCAAGAAACATGAAATATTATTAAAATACAAAAAAGTTGGACATCTAAAATATCTCGAGTGTTTCTAGGAAAGTAGTGCATACCATAACTCTGGTGGCGTTGGCACATCCAGCATTGTCAACCATGACCCTGCAATAACATCACCGGTGATCAGATTAATTACTAGAAACTTAAGAAAATCAATTTTTTTTTATACTAAGTGAAATAATCAAGAAAAATGTAAATCTGAGGTGGGAAATTGTAGTAGAAAAACAAATGAATTAAAACAGATAATAAAAGTTGACAAATCATCTTGCAAGCCCGCGAGAATCGAAAGATGAAAAAAGAAAGAAAAAACTGGAAATATGAATTTTTGAAGAACATAGGAAAACAAACCTAGGGGGGGTCATTCGGATGACAAGCTTCTCGTATTCATCTAAATAAGCAGGCCACTCCATATTATCTTTCTTCTTCTTCAACAAATCAAACACTTATATATGGTGTGTGTGAATGGCTTGGATGTAAGTTGAAGAAGTATGAGCTGAATGAAGAGGGTTGGTTTCTTCTGAAACGCTTCAGTTTATATGTATAACTCTGTCTGAATATAATGAAACTCTCGAAAGGAAAGCACGGTTTGGATTAGTTTCTCTCTCTCTCTCTCCCCTATTGTGACTTGGATGTGTGTTCTTATACTAGTAGGACGGTGGAATAAAGCTTCATGAATATTGTGGCAAGATATTAGGTAAGTTGGGTGTTTTTAGAATAAAATCATTAAATAAATGAAATTTATTAAGTTGCAGATAAATCATAAAGATTGAAAATACCGCGGTTTCAAAAGTGAAATTGTCGTTTTAACTTGTGCAAATATGTGGTTTATAATTTCCTTTTTGTTTACTTTTTAACATAATTAATTCTAAAAAATTGACCGAGACTACACTGTTTTTACAATACCAACAAATATGCTGCAAATTGTAATTGTAAAAAATGTTACTTTCTTATGCAGAAAAAGAATTGTAAAAAATGTTACTTTCTCATGCAGAAAAAGGTTATGTTTCCTAACACTTAATGATTAAAACTAATTTATCTGTGAAATTTTTGTCAAATAGAATAAATATATAATATATTGATTTAATGGACGGAAACACGTCACTAAACAAGTTTATTTTTTTATTTTCAGGATTTCACCTACTTATAAAATATTTTCACGAATAAAAGATTTACCGATTATCACTTCACATAAACAACCGACATTTTAAGAAATCTTAAATTTAAATTATGTACTAGTACTTTTTTTTAAAATGAAATTTGGTTGGAATTATATACTACGTACTATCTAGAATTATAGACAAGGTAGGCATGAAAGAGTCGTGACATACATGTAATGTATTAATGATATCACCACCCCTAGGCTGTAGCGAGTCACGAGCTAGCCAGTAGCCACTGAAACAACAACTAAACTAGTGCTATCCGGCATACATTCTGCCACTCCTTGTCCACTGATGCCAAGTCAACTATATAACCATACTTTCATTCATATGACATTCCTTTCATTTCATATTCAAATAACTACAATTTTTTTATTTAATTTTTTTACACATTTTCAATATTAAAGACTGAAACAGCGGTTTTAAGCGCAACCTTACAAAAGAAAATGTGAAACTAAGAAATATATAACACAAATAAGCAATAAATAAATTATTAAATTAATATTTTCTAAAAAAGACATAATCTTTCAAGAAAAAGACTTAAAAGGGGAGATTTTGGGGAATTTATATCTTTGTATTCACCAATATAATCCTGCATCTATATTAACATAAAATAAAATGACGAGGTCACGCTAAAAAAAAAATCAATAATTAAGATATAAGTAGTCGGACAAACATAATTATTAGAAGTTGTTGCTGGTGGTTTACCTAAGACTCCACGTGGATAATTGCCTCAGTAATGTTTGTTGATATTTTGCTGTCATGTTTATTTATTTTACTGCTGTCCAGCTGGAATGTTGCTCGGCCGTTGAAACCGCAGAACTGAAGTAACTAACGATATCCACGTGGCATATAATTTGGTGATAATATTTAAGTATGTATGCTTGGTAATTAAGTCGAGATCTACCGACACATATAATTAAGGCCATAATAAGTGAAAGTAATACCAAACATGAAAGCCTGCGTGCCTTTTTCTGTTTGTCAATCTAATTACACTTTATGTTGCGGCCGGTAGTCTCGTTACTACCAATCATGCTGTTTTCTCGGGCATGATCTCGTGATCATTTTCAACCAAGCTTGATTCCTCTCAAAGTCTCAACTACCACGTATTTTCAGGATGAATGCAATTGATCTTCCTTCCCATCTGAATTTCACGTATATTCAAATTGATTATCTAAAATAAGGATCAAAAAAATGTTTACGCTCGGACAGGATTGCGCAAATCTCTGGTCTCAATGTATATCTCGTGAGTAAGAGTGTTTGGTCATGAATAATTACTAAAGAGAAACAAAAACATGGTTTAAAGGTAACAAATAAATAAAATGAGACCATCAACAAGAAAACATGAAACATGAAGCTTTGTTTTCCGACATTACTAGTTGATTAGGATTAGTGCTAATAACGTTATACGAGGACAACTAAAAAGTTCCACTTCACCCTATCTATATCTATACTAAATTATAATAAGCAAATATTTTTATAATTATTGATAGTTTAGTTCAATCATCAAAAGAATACTGATCATTAGATATTTAATAAATAAATACGAACCGTTAAATTTTATACTAAAGAATATTTTTTTTAAACTCCTCAATTAAATAACTCATGTTCGAATTTCGTCAACAACATATTAAATGTATAAATTTTTAAACTCATCAACTAAACATCTCATGTTCGAATCCGGTCAAAAACATATTAAATTTAAAATTTTATTTTTTAGTTTTAAACTATACATGTCATTAATTAAGTTAATATTAAATTATAATTAAACAATTATTAAAACATAAAGTAATCATATAAAAAAAAAATTAAAAGACACATGTGCGATGCATGGGTTATAAACTAATCTATACTATCAATACTATTATATAATAGACGAAACATTAAAAGTTTGGTCGGTATGGTACGTTGTAATTTTACTTAATTGTCCTTTCTTAAATTCGTGTTTTTACTTAATTAACCTTATTTATTTATAGAAATATATTATTAAATAATAATATTACCTATTTATAACCAATTACCTTTTTCACCTAAAAAAATTATTTTTTTTCTAACAAAATTCCCCTACTTTTTCAAATATATCACGGACAATTACCTTTTTTAACTAAAACATGTTAGTTTTTCTATTTTTCCATACTAAAACCCCTCATTTTCCAAAATTATCAGGGACAAACTTTTAGTTATTTATTTTTAAACTTGATATTATAATTATTTTATTAAAAATTTACTTGTTTTAACATGTATACTTATTTTTTCTTAACAAATGCAATTACTAAAAATATTAAAATATAAATAATCAAATACTTATTTATAACAAATTATCTTTTCACCTAAAACACATTATATATTTTTTCTAACAAAGTCCCTCATTTTCTAAATATATCACGGGAAATTGTCATTTTCAATTTACTTTTTCTATTTTTCACACTAAAATCCATACTTTTTCTAAAAATATCACAGACAAACCATTTACTTATTTATTTTAAAACGTATTTAAATAATTTAAATTATTAAATTTTAAAACCTCATTTTCCAAAAATATCACGGGCATTTACCTTTTTAAACTAAATATATGTTACATTTTTAATTTTTCCATACTAAAACTCTTTCCTTTCCAAAAATATAACGAGCAAACCCTTACTTATTTATTTTAAAATCTGTTTTAATGTTTTTAATTAATTAAAAGTGTTTAGCTATTTTAACATGCCTACTTATTTTTTTAACAAATACAATTAAAAAAATAATAATAAAATAATAATTAACAATCCGTAACATTAAAAGTTTTGGTGTGTCGGTCAGTCGGTATTTGAGCCGGACCTATCTATAATTTGGTTCAGACCTATCTATAATCAATTTATTTATAACCAATTATTTTTTTCAGCTAAAACACATTACCTATTTTATATATTTTTCTAACCAAAACAACTTATCTGCTAAAAATAAAATAGGTAATCAATACAATTATATAATAGACGAAACATTAAAAGTTTGGTCGGTGGGTATGGTACATTGTGAGTTTACTTAATTGCCCTTTCTTAAATTCGTGTTTTTAATTAATTAACCTTACTTATTTATAGAAATATATTATTAAATAATAATATTACCTATGTATAACCAATTACCTTTTTCACCTAAAATAGATTTATTTTTATTTTTTCTAACAAATTACCCCACTTTTTCAAATATATCACGGACAATTACCTTTTTTAACTAAAACATGTTAGTTTTTCTATTTTTCGTTACTAAAACCCCTCATTTTCCAAAAATATTACGGACAAACATTTAGTTATTTATTTTTAAATCTAATATTATAATTATTTTTTAAAAGGTTTAACTATTTTAACATGCCTACTTACTTTTCTTAACAAATGTAATTACTACAAATATTAAAATATAAATAACCAAATACTTATTTATAACCAATTACCTTTTCAGCTAAAACACATTATAGATTTTTTCTAATAAAATCCCTCATTTTCTAAATATATCACGGGAAATTGCATTTTTCAATTTACTTTTTCTATTTTTCTCACTAAAATCCATTCTTTTTCTAAATATATCACAGACAAACTCTTTACTTATTTACCATTTTTAACTAAATATATGTTTCATTTTTTATTTTTCCATACTAAAACCCCTCTTTTTCCAAAAATATAACGTGCAAACCCTTACTTATTTATTTTAAAATATGTTTTAATGTTTTTAATTAATTAAAAGTGTTTAGCTATTTTTACATGCCTACTTATTTTTTTTAACAAATACAATTAAAAAAATAATAATAATATAACAATTAACAATCTGTGCATCGCACGGGTTTTAAGTTAGTATATATATAAAATAGTAATATTATTACATATTTATAACTCATTAACCTTTTCAGCAAAAACACATTATTTGTTCTACAATTTCTAACTAAAATAACACATCTTCTAAAAATAACACATGGAAAATAAATATGTAATAGTAATATTGTTATATATAATTATTAATAAATAACCACTTACCGTTTTCAGCTAAACACATAACTTTTTTTTATTTTTTTCTAACTTAAACAACTAATTTTTTAAAAGTAACACCAGCAACATATACATAAAAAGGTAATATAATTTTATATTTTTTCAGCTAAAACAAATTACATGTTTTATATATTTTCTAACCAAAACAACTCATTTTCTAAAAATAAAATAGGTAATATATATATAATGGTAATATTATTACATATTTATAACTGATTACCTTTTTAAGCAAAAACACATTATTTGTTATACATTTTCAAACTAAAACAACTCATCTTATAAATATAACACATGGAAAATAAACATGTAATGATAATATTGTTATATATAATTATTAATAAATAATCACTTACCATTTTCAGCTAAACACATAACCTTTTTTATTTTTTTCTAAATTAAACAACTAATTTTCTAAAAGTAACATGAGAAGCATATATATAAAAAGGTAATATAATTTTATATTTTCTAATTTAAACAACTAATTTTCTAAAAGTAACATGGGCAACATATATATTCATGTAACATAATTTTATATAATTATTAACAAGTAACTAACTTTCTTTTTAAGAACATTGTGTGTTATATACTTTTTAAGTAAAACAATTCATATTCGAATTAAAAATAACACGGGCAAAATATAGATATAATGACAATATTATTATAGTAAACTTATAAAATCCGGGTTTAATATAATTTTTAATAACATACAATTTAAATAAGATAATTAATAAAAAAATAAAAGTAATAGCATGTGTTACACGAAACTCTATACATTAGAGAGCACATATGTTGTTATTTGCACTTTAGTCACATTTAGATTTTTTAAGAGCAAATAAATACAGACCGTTAGATATATTATTTAAAAATATTTTATATTTTAATATTTAAATACTACTAAAGATTACGTCAACAATTTATTAAATTAAATTATTTATAGTATTAAAAAAATATTAAAGAAAACTGTGCATCGCACGGATATAAACTAGTATAATATAATTTGTTATTAGCTGAATGGTACAATGTTTACATTTTAGTTATATAAATATAGAAAAAACAATTAATAAAATGAAAGTAACATTCATTTTCAAGAAATAAGAACCAACAAAGTCCTCCTCACTTCACGCATGAAATTTTTCTTTTTCAAGCAACATTAAACGCATAAAAAAAAAGATATCTTTTTTTTTGCTAGCCATAAAAAAAAGTGTTTCGTTATTATAAAAATAATATAACTTCAAGGTTTGTTGATATGGAATTAATCTACTCCCCAGCATCCTTAAAATAGGAAAGCTGTCCTAAATATGATCAAACTAACACCTTTTTTTTTCTTTTTAAATCAAGAAAATTAAATAAGTAAAGCACGTTAGGATGGGACTCACATCTTGGTCTGACTATCACGTGCACCAAACCCAGAAGTCACGACCCTATGTTTGCATCCTGTCCCTGTCCTGTCCCTGCCAACGTGGCACACAACCATCACTTGCCAACTGTCCGACACACTACCTTATTTTCTAGCCACACGATCCTGTCAAAGATCTGGCCATGTGTCAATCCGATACTGCTTACATTGACTTAAAGTACTCCCTGGCGGGAAAAATACCCAATCTCAAGATTTTCGCGCCACATCCTACGGTCATGATGCATTTACAATTAATTTTCAAGTATTCAAAAGAGTTGGTAATTTAGAAGACTAGAACAAGTAATGTTTGAGAAGTGGCCTTTGGCAGATCGGAAAAGTCGTCCACGTGGTTGACAGCTATAGGTCTGTTATAGAAAATCCCGCCAAGTTAATTTAATTTTGACTGTACAAGTTTTTTGTCTTTTTGACCGTTTAAATCATGGCGCCAATTTCGAGGGTGAGAAAGTCGTAACGGTGTGCACAGCGGCGCCCATGGATCGCTCCACCAGACACTCCACCCACGTTTTTCTTCTAAACGTGACTATACATGTTTGAACAAAATCTTTTCCTTTAATGGTAGAATATTGTTCCGAATCTCGAATAAGTTATTGTTTTCACTTCAAAATACATAATGCTTTGATTTATTTTCATATGTTAAAATGTTTTAACCATAAATTTTAAAAAAGTAACTTTTTAAATTAATTTTTGTAAATAAAATACGTGATATATTTTTATTTAGAAAATAAATAATTGAAATTACATGAAATTTTTGCAACAATCAAATTATCATTGAAAAAAAATGAAAAAAGTACTTATGGATATATGTTTGGATAAATTTACTTATAAGTTAGTTAAGAGTTTGCTAAATTAAATTTGAAAAAATAATTATTAAAAAAATGATTTCAACGCGTGCATTTTAAATTAAAAAGATATTTAAAAACACAAAGGTAAAAATATAAAGTATTAAAAAACAAATAAATCAAGTAATAAGTCAATAAGTTGAGAAAAATGTACCCCATTATTAACATTCAGCTTATTAACATATAAGTTATAAGTTAAGATCATAGGTCGGGTTGATAAACACCTCTCATAAGCTCTTATTAACTTATAATGTATAAATCAAGTCACCCAAATACGTCTGTTGTCTTTAATGTTGCAATTTTCTCTTATGATTTCTAAAAATCAATGAATTCGGATTGACATTGCGTAAAATCTAGTCTAGATGGTGACAACTTTTTTGAATGCGACATATCATGCTCGTAAAACAAATTTAAACCCTTGAAAAAACGACATTCTATCCAAATGTTTACCATATCAAACCCATCACATTTGTGGACACAAAGTCTGAAAATTCACACCTAGAAGGTATGGGTGAATAAGTGTTATAACTAATAATAACTGATTTTAAAAGTTATCAAGTTATGTGACTGAAAAAACAAAAATCAGTCTAATTTGCTCACTGACAGCTTAAGAAAATATAAAATGGCAGCTAGTTACGATATGTAAATCAGTAAGTAAAATGTGCAGAAAGTAAAGAACACACAACAATTTTAGCCATGTTCGACCCCTATCTCCCGTCGATCTACGTACTGGTCCTCTACCAACACGGTAAATAATATATTATTGATCAAAGTCAATTACAACTACATAATACAATAATATATCTCCATGAACATCTCAATCACTGATTGCAACTTGCTGAAACACCTTGTTTCTCGAACACGGCTCTCTAATTACTATACTACTCCAAGTATAAACTTTTATAGTCTTCTAGTTCCCTGAACCCTAGCTTCCCAAGCTTACAAATCCAACAACTAATCACTTACAAGTTTGAACAATACAAATATAGAATTGATTACAACCAAAACTATGAACTCTAACAAGAATATATATCGTATAATATATAAGAGCTCAAGTATATATAAGATTTTGCAAATTAGTCTTTGGTAGTACTTGTGTTTTCTTTAAAACATTGTCCAACCACTGAGTATGAAAGCAACACATGTATATTTATATGAAACAATGATTATGAATTAACCGATCAACAACCAACGGTCTTGACTACCAAGTCTCACATATTTTGTTCCTTGATTAATTCAAACCCAACGTTCATGAAATCAACGTTTAGAAACCAGAAGAATAGAGAAAATAAGAACGTTAAAAATACACGTTTAACTAGTTTGTAAAGCCCAAAATAATAGAAGTTGTTAGAAGATAAAACGTGTATAAACAAATTCCTATAATATAGGGATTATATATATATATATATATGAAAATAAATTCAAAATTATTTGAGCTCATGTATATATATACTAGCCTATAACCCGTGTAAGGCCGTGCCTTAAAAAAATAATAAACTAAAAAATTTAATGTGAACGGAAAATATTAAATAAAATAAAAATTAATATGATAAATTATAAAATAAAAAACTTAAATATTAATTTGAACATAAAAAAATATAAAACAATACAGATGGGGCTGAGAAAGATAAATGAGGTATTATTAATAATATTTTATAATAAAATAATATTAATAATAAGGACAAATAAAAAATCTAACATGTTTTAATTAAAAAAAGTAACTACTCGTGATATTTTTAGAAGTGTTTTAATTATATTAATTGTATTTATTAAAAAAATACGTTGACATGTTAAAATAAATAAGTTTTTTTAATAAGGACAAATAAAAAAGCTAACATATACTTAGCAAAAAAAAAAAACTAACATATAAATAATTAAAAGTATTAAAATAGGTTTTAAAATATATAAGTAAGGATTGTACTTGATATTTTTGAAAAATAAAGATTTTAGTCATAACAAATATAAAAGGTATTATATTTTAATTTAAATGTAATTGCCCGTGATATTTTTGAAAACTAAGTAAATTTTGTTAGAAAAAAATGTTTTAACTATAAAAGGCAATCAGCTGGTTACTATTTTTATATTATTTTATTATTTATTAAATATAGTATTAAAATAGGTTTTACAATAAACAAGTAAATATTGCACCTCATATTTTTGGAAAATAGATATTTTAGTGATAACAAATATAAAGGATAATATGTTTTAATTTAAAGGTAATTGTCGTGATATTTTTGAAAAATAAGTAGATTTTGTTAGAATTATTTTTTAAATTATAAAAGACAATCAACTAGTTATTATTTTTATATTATTTTATTATTTATTAAATAGAGTATTAAAATCAATTTTAAAATAAATAAGTAAGGATTGCACCTCATATTTTTGGAAAATAAAGATTTTAGTGATGACAAATATAAAAGGTAATACGTTTTAATTTAAAGATAATTGCTATGATATTTTTGGAAAAGGAGTAGATTTTGTTAGAAAACAATATTTTAATTATAAAAGGCAATCATCTAGTTACTATTTTTATTATTTATTAAATAGAATAAAAGACCGAAAACCAAAAATCGACCGAAAACCGAAAACCAAAACTTTCAATGTTTCGGCTTTAATAATATAGTATATATATATATATCCATACTATCAATACTATTATATGATAGACGAAACATTAAAAATTTGGTCGGTCGGTATAGTACGTTGTGATTTTACTTAATTGCCCCTACTTAATTGTATTTCATGTTTTTACTTAATTAACCTTACTTATTTATAGAAATATATTATTAAATAATAATATTACCTATTTATAACCGATTACTTTTTTCACCTAAAATATATTATTATTTTAACAAATTCCCCTACTTTTTCAAATATATCACGGACAATTACCTTTTCTAACTAAAACATGTTAGTTTTTCTATTTTTTCTTATTAAAACCCCTCTTTTTCCAAAAATATCACGGACAAACTTTTAGTTATTTATTTTTAAACCTATTTTAATATTATAATTATTTTTTAAAAGTTTACCTATTTTAACATGCCTACTTATTTTTCTTAACAAATGCAATCACTAAAAATATTAAAATATAAATAATCAAATATCTATTTATAACCAATTACCTTTTCAGCTAAAACACATTATAGATTTTTTCTAACAAAATCCCCCCCTTTTCTAAATATATCACGGAAAATTGTCTTTTTCACTTTTTTCCACTAAAATCCATTCTTTTTCTAAAAATATCACAAGAAACCCTTTACTTATTTATTTAAAAACGTCTTTAAATATTTTAATTATTAAATTTTAAAACCTCATTTTCCAAAAATGTCACGGACACTTACCTTTTTAAACTAAATATATGTTACATTTTTTATTTTTCCTTACTAAAACCTCTCATTTCCCAAATATATAACCGACAAGCCTTTACTTATTTATTTTAAAATTTGTTTTAATATTTTTAATTAATTAAAAGTGTTTAGCTATTTTAACCTGCCTACTTATTTTTTTAACAAATACAATTAAAAAAATAATAATAAAATACAATTAACAATTCGTGCATCGCACGGGTTTTAAGCTAGTATTATTAAAGACGAAACATTAAAAGTTTTGGTCGGTCGGTCGGTCGGTATTTGGGTCGGGTCGATCTATAATTTGTGTCAAGCCTATATATAACCAATTTATTTATAACCGGTTGTTTTTTCCAGCTAAAATACATTACCTATTTTATCTATTTTTCTAACAAAAACAACTCATCTTCTAAAAATAAAATAAGTAACATATAAATAAAATGGTAATATTATTACATATTTATAACTGATTACCTTTTTAGTTAAAATACATTATATATTTTACATTTTCTAACTAAAATAACTCATGGTCAAAACATAACACATGCAAAATAAATATGTAATGGTAATATTGTTATATATAATTATTAATAAATAACCACCTACCCATTTCAGCTAAACACGTAACCTTTTTAATTTTTTCTAACTTAAACAACTAATTTTTCTAAAAGTAACACCAGCAACATATATATAGAAAGGTAATATAATTTTCTATTTTTTGATTTAAAAAACTAATTTTCTAAAAGTAACACGAACAACATATATATATATATATATATATATATATATATATATTATATAATATATATATATAAATGTAATATAATTTTATATAATTATTAATAAGTAATTAACTGTCTTTTTAAGGACATTTTATATTTTATATTTTTTAATTGAAACAACTCATATTCGAATTAAAAATAACACGGTCAAAAGATAGAAATAATAACAATATTATTATATTAAACTTATAAAATCCATGTTTAATATAATGTGTTAATAAATGTTTAATTGGTCGGTACGGTACCTGTTTTTTGGTATTTCGTGATTTTACTTAATTACCCTAACTTATCTATAAAAAATTATTATTAAATAATAATATCTATTTATTACCAATTACCTTTTCACCTAAAACACATTACTTTTTCTACAAAATCTTCTCTTTTTCCAAAAATATCAGAGACAATAATCTTTTTCAACTAAAATATGTTACTTTTTCTATTTTTACTTACTAGAATCCCCTTTTTCCAAAAATATCACCTATTTTAATATCACGTACAATTAACTTTTTCAACCAAAGAATATTAAATTTTCTATTTATCCTTACTAAAATCTCTCATTTTCCAAAAATATCACGGGCAACCCGTAATTATTTTTTTTAAAACCTATTTTACTTCTTTTACAATTATTTTAAAAGACATAGTTTTTTGGTACTTCGTGATTTTAATTAATTACTCTTACTTATCTATAAAAATTTATTAAATTAATAAAATTACTTATTTATAACCAATTAACTTTTCAATCTAAAATACATTACTTTTTCTATTTTTTCTATCAAAATCCTCTCATTCCAAATATATCATGAAAAATTACCTTTTGAACTAAAACATATTATTTTTTCTATTTTACCTTACAAAAATCTCTCCTTTTCCAAAAATATCACGGGCAAAACCTTATTTATTTATTTAAAAACTTATTTTAATATTTTTAATTCTATAAAAAATTTACCTATTTTAACATACAACTTATTTTTTTAAACAAATTCAGGTTAACTGCCTTTTTCAACTAAAACATGTTACTTTTCACAAGTAAACTATTACTTATTTATTTTAAAATCTATTTTAATACTTTGAATTATTTAAAAAAATTTAACACAGTTAATACAATATTAAAACTTAAATAATGAACTAATAATTATTTTAAAATAATCTGTGCATCGCACGTACATTAAAAGTTTGGTTGGTATTGTACGTGTTGTTTTTTGGTACTTCGTGATTTTACTTAATTACCTTTACTTATCAATAAAAAATATTATTAAGTAATAAAACATATTTTTAACCGTTTACTTTTTTCAGCTAAAACTTATTACCTTTTCTATTTTTCCTAACAAAATCTCCTTTTTTTCCAAAAATATCACAAAAATATCACAGACAATTACCTTTTTAAACTAAAACATGTTACTTTTTCGAATTTTATTTACTAAAACTCATCATTTTCCAAAAATATCACGGATAAAGCCATACTTATTTATTTTAAACGGACAATTACCTTTTTTTAAGTTACCTTTTCTATTTTTTTTTTTGCTAAGTACCTTTTCTATTTTTACTTAGTAATACCTCCATTTTCCCAAAATATCACCGGTAAACCCTATTTTAATTCTATTTTTACTCACCAAAACCCCGTGATTTTACTTAATTACCCTTACTTATCAACAAAAAAATATTTTTAAATAATAAGACATATTTATAACTGATTACCTTTTTCAGCTAAAACACGTTACCTTTTCTATTTTTTTCTAAAAAAATCATTACATGTTTTAACTAAAACATGTTATTTTTTCTATTTTTACTTAATTAAACCCCTCATTTTTCAAAAATATCACGGGTAAAGCCATAATTATTTATTTTTAAACGGACAATTTTTTTTAAAACTAAAACATGTTAACTTTTCTATTTTTACTTACTAAACCCCCCCTTTTTTTCTAAATATCACGGGTAAACCCTATTTTAATTCTATTTTTACTTACTAAAACCCATGTTTTCCCGAAAATATCACGGGTAAACCGTTAATTATTTATTTTGAAACCTATTTTAATGCTTTAATTTTTTAAAAAATTACCTATTTTAACATGTTTACACATTTATTTTTACTAATTGTAATTAATGAAATATTATAACATAAAAAACTATTGAAAACAATTCGTGCATCGCACGGGTTTTAAGCTAGTATATATATAAACAAGTAATATTATTATTTAATAATATATTTATATAAATAAGTAAGGTTAATTAAGTAAAAACACGAATTTAAGAAAGACAATTAAGTAAAATCACAACGTACCATACGAGACCAAACTTTTAATGTTTCGTCTATTATATAATAGTATTGATATATACACGACTTATATAACTAATAGAGTACTTACAATTCAGGTCCTAGAAGATTTCATATAAAATATGACTGAAATTCTATCTGCTGAAAGTGTTGTCAGTTTGCTGGCTGTATAAAAAATTTACTTTGCCAGCTAGCTGCCAAAACCTATTTTATTAAAAAATATAATCAAGATTAGTTCAACACATATACCCAATTTGCTAACTATGTGTTATCATCAAAACAATTAGGGTTTCAGAGTCTCGATCAAATGATCGATCAAATGACCCATTACAGCTCATATATAAGAGTGTTACGCCATAATTTCGGTTGCCTCAATTATCTCCTAATTTCCCAATATTGATCTAATAATAATTATTGCTTAACCACTAAGTAATATCCTCTCTCTCAAACGAGGAAACAATCAATTTAAATCAATCAATTACTAAAAAATATCTCCAAACGATTCTTTCAAATCAGGAAAGAATCACAACGCTAATATAACTCTAAAAAGATAAAATCAACTTATCTCAACATATCCCTTAACAATCACAGGGATTAAAAATACTATCCTATCACAGAACTGCGTTGGCTTGATCCCTATATATAAACAGGGTACGCAGGCATCTTGGAATATGATCTGACACATCTAACAAGTCGAGACACCTTTCAAGTCCAGCCCCAAAAATCCAAAAACCCAAAATCCCTCATCATCACAATTTCGTTATTCCAGCAATTCCCGAAATTTGTTATCACCAAATTCCTCCGTTAACAATTGGCGCTAGAAGGAGGGGATACTTTTTGATTGTGGAGGACAATCAATCTATACAATACGCATGGGGGGTTATTATGGATCTGGAGCGGCTTTAATGGAGGAGCTAAACGGTGGAAGCGGTGGTTCGTGGTTCTATTCAAAATAAAGATAAGTTTTCTTATGATTTTGTCCATACAAATAAGCTATCTTATAAAATTCGTAGTAAATTTATTACATGTTAGATTTTGATGATTTTTTATGATCCGGAAAGCTTTTGTGATTTCCTACAACTTTCGTTCTTGGTGTTTTCTGAGATTATGTTTCGATCTATTCTCGAAATCACAAAACATAATCAGGTCCCGTTTTTCAGTATTGAGAAGTTAATCAGCAGATGTTTTATTCGATTCCCGATTCGTTATAAGTCCGTTTCTGACGGTCCATATATCATCGGAAAGCTCTTTTCGTTTCCTGCAACTTTCATGTTTTGTGTTTTCCAAGAAAATATCGTTTACGGGGACAAAAAGGTAAAAAACGGATCTGGACAGAATCTGAATAATGGAGATGTGAAAGAATTGTGATGCAATATTCGTAACACATGATTTGATTACTTCACTAGCTCGTGCATGAACAAGGGTAATGTTTTTGAAAGCTCTCTTTTTCAAGGAGGATAATATTTTTGAAGAACCTATTTCGAGTAGGATAATATTTTTGAAGACCTTCTTTCGAAGAAGGATAATATTTTTGATGACCCTATTTCGAGTAGAATAATATTTTTGAAGACCCTCTTTCGAAGAGGAAATTATTTTTGAAGACCCTTCTTTAAGGTGTTGCTTGGAAATTATTTTTGAAGACCCTCTATTGAAGATGTTAATATTTTTGAAGGCCCTTCTTTGATGAAGGTGTTGCTTGGAATTATTTTGAAGGTCCTTCTTTATGGAAGGTGTTGCTTGGAGTACCTTGGTAAACCCGTACTTCCGGGGTGCTTATCCGTACTTCCGGAAAGCTCACCAAGAATATAGTTCTTCCCTTTTCTTAAACTCTGCTTAGCATAGAGTGTATAAGAAGACGATGTTACTCTTCCCTTTTCTTAAACTCTGCTTTGCATAGAGTGTATAAGAAGGCGAGGTTATACTTCCCTTTTCTTAAACTCTGCTTAGCATAGAGTGTATAAGAAGACGAGGTTACTCTTCCCTTTTCTTAAACTCTGCTTTGCATAGAGTGTATAAGAAGGCGAGGTTACTCTTCCCTTTTCTTAAACTCTGTTTTGCATAGAGTGTATAAGAAGGCGAGGTTACTCTTCCCTTTTCTTAAACTCTGTTTTGCATAGAGTGTATAAGAAGGCGAGGTAATTATCTAATTCTCATTCTCCTACACTTACAAAGTTACTCGTACATATGTTCTTCTCACATCTCGCATGTTGTCTCTCTCGCAAGCACAGACATATTACGGGCACATCATGTTGTCTATCTCGATTTTACAGGCATATTACGGGTAATTATCTTCTTCATATTATCTGCTAATCTTCTACTCCTAGTTGTTTCATTGACTCAGGAAATTCGGAAGATCAAAGCACGCTTAGTTCTCCAGTCCATTAAGCTGCACTGAAGAACTGGGGGTAGTTGTTACGCCATAATTTCGGTTGCCTCAATTATCTCCTAATTTCCCAATATTGATCTAATAATAATTATTGCTTAACCACTAAGTAATATCCTCTCTCTCAAACGAGGAAACAATCAATTTAAATCAATCAATTACTAAAAAATATCTCCAAACGATTCTTTCAAATCAGGAAAGAATCACAACGCTAATATAACTCTAAAAAGATAAAATCAACTTATCTCAACATATCCCTTAACAATCACAGGGATTAAAAATACTATCCTATCACAGAACTGCGTTGGCTTGATCCCTATATATAAACAGGATACGCATGCATCTTGGAATAGGATCCGACACATCTAACAAGTCGAGACACCTTTCAAGTCCAGCCCCAAAAATCCAAAAACCCAAAATCTCTCATTATCACAATTTCGTTATTCCAGCAATCCCCGAAATTTGTTATCACCAAATTCCTCCGTTAACAAAGAGCAACAATCTACCAAAAGTGACCCTCTTAAATTTAATTTATTATCTATAATTCTATATTCTCTAATGTCAAATGTATGATACGTACTGCATGAATATAGATCTTTCATGTATTCGTACCAGAAATATCGGTGATATAGTAGGCTGTAATATACAATTCTTTTATATCAACCCTCTCCTCTAATTTATGATCAAATATCATTGTTTTCTTTGGGTAACCGATTCAGCTGTTAGAATTTTTTATTTTTTAGCCATGTGTCATTTAGCATTTTTGAAATATTGTAATGGTAAGATTTAGTGTTAAATTTACTATAGTCTACTACTCTACAGTCTACTCTATTAGAATTAAGACATTTCGAAACAAAATAGTGTTACAAACTTATCGAATCTGATTAATCAATATATTTATATAAAGGAGAAGACGGGGGCGGGGGGCGTTGAGGTGGCGCTCTAGAATCGTTCCGTTCTATTTTTCTAATTTTCTCAATTTTTCACAATTTTTAATTTTAATAATTACAACTTCCTTTATTATTTTCGATTTTGTAGGAAGAAATTGAAAATTACACTTTTATTATTTTCAAACTTGATATAACTCACTTTTATTATTTTCAAACTTGATAGAACTTTCTTTTATTATTTTCAAACTTGATAGAACATTCTTTGATTTAGAAAATCACAACTTCCTTATTATTTTCGAATTTTGTAGGAAGAAATTGAAAATTACACTTTTATTATTTTCAAACTTGATAGAACTTTCTTTTATTATTTTCAAACTTGATAGAACTTTCGTTGATTTAGAAAATCACAACTTCCTTATTATTTTCGAATTTGTAAGATTTGATAGAACTTTCTTTGATTTAGAAAATTACAACTTCCTTATTATTTTCGAATTTGTAGGCTTGATAGAACTTTCTTTTATTATTTTCAAACTTGATAGAACTTTTTTTGATTTAAAAAATTACAACTTCCTTATTATTTTCAAATTCGTTGGACTTATAGAACTTTCTTTGATTTAGAAAATTACAACTTCCTTATTATTTTCGAATTTGTAGGCTCTTATGTTAATAATTGCAATTTTCTTTTTTATTATTTCCAATATTGATAGAACTTTCTTTTATTATTTTCAAACTATAGAACTTTCTTTGATTTAGAAAATTACAACTTCCTTATTATTTTTGAATTTTTATATTTTTGAATTTTTAGGATCGTATGTTAATAATTGCAATTTTCTCTTTTATTATTTTCAATCTTAATAGAACTTTCTTTTATTATTTTCAAACTTGAAAAAACTTTTTTTTTTATTATTTTTAAACTTGATAGAACTTTCTTTTATTATTTTCAAACTTGATATATTTTTAATTTTAATAATTACAACTTCCTTTATTATTTTCGATTTTGTAGGAAGAAATTGAAAATTACACTTTTATTATTTTCAAACTTGATATAACTTTATTTTATTATTTTCAAACTTGATAGAACTTTCTTTGATTTAGAAAATCAAAACTTCTTTATTATTTTCGAATTTGTAGGACTTGATAGAACTTTCTTTGATTTAGAAAATTACAACTTCCTTATTATTTTCGAATTTGTAGGCTTGGTAGAACTTTCTTTTATTATTTTCAAACTTGATAGAACTTTCTTTGATTTAAAAAATTACAACTTCCTTATTATTTTCAAATTTGTAGGACTTATAATTATGAGCTCTAGCCTTTTGGCTAAACTTAAATTTTTTGTTTATGATTTAAAGTTACTTAAAGTTATAAGTAAAAAGTAAAATTTTAAGTTAACATATCTGTTTGAGTAATTTTGTATTATGATAAACTAATGAGTTATTAAAATTATAACAATTAAATTAAATTTGATAAATAATGCATTTGAATGATGATATTAACTTTTATCAAATAAATACATTAAAGTAAAATAAGTCATTCAAAAAAGTAACTCCTACCAACTTCTGATTTTAAACTATTTTTTTAACTTTAAGTCATTTTCTATGTTATTACACAAACAAAAAAAATTTCAACTTAAATTAAAAAATTACTTTAGGCCCGAACAAATTTATTTCAAAATCCAAAATTTTGGGTTTAAACGTATTCTTTTAACATACATAATAAATCTTCATATTAAAGATAAAATGACTAAAAAAAATTATATTTAAGTATTTAAATTTTTATTATTACAAATAATTAGTATTTTTTTATCAATATAAATTTCCTTTTATATATATGACAATGGTATCGGTCCAAGAAAATAAAAAATCAAACTATATAAACAAAAGGAATATGTAAATACTTTATAATATTACCTACCCAAATGCAAATTTTATAGAATATATTTTATTTGATAATTTAAATAATTTTGTATATATTTATTTCACAATTTTTGTTCTGATATTCTTTTTCTTAACAAATATATTTTAATGCCGCTGATTTTATAGAATATATTTTATTTGATAATTTAAATAATTTTGTAGATATTAATTTCACAATTTTTATTCTAATATTCTTTTTCTTAACAAATATATTCTAATGTCGCTGCGAAGCGCGACTTAGTAACCTAGTTTATAATAACCCCCAAAAAAATTCCTCAAAAATTAATAACCATGCAAGAGGTACATAGATTACTTGATACGGCATGAGTAATGAGTAGTAATGTAGTCACAGACTCACAGTACATGCAATGTACGATAGAGCATACCTCATATATATATAGCACCGACTTGTAATTTTTAAGAATTGTCGGGGGTTGACAATTGACATATAAATTTGAGTCGTGCAGGCATGGCATGGGTCGCCCCACTAGTTTAATTTATTTATTACTCTCAATTCTTTCTGTAGCAGATGTAATTAATTTTTTATATTATAAAATTTTACTATTTAAAAAAAAATTAAAATATAAAAAATTGAGAGAAAAATGTAAAAAAGAAAGTATAAAGAAAAAAGAATGACATAGGAAGTACATGTTTCCTAATGTCCCAGAAATAAAAGAGTGACGTGTATTTATATTTGTAATAAATTGCGTTTTTTTTTCGCAGTATGTTTATAATTCTAAGCTTAGTTGCGGAGGGTGGGCTTTTAAAAATCCAGCCAACTCGTACTCAAATGTCACTACTTGATCACCCTTAGAAGTAAGTAATGCAGGGTTCATGGTCCACAGTAATTTATTTAACTTCATTTTTTGGACGATCACATTAATTAAAATTTCATCTTATTGTTCTGTAATGATTTCAATTCATAAATTCGACCGACCCAGTATATATACTCCGACTTTTTGTGAAATCGGACCGGGTCTACCATATCAAATTATTTATGAATTTAATTAATCGATTAATTATCATTAAATTCCATTTAAATAGAAGAAATATTAGGTGAATTCGGAATCAGATGATTTGAATTCCGTTAACGAGAACTAGACTTATTATATATTTTGTCTTTGAATTTTATAATCCACAAACAGAACCATTGGTTATAAAAATTTGGAGATATAAAATAACCTAGATTTATTTATTTATATGGAATTAAAGATGGGGGGAGGGGCTTAAGGACCTACTATTCTTCTGCTGGGGCAGAAAATGCAAAGCCTTTGGTAAAATGGGCCAGTTGGTCCATGGCTCACATGTCCTTTAACCAAGATTTACTTGTTCACACGATGTATCAAATGTCTAATCCGATCTTTTAAGTTCTGTTTGTTTGCCCAAAAGACTCCGGTTGTTAGCTATCAATGTGTTTTACCTACCTTATGTACTCACCCATTAAAACACTCCACAACGCAAGTTTAGTAGGGTCAATTTAATCACATGATTTTCAATATTACAGCTGTTTTTGTGTTCCCTCACTTGTACCTTATTTTCTTTTTTCAGAAAATGTACCCTATTTTCTTATCTTCCATTCTTTTTTATTTACTTGTTTATACATAATTAAATTATTTTTTTTCATTGGTCCTCGCTTAGATTACCGAAATCCAGTAATTTTAACGCCCAAAGAATCGCTTGGTTAATAACATACTACTATTCCAGTTAAATTAAATTAAAATTATTTGGTATATCAATTATAAAAAGACATGTGATATTTCAGATATTTGAGATATTTTTTTTTGGAAAGCATTTCTCAAAATATAATCGAGCAGTACAAATTTTATTTCGAATATACTCTAAACATACAGTTTCCACAAAAATCACGGCTACACATTCACGTTGATTAAAAACGTTGTTAATGGGTTCAATTTATAGGCCCATTTTGTGGAAGAAAGCCCAAACATATTATATTTATACAAATAAATATGAACAGCCTTGGTTTAGGCCTTTCATTGCCTGTCCAATGCAAGAACGAACAAATTTTCCTAAGACAACGGCTACTCGGTCCTTCTCCGTAACTTCATTTTCGACCCAATTTAATTGAAAACCCACCCGAATAGGGGTGTTCATGGATCGGGTTAACCGGGTTGCAGGCGTTTTTTCAACCCGACCCATTTAAATCGGTTTGGGTCGGGTTGGGTCGGTTTGGATGAGTTGAATGTTTAATAAAAAAAAGTTTCAATATTATACTCTCTCTGTCCCTCCCATTTCTTTACAGTTTTTTACATTACTTGTCACGTATTTTAAGGCTCCTACAAAGTATAATTCTACAACTTATTTTCAAAATTTTCTTTTTCTAAATAAAAATTTAAACATTATACTTTTATTCAGAAGAAAAAAATATTTAAAATAATTTATGAAAATATATTTTATAGGAGCCTTAAAATGCGTGCCGAACCCCCCGTCCCCCAAGCTAAAGAACTCAGGGGGACAGAGGGGGTATAACATTGCTCATTTCGAAAATTTAAATGAAAATAAAGTACGTATAACTTACAATCTTGGTGCTAATATTTACTTTTAATTAAAATTATAATTTTATAAATGTAAATTATGTCGTAGGTCATACGTATATGCACAAAAGGTAATCATATATAAATAAATGTGAGGAGGATAACATTTAATGTATAGTTATATATAAAATATAAATATATTTTTAAATTATCGAATAAAATTTGTAATTTAAATCGGGTTGAGTTGGGTTGACCGAAAAAATATAGAACCCATACCCAACCCATTTAATTCGGGTTAAAATTTTTTTAACCCAACCAAATTTCGGGTTTTTTTTTATCGGTTTGAACGGCCGAAAATAGGGTTGGGTTGGATCGGTTTGATCGGGTTGACCAACCCATGAACACCCCTACACCCGAATACATCAACACTGACCCATGGATAGGCATTTTAAAGCTCTCATGGGCGTTGTAGGTTTGTATGTAGTCCATAGTCTTTAAACCAAGTAATTATTCTTTATTCTTTTGTGCCTCCATTTATTTTATGTGCACAGTTTTGATGTAACATGGAGATGACTACGCCAGAAAAATAAAGTTTTGATCTTTACTATGTACTCACTCGGTTTCAAAATGTATGATGTTTTGACTTTATGCACCTACTTTAAAGTTCTTTGATCATGTATTTATAATAAAAATCAAAACGTTGTATAAAAAGAAACAGAAGGAATAATTATGCAGAAACTGAAAGGTTCCTAACTGAGTATTTCTTGAATTGAGTTTACGTGTTTGTTAAATTCTATTTATATAGTTTTTGCTTTAGGTGTGTGTTTTCGGATTAATGCATAAATTCATATATAAAAGCGAAGGCTATGAAGTCTTGCTGTGGGAGAATTGGAGGCAAGAAAGCTAGAGTATCCGAACACCGGGACAGAAGCACTTCGTATGGGAATTCTGATTCAGGGTTACTTCTATTTTGCCTGTAGGAGTACACATTTCTAAGTTCCTTGTAAATGTCTTTTTAAGCCAGTGCACATTGTTATTACCAAATGGTGTCTGTACAGTATAGTTTTATTTTGATGTTGATATGTATAACTGGAATACAGGCCAGGCATGATAGTGAAGATTAAAATCAGTAACTGACAAGTCATAGATTAAATTTACACTATATGCAACTTGATTTTAGTTGTTTCTTGATGTTTATGAGCAAACACCGACTTAAGGAACATATTAGATTTTTTGACCCATTAAATTTACATTTATATTATTATAACTGGAATCGTGTTGCTGAGATGTGTGTTGTGCACTTGTACCATCTGGTAGAAACTCCACGAATACGAAGATGTGTGTAATGTTATTGTCATTTGCTAAGTAGCTCAAGTCTTAACTGTGCCTATTTTGAAAGACTAAATATTGCTGCTGTCCCAAATCCTAATGATAATATTACTATAGTAGTGATGAAACGTGTTTCGTGGAGTTGGTTTCTCCTTTGTAGAAAGAGGAACATGATGCAGATAGCAGATAGCAGAGCAGTGCCAGGAAAACTATCGTAGTAATATTTCAGTCTCCTTTTCAGCTTCATACTGCATAAACATGCCTCCTTATGTTACTTACATCTAAATTAGACTTTAAGTTTAATCAAGCTATTATTGTAACTAAATATATATATATATATATATATATATATATATGTATATAGATAATAAACTGTATAAAAGAGACTCAAGAATTCAATACGTTAGATTGATTTTTATTCAACAGCAAGCGAAAGCAATATAAAGTCTGAGTACCATACTAAAACGGAAAGAGCTAAAAACCAGGAACTACTAAACCAACTAAGACCTAAACAAACTCCACTACTACCACCACGTTTGTAGCTTGACTGAGCTTGACTGAGACCAATTCAAACAGCTAACAAAACATCTAGTCAGCTTCAGACAAGAACACACACCTTGGCTTTATTAACAACTGCTACAAATAAGAATATGAAATATGTTTGAGATTATAAATGCAACAAATCCTCCCTTAATCTCAAACATTGCCAGACAGCTTCTTGATGCCCAGAAAGTCACGCATCTGTTCAAACTTGACAGTCGCCAATGCCTTCGTCAAACAATCAGCTCGCTGTTTATTACTACTCACATGTTTCACAATAATGTCACCACGCTCAACACATTCTCGAATGAAATGGTATCGAACGTCTATATGTTTACTCCTTCCATGAAAAATCGGATTTTTCGCCAAGTCAATCGCTGATTTGTTGTCAATATATAATGTGACTGGACCCACATCTCTAGCAGTGATTTGATTCAGAACATTACGTAACCAGATGCCTTGACAAGCCGCCGCTGTTGCCGCCATGAACTCAGCCTCGCACGAGGACAAAGCCACACATCTTTGTTTCTGTGACACCCATGAGATCAGATTTTCGTTAAGATAATATGCCATGCCACCGGTACTTCTTCTGTCATCAATGCTGCCTCCCATATCACTGTCAGAGAAACCAGTGATGAAATTATTACCGCTGCTACTTGTGTAAACCAAGCCAAAATGTATAGTCCCTTTAATGTATCTCATAATCCTTTTAGCAGCATTCAAGTGAAGCGTAGTTGGTCGTTCCATATAGCGACTTATGATACCCACAGAATAAGCTATATCAGGACGAGTATTCACTAGGTAACGAAGTCCCCCAACCAAACTGTTGAACATAGTTGTATCGACAGCCTTTCCCTGCTCATCTCTGGATATATATTCTTTAGGATCCATAGGAAATTTAGTAGGATTACAACCTCCCATACCAGCCTTTTCGAGAATCTTTGTGGCATAACCCGACTGTTTTAATTTAATACAGTGCTCGCCTTGTTCCACTTCTATACCAAGATAGTAACTCAGTTTGCCAAGATCTGTCATTTCGAATTTTCCCCCCATCTGTTTCTTGAATTCTCCAATTGACTCGACTCTTGCCCCTGTGATCAAGATGTCATCCACGTAAACAGCAATTATCAAGCATTGATCTCCTTCACCCTTAGTGTATATAGCATTTTCATAAGGACAACGTTTGAAACCAAGATCCGTCAAACATTGATTCAGCTTGGCATACCACGCACGGGGAGCCCGGCGTAACCCGTACAATGCCTTCCTTAATTTGTACACCAAATGTTCTTTCCCTTCCCTTTCATATCCATCAGGCTGAGCAACAAAAACATTCTCTTTTACTTCACCGTTCAGAAACGCCGTCTTAACATCCATGTGATGTACCTGCCATTTATTTTTCGCTGCCAAAGCCAGTAACAATCTCACCGTTTCAAGTCGTGTAACAGGAGCATATACCTCATCAAAGTCTATTCCATGTTCCTGCGTGTACCCCTTTGCCACTAGACGAGCCTTGTACTTCACAATATTTCCCTCAGCGTCTTTCTTTAACTTAAAAATCCACTTTAACCCAATCACTTTTTCTCCAGGTGGCAATTCAGTAAGACTCCAAGTGTTATTTTTTTCGATGGACTCCAATTCTGCAGTCATGGCTCTCTTCCAATTTCGATCTTTTGAGGCTTCACGAAAGTTTGCTGGTTCTTCTACTCCCATCAAATGCAACTCCTCTTCAGTAATCACTTCTTCCATATCATTATAAACATCACGAATAAATCTGATCTTCTTAGGTTCCCCACTGTCATCGTAATCTTCTGGATTCAATCTTGACTCTGTGGTGTTGGTCTGAGGCGTATCAAACGTCTGTTCTTCACCCTCAGATACTGCAGGATTATCAACATGTGATTCACTGTCTTTCTGGTGCATCGTCGGTTCTAGAACATCAAAAAATATGTCACAGTTAACATCACTTTCACCTAGATTCTCCCATGGCCATGGCTTGGCCTCTTCAAACACAACATCTTTGCTGACACAAACCTGTCGTTCAACTGGATTGTAAAGCCTATATGCCTTAGACCCCGGTTCCTTTCCCAAGTTAACAACACAAACACTTCTGTCATCCAACTTCTTTACCTTTTGACTCGGTATCTTCATGTGAGCCTTGAAACCGAATACTCTAATGTGACTTATATCAGGTTTTATTCCAGACCAAGCTTCATATGGAGTCAATCCCGTCAAAGCTCGAGTTGGAAGTCAATTTAGAACATAGATGGTGTGTCTTACTGCCTCTCCCCATAGCATTGCAGGCAAGTTCATTTCTTTCAAGTAACTCCTAGCCATCTCCATCATCGTTCGATTCCTTCTTTCAACTACCCCGTTCTGCTGCGGAGTGTACGGTGCTGTGTATTGTCGTGCAATTCCAACTTGTTCACAATATTCCTTGAACTCCTTAGACATAAACTCACCTCCTCGATCGGTTCTGAAAGTTTTGATTCTTCTTTCATCTCCATCTTCTACTAAGGCTCGAAATTTCTTGAAAGCAGCAAAAGCTTCTCCCTTCGACTTTAACAAGTATGCCCACATAACTCGACTGAAGTCATCCACCAACAAGAAAACATACCTATTCCAAGATGCAGTCACAGGATTGATTGGCCCACAAAGGTCTCCGTGCACAAGTTCTAGACGCTTATTAGCACTGAAATTCGCAGAAGTAGGAGTAGATTTGCGGGTTTGCTTTGACATGAGGCAACCTGTGCACACTTCTCTTGGTTGTGCCACTCGAGGCAAACCCTTTACCATATTCTCTTTAAACATCAGTGACAATGCATGGTAATTAACATGACCCAAGCGTGCGTGCCACAATTTTGAAATACAATCCAGTTTAGACAACATACATTCAGAATGTCCAGTTTCCATTATCACTTTATATAGACGATTCTAAGATCTCTTGATTTTCATCAACAACTTTCCTTCCCTTTCATACACCCACATATATTCACCCCTGATTACTACTTTATTTCCATCTTCACTTAGTTGACCAATAGTAATGATATTATTACGAAGATCAGGGATAAAGTATACCTCGTTTAACATACGTTCTTTCCCATCTCTGCACTTTAGCACGGCTGAGCCTCTTCCCTTGATCTCCACCGTAGACCCATCTCCAAATCTGACACGACCTGTGATCCCTTCATCGAGGATACTGAACTTCGATTTCTGACCTGACATGTGGTTGCTAGCACCATTGTCGAGGTACCAAATGTTAGAATCAGATTGTACACCCTGTTTGTCCAACAACAGTCGAGGCCTCACATCTGTCTCATCTAGAAGCATCAGATTTTTTTCATTCTTTTCATATTTAGCCATCAGCAAAGCAGGCTCATCATCTATCATTTCTGTAATATTAGCCTCCTGTCTTCGATCTCTATTTCGTTTGGGTTTACGGCACTCAGCTGCATAGTGTCCGTACAAATGGCAATTGAAGCATTTAACCCTGCTTTTGTCATATGGAACTCTCACCTTAGGGGTTGAGGAATTCCCCTCTCCGTTTCCTTGACTACGCCTCAACCATTCTTCGTGTGTGAACAACAGCTTCTCCTCTTTGCCATCTCTTTTTCGCCATTCTTCATCAGTCAACATGAGCTGGCCTTCGTGCACTTCACTCTTACCCTTAGTCCTTTCATCATGAGCCTTCAATGCCCCCATGGCTTCTTCCACCGACATGGTTTCAAGATCACTGAATTGCTCAATTGTGGATGTGATCTGTAGAAATCTCGTGGGTACTGCTCTCAACATCTTTTTCACCACATAGGATTCTTGCATTGTTTCACCCAAAACTCGTATATTAGTTACGAGTCCATTCAATTTCATATAGAAATTGTAATATCCGTGAATTTTATTATTTGATTAAATGATATATTTAATCTAAAATATGTATTTTGGAATATTGGAATATTATTATATGATATTTAGTGTGTGATTATGTGCTAAATGGTGAGTCGGAAGCCCCTTTCAAAAATTTCGTCATTTGGAATTTTCTTCAAATTTGAGCCGTTTTGATAATTCAAGAGCCCCGTTGAAATTTCGTACATTCATTTTAAATTCTTCGTCTGTCGTATTCGAATCGTTATCGAAAGGGTTATGGGATTCTATTTAACCCTACCTATTTGATTCTGCAATTTAATTTCAATTTTTGATCCGAAAAAGGAAAAATCGTTCCGAACCCTAATTGCTTAAGGGGACGGATTTATCGTTCTATATCAATATTGAAGTTGTTATAGCCCTAGTATTCTTGAGCATTAGTTATATAATGATATATATCAATTTGGATAATCATCAACCTTTTTAACCCCTTATTTTTAGTAAAACGTGTTTTTGACCTAATTAGGGTTTTTAAACGATCTAACGAATCAATATCAATCCAAAAATGTTATTTGGGGTATTATTTTTCCAGAAATATAAAAAGACCAATCAGACTTCATAACCCTAGCAATTCTTCAGAAATTACTCAAAAATATTCGAAATTCCCAAAAATTATTTTGTGTTCTTGATCTTCAATCAATTCGTTCTAAGGGTTATTGAAGTCCAAATTTGAAGTTCTTATACTCAAATCAAAGCCCCAAAAATCTAGTTTCAGAATCTTCCAACCTCATCATCATCTGGTAAGTATTCAATTTTATATTGATTTTACAAGTTTCGAATTAAAATTAGGGTTCTTAATTAATTTGGGGATTTTCATTCTGTTGATTCTCCGTTCAATTGGTTGCTTCTAACATGTTCCTAGGGTTCTAATTAGCAAGAATCCATGCTTTAATTTCATGTTTAAGTTCAATTTAGTCAGGTTTGATTTTCGGGTTTTGACCCGATTTCTTCTTTCGATTCGTACGTTCTTGATATTGATCTGACATTGTTTTTGATAAAGGGCTTTGATTGTATGAGTTATAAGCTTTATTTTGGTATATTAATCTTTGAGTTTCATGTAGGATTTAAGTAGATCGGGTTTCCGGCCGAGGTCGTCGCCGGCGAGTTCTTTGAATGAATTCTGGGCACGATTCCGGCATGGGACAGATGTGTGTGTATGTGGGTTGTGTTTGTCTTGCAAAAGCGAACAAAAGCCCTATGGTTCGGTTTTGTTTTGATCGGAAACGGCGAAGTCCGGCCACCGGACGCCGGCCGGATTCTGGAAAACCCAGATTCCGGCGGGTTGTTCTTGGTGACCCGGATTCGTTCTTCCCGACCCGTTTACCCGATTTTTCGACCCGGTTTCAATCTTCAAAACCCTAATTCATTTTCAGAAAACTGTTTTTGAATTTATTTTTAAATTTAATTCGAAAATAGTTTAAAAACTTTAAAAATTCATATTTTTATTTTAAAAATATATTTTAATATCAGAAAAATTCTGATAAATTATATTTATTATTTTAAATCCGAAAATTGATTAAACTTAATTATTTTAATTATTTTTAATTAATAATTAATTTATTAATTAACTGGTTAATTCTTTTAATCAATTAATTCTTAAAAATTAATTATTAATTAGATTTAATTAATTAAAAATTCAGTTTAATTATTTTCAAGCCTATTTATTTATTTAAAAATAGTTTGAGCATTTAAAGAGTGTCAATTAATTTTATTAATTGATTTATTTTCATTTAAATGTTTATATTGGATTTAAAAATCCGATTTTTGATTTAAAAATTAGTAATGACTTATTAAAAATTCAAATGAGTTTCAGACGATGTTTTAAAAATATTTATAAGTGCTATATGGTTCATATTAATTGTGTGTTGTGTTTTATAGTCTGTATATGCCCGTGCTAGGGCAAACATCTGAGTTTTAAATATCGTAAATTATACCGGACGTCCGATACGTAACCAGTTACTTGTTTAATTGTGATTATTGATTGAATAAGTGTCGAGAGTAGAACGAGAATAGTTAGACTTATTGTGATGAGTTGTTTAATTATAGAATCGAGTTCCCGGAGCAAGGGAAAGGGGAAAGTAGAGTGAGCAGAGTCGATCCGACAGCAGCTTAGACCAGGCAAGTATCTGTGCCTTTACTTGTGATAAAAATTATTATTGTCTTGATTACTTGAATACCGTTATCCCCAGAACAATTCAAATTATCCATCTTTTAACCGCATTTGGACAACTGATTCCATTTCCTTAGAAACTCTTGATTCCTTGATTTGATCTGCATCGGAAACCCTTATTTCCAATTTACTTGATTATTGTTTACCACCTATTGTTGCTATTTATCATCCTTTGATTATCATTGACAACCTTTGATTATTTGACTTCCATCTTGACTACCAATTACGGTTATTGATTAACGATTACCAATATTGATTCCCTTATTGAATGAGTACACTGTACCATTGAAATTACTCCATGATTATTTCTCGACCTTCACTTGATACTGAACAGTTGAAACTCTTTTGCAATTACTATACATTCAGTTTATCTTATTGAGCATGTTATTGTTTATACCCTATTATAGAATTGGCATGTGTTTTTAAAAATGGACCAGTAATTGGTCGGAATAACTTAAGGCCCAGATTGGCCTGGGATCCAGTAGAGGACTATGACATGAGCTAGTCCGGGGTTGATGCGTGGCTGGCCAGCAGCACAACCTTTGATTTGAATAAAATGTATAAGCCAAATTCTAATTCTTTACTTCAATCATTATTGATACAAAACATGTGTTAGCTAAATATTGTTGATTCTGATATCTTAAATTCATATCCTTACAACTGTGATAGAAATGATTCGTTGATGTTTGCTGAGCAATTTTGGCTCACTCTTGCTTGTTGTTTTCTAACCCTATTCCAGTGAAGCGAGAGTATGAGTTGGCATAGCGTGACCGATAGTTCACCAGCAGTCAGGAGAGCCCCTCGAGTCACTGTTATTGGCAGGGTAGTTGTTGTTTTGCTTTTCTAGATTTAATGTCTAGATTTGAACTTTAGTTGTGATGTAATAACTCTGATAAAACTGGTTTGTAATAATAAAAGATTGTAGTAGCTTGTGTTCATTGCCATAATCTGGATGCGGTCTTGGTCAAGGGGTAATTGTGTCTTTATATATATTATGCATGTGTTAATTAGTATTCCGTTGGTCGGATGACTCCTCAAATCTGTACCCCGGGTTTGGAGGGCGTCACAGTTGGTATCAGAGCAACAGGTTATGGCATTTGAAACAAGTTAGGACTTAGGGTCCAGGATAACATAGAGAGTTAGGAATTTACGTAAGGATATTAGGAGGTCAACTAGGGATATTACGCGTAGTAATTAAATGTGGTTATAATTGCAGCCCCCTAGTTCTAGTTCAGACTCAGACCCTTCCGAGGATACGATAGCAGAGATACCTACACCCGTTGAGAGAGCAGGACCGTCTCGGCCAGTGCGATATCAGCCTAGGCATCAGGACCCAGTAGTCAGGAGAGATCAGATACCTTGTCCTATTCCACTCCGACAAGTAGCCCCAGCACCAGCATCTCAGGCATCAGTTTGTGGGCCTTTGTATCAGTTATGTGAGCCACCAGTTCCACACCATGTGTATCAGAGGGTGAGAAGAGAGAAGGATTTCCTTTATGGACAGGTTATGGAGATGGGTAGGATTCGTTCGATCGAGGCAGCCGCTGTCAGAGAGAGAGACAGACTTAGAGATCAGATGAGAGACATTCAGATGAGGTTTAGGGTTACGAGGACTTTGGTTGAGACTCGATTGCATGGATTAGCTTCTAGTCGAGAGGGAGAGACAGTAGCAGGGATGAGACAGATTTTGGATTATGCGATGAGTGAGATTGCAGAGGTTTCAGGACCCCCGTTATGGCCGGCAGGAGCAGGTGATCTGTGAGCAGGTATCGGTAGCAGACAGATGTGACATGGATGTATGGTTCTAGATAGTTAGTATATAGATGCATATTGTAGAATCAGCAGTGCACCGGGCTTATAGGAACGCCTCGGGTTGTTGTTGCATTTTTGTTGTTGTATTGCTGGTCGGCAGTTATGGTTCAGCCATGATATATTTTCTTTTGAAGCATTCTACGCTTGTACTAACTCTATCTATATATATATGATAAACCTCTTTTATAGAACCGTATTTATTCCCCTGTCATTCATTTCCAGCATCATAACTGTTATTCTACTTATTGCAACGAGTGTATCCATACACCGTTGAGAAGATCTGTAAACCTTCGAGATATCAATTGTGATCCTTCCTTCTCTTATATGAACCGTTTGATTAAGCCAATTATTGTTTATTCATCAGCGATATGGCTCCTAGACGACAAACCCGTTCAACTGATACTTCTGACCAAGAAGGTCAACAAAATACACCTCCCACGGGCCGTGTGGACCCGATGGTAATCCAGTTGTTAAATACCCTTACTCAACAGACTGCCGCATTAGCACAGCAGCAACGTGCATTTCAGCAACAGCTCTTAGAACAGCAGCAACAGCATCAGCAACATCAGCATCAGCAGCATCAACAACAGCACCAGCAAGCAGCACCGGCAGTTACGTTCAAATCTTTCCAGGCAGCAAAACCTCCAGAATTTAAAGGATCAGCAGACCCTGTAGAGGCTAAGGCATGGTTGAAAGAGATGGAAAAGGCTTTTGCCTTGATAGAGGTGACAGAGGATAAGAAGACAGAGTATGCAAGCTATTTTCTGAAGAATGAGGCTAGTTATTGGTGGGAAACGAGTAGGGCTATGGAGCCCGAGGGATTGATTACGTGGGCAAGATTCACAGAGTTGTTTTTGGAAAGGTATTTTCCGGACTATATGAGAGATCAGATGGAATTGAAGTTTTTGGAATTAAAGCAGGGAAGCATGACAGTGCCCCAATATGAAACAAGGTTTACGGAGTTGTCAAGGTTTGTTCCAACCTATGTGGATACGGAAAAGAAGAAGGCCAAGAGGTTCCAGCAGGGACTGAGGTCTTGGATTCGTAGTAAGTTAGCTGTATTGGAGTTGGACACCTATGCAGCGGTGGTCCAAAGGGCAATGATTGCAGAGGCAGAGAGTGATTCTTACATGAAAGAGAGGGAGAACAAGAAAAGGAAAGCAGGGATACCCGATAAGGGACAGCAGCAGGGAAGTTTTCAAGGGCAAGCAAATAAGAAGCTGGGATTTCAGCACGGAAGGAATACAAGTTTCAGGAAACCAGACCCCGGAAGCGTAGGACAAGATAACCGTCTACTAACCGGCAGTCAGCAGGGACTTTCTAGACCCCCACTACCAGAATGCAAGACATGCGGGAAGCGACATCTAGGGATATGCCATCGATTGAATGTCACATGCTTTAAATGCAATCAGAAGGGACATTATTCCCGGGATTGCAAGATAGGCATCGTGTGTCATCGGTGTAAGAAACCAGGTCACATGATTAAGGACTGCAGAGCACCAGCAACCGTGAACAATATGATTCGGGCAATTGAAGCACCCCCAGTTATTAACGTCCAGCCGTTAGCCAGGACCTACAATATGTCAATGGGAGAAGCAGTGAGAGATTCCGATGTGGTGGCAGGTACACTTCTAGTAAATTCTATTCCTGCACAAGTGTTAATAGATTCTGGAGCGACGAAGTCTTTTATTTCTGAGACGTTTGCTCGTAGATTGAATTGCGTAACGAAACCTTTAAGTGGAGTGTTGACTATAGAGATAGCTAATCAGGATCGTATCGCGGTCAGTTCATATTATCCCCGTTGTGAGATAGAGATTTTGGGAAATCGTTTTTATGTTGACTTGTTACCTTTTAAGTTAGGTGAATTTGATGTGATATTAGGGATGGATTGGTTGACTGAGCATGATGCAAGTATTGATTGTAAGAATAAGAGGGTTACTTTGATTACCCTAGAAAAGAAAGAGATAATATTTAGAGGAGAGAAACAAAAAAAGAGGTTCCTGACAATGATTCAGGCTAAGAGGTTATTAAGGCAAGGTTGTGAGGCGTATCTAGCTTATGTGATAGATATAGATAAGGAAGTTTCTAAGTTAGAAGATATTCCAGTCGTAAATGAGTTTCCAGATGTTTTTCCGGAAGAATTACCAGGTTTACCTCCAGATAGAGAGATTGAATTTGCGATAGACTTAGTACCAGGCGCGGAGCCAGTATCGAAGGCCCCTTACAGAATGGCACCAGTGGAGATGAAGGAATTGGCTGATCAATTGCAAGATTTGCTAGAAAAAGGAATTATTAGACCCAGCGTTTCACCGTGGGGAGCACCAGTACTGTTTGTCAAGAAAAAGGATGGAAGCATGAGATTGTGTATAGACTATCGGGAGTTGAACAAGCTGACCATTAAGAACAAGTATCCGTTACCTCGAATAGATGATCTGTTTGACCAGCTGAAGGGAGCGGTACATTTTTCAAAGATCGACCTACGGTCAGGATATCACCAATTGAAGATTAGACCAGACGACATACCGAAGACAGCCTTTCGAACAAGGTATGGGCACTATGAATTTTTAGTAATGGCGTTTGGACTAACGAATGCACCCGCAGCTTTTATGGATCTAATGAACAGGATTTTCAAGAGATATTTGGACAAGTTTGTAGTGGTATTCATCGACGACATCTTGATATACTCGAGGACAGAAGAAGAGCATGCAGACCAGTTGCGAATTGTGTTAGAAACGTTGAGACAAGAAGGACTATACGCGAAGTTTTCCAAGTGTGAATTCTGGTTGAAAGAAGTTCATTTCTTAGGACACGTGGTGAGCAGCGAAGGCATCAAAGTGGACCCAGCAAAGATAGAGGCAGTGAAAGATTGGGAGAGACCAAGGACACCGACTGAAGTCAGAAGTTTCTTGGGATTAGCCGGATACTACCGGAGATTTGTGCAAGATTTTGCGAAGATAGCTACTCCAATGACCAAGCTGACAAGGAAAAGCGAGCGATTCATATGGAACGAAAAGTGCGAAGAAGGCTTCCAAGAGTTAAAGAAAAGACTAACTACGGCACCGGTATTGATGTTACCAGACGATCAAGGTCATTTCGTAATCTATAGTGATGCGTCGTACAAAGGATTAGGATGCGTACTTATGCAACATGACAAGGTGATTGCTTATGCGTCAAGACAGTTGAGACCCCACGAACAGAAGTACCCTACACACGATTTGGAGTTAGCAGCTATTGTGTTTGCTTTGAAGATATGGAGACACTACTTGTATGGAGAAAGATGTGAAATTTACACCGATCACAAAAGTTTGAAGTATATCTTTACTCAGAAAGAGCTGAACATGAGGCAACGAAGATGGTTAGAACTAATCAAGGACTACGACGTTTCTATTAACTATCATCCCGGCAAGGCAAATGTGGTAGCAGATGCATTGAGCAGAAAAGAGAGATTAAATACACTAATGATGACCAAAGAGTTATACAAGGAATTTGAGAAGTTAGAAATTGAAGTAATTAATCCGAAGAACGCGACGGAAATGATTTATACCATGACGTTTCAACCTGAATTGTTGGAGAAGATACGAAAATGCCAAGAGCAAGTTATGAACGACGATGTGAGTAAAATGACAGGTGAGGAAATATGTAGCCAACCGGACGACAAAGGGATCTTGAGATTTGCTTCTCGGATATGGATACCTAACGTAACGGAACTGAAAAGTGAGATTCTGCACGAAGCACATAGCTCGAAGTATTCAATTCATCCAGGGAGTACGAAGATGTATCGAGATCTTAAGACGAACTTTTGGTGGCCAGATATGAAGAGAGAGATTGCGGAATGGGTAAGTAAATGCTTTACGTGTCAAAGAGTTAAGGCGGAACATCAGAGACCAAGTGGATTACTTCAACCATTGGAGATTCCCGAATGGAAGTGGGAACACATTGCGATGGACTTTGTAGTAGGATTGCCTAGAACAAAAGCTAACCATGATGCCATCTGGGTTGTCGTGGATCGATTGACGAAATCTGCGCATTTTCTTCCGATTAACGAGAGATTCTCGCTGGATAAGTTAGTTCATATTTACATAAAAGAAATCGTAGTACGACATGGAGTTCCAGTATCGATAGTGTCTGATAGAGACCCTCGATTCAATTCAAGATTTTGGAGGAGTTTTCAAGAGTGTTTGGGCACCGAGTTGAGAATGAGTACAGCTTATCATCCGCAGACGGACGGTCAAAGCGAAAGGACAATTCAGACTATTGAAGATATGCTTAGGACATGTGCACTTGATTTTGAAGGCAGTTGGGACGATCATCTACCCTTGGTGGAATTTTCATATAATAATAGTTTTCACGCGAGCATCGGAATGCCACCTTACGAAGCTTTGTATGGACGAAAGTGTCGATCTCCAGTATATTGGGAAGAAGTTGGTGAACGGAAAATGATAGGACCAGAACTAGTACAACGAACAAAAGAAGTGATTCAATTGATTCAGAGAAGATTGATAACAGCTCAAGACCGACAGAAAAAGTATGCGGATCTAGCCAGAAAGGATGTGGGATTCGAAGAAGGAGAGCAAGTGTTACTAAAGGTTTCACCATGGAAATGATTAGTTAGATTTGGAAAGAAAGGGAAGTTGAGTCCGAGATATGTTGGGCCGTTTGAGATTTTGAAGAAGGTGGGCGAAGTAGCTTACGAGTTGGCATTGCCACCGCATATGCAGCACGTTCATAATGTATTTCATGTATCTATGCTTAAGAAGTATCGACCAGATTCGAATCATGTAATAGAGTATGAACCAATAGAGGTCCAGGCAGATTTATCATATGTAGAACGACCAATTCAGATAGTGGATCGTAAGGAGAAAGTACTAAGGAATAAGACAGTAGCGTTAGTGAGAGTTTTGTGGAGGAATCCTAAAGTAGAAGAGTCTACCTGGGAGTTAGAGAGTGAGATGTTAGAGAAGTATCCCCAGTTGTTTCCTTGATCTGATTCTGAGGACAGAATCCTATTAAGGGGGGAAGGATGTAATATCCGTGAATTTTATTATTTGATTAAATGATATATTTAATCTAAAATATGTATTTTGGAATATTGGAATATTATTATATGATATTTAGTGTGTGATTATGTGCTAAATGGTGAGTCGGAAGCCCCTTTCAAAAATTTCGTCATTTGGAATTTTCTTCAAATTTGAGCCGTTTTGATAATTCAAGAGCCCCGTTGAAATTTCGTACATTCATTTTTAATTCTTCGTCTGTCGTATTCGAATCGTTATCGAAAGGGTTATGGGATTCTATTTAACCCTACCTATTTGATTCTGCAATTTAATTTCAATTTTTGATCCGAAAAAGGAAAAATCGTTCCGAACCCTAATTGCTTAAGGGGACGGATTTATCGTTCTATATCAATATTGAAGTTGTTATAGCCCTAGTATTCTTGAGCATTAGTTATATAATGATATATATCAATTTGGATAATCATCAACCTTTTTAACCCCTTATTTTTAGTAAAACGTGTTTTTGACCTAATTAGGGTTTTTAAACGATCTAACGAATCAATATCGATCCAAAAATGTTATTTGGGGTATTATTTTTCCAGAAATATAAAAAGACCAATCAGACTTCATAACCCTAGCAATTCTTCAGAAATTACTCAAAAATATTCGAAATTCCCAAAAATTATTTTGTGTTCTTGATCTTCAATCAATTCGTTCTAAGGGTTATTGAAGTCCAAATTTGAAGTTCTTATACTCAAATCAAAGCCCCAAAAATCTAGTTTCAGAATCTTCCAACCTCATCATCATCTGGTAAGTATTCGATTTTATATTGATTTTACAAGTTTCGAATTAAAATTAGGGTTCTTAATTAATTTGGGGATTTTCATTCTGTTGATTCTCCGTTCAATTGGTTGCTTCTAACATGTTCCTAGGGTTCTAATTAGCAAGAATCCATGCTTTAATTTCATGTTTAAGTTCAATTTAGTCGGGTTTGATTTTCGGGTTTTGACCCGATTTCTTCTTTCGATTCGTACGTTCTTGATATTGATCTGACATTGTTTTTGATAAAGGGCTTTGATTGTATGAGTTATAAGCTTTATTTTGGTATATTAATCTTTGAGTTTCATGTAGGATTTAAGTAGATCGGGTTTCCGGCCGAGGTCGTCGCCGGCGAGTTCTTTGAATGAATTCTGGGCACGATTCCGGCATGGGACAGATGTGTGTGTATGTGGGTTGTGTTTGTCTTGCAAAAGCGAACAAAAGCCCTATGGTTCGGTTTTGTTTTGATCGGAAACGGCGAAGTCCGGCCACCGGACGCCGGCCGGATTCTGGAAAACCCAGATTCCGGCGGGTTGTTCTTGGTGACCCGGATTCGTTCTTCCCGACCCGTTTACCCGATTTTTCGACCCGGTTTCAATCTTCAAAACCCTAATTCATTTTCAGAAAACTGTTTTTGAATTTATTTTTAAATTTAATTCGAAAATAGTTTAAAAACTTTAAAAATTCATATTTTTATTTTAAAAATATATTTTAATATCAGAAAAATTCTGATAAATTATATTTATTATTTTAAATCCGAAAATTGATTAAACTTAATTATTTTAATTATTTTTAATTAATAATTAATTTATTAATTAACTGGTTAATTCTTTTAATCAATTAATTCTTAAAAATTAATTATTAATTAGATTTAATTAATTAAAAATTCAGTTTAATTATTTTCAAGCCTATTTATTTATTTAAAAATAGTTTGAGCATTTAAAGAGTGTCAATTAATTTTATTAATTGATTTATTTTCATTTAAATGTTTATATTGGATTTAAAAATCCGATTTTTGATTTAAAAATTAGTAATGACTTATTAAAAATTCAAATGAGTTTCAGACGATGTTTTAAAAATATTTATAAGTGCTATATGGTTCATATTAATTGTGTGTTGTGTTTTATAGTCTGTATATGCCCGTGCTAGGGCAAACATCTGAGTTTTAAATATCGTAAATTATACCGGACGTCCGATACGTAACCAGTTACTTGTTTAATTGTGATTATTGATTGAATAAGTGTCGAGAGTAGAACGAGAATAGTTAGACTTATTGTGATGAGTTGTTTAATTATAGAATCGAGTTCCCGGAGCAAGGGAAAGGGGAAAGTAGAGTGAGCAGAGTCGATCCGACAGCAGCTTAGACCAGGCAAGTATCTGTGCCTTTACTTGTGATAAAAATTATTATTGTCTTGATTACTTGAATACCGTTATCCCCAGAACAATTCAAATTATCCATCTTTTAACCGCATTTGGACAACTGATTCCATTTCCTTAGAAACTCTTGATTCCTTGATTTGATCTGCATCGGAAACCCTTATTTCCAATTTACTTGATTATTGTTTACCACCTATTGTTGCTATTTATCATCCTTTGATTATCATTGACAACCTTTGATTATTTGACTTCCATCTTGACTACCAATTACGGTTATTGATTAACGATTACCAATATTGATTCCCTTATTGAATGAGTACACTGTACCATTGAAATTACTCCATGATTATTTCTCGACCTTCACTTGATACTGAACAGTTGAAACTCTTTTGCAATTACTATACATTCAGTTTATCTTATTGAGCATGTTATTGTTTATACCCTATTATAGAATTGGCATGTGTTTTTAAAAATGGACCAGTAATTGGTCGGAATAACTTAAGGCCCAGATTGGCCTGGGATCCAGTAGAGGACTATGACATGAGCTAGTCCGGGGTTGATGCGTGGCTGGCCAGCAGCACAACCTTTGATTTGAATAAAATGTATAAGCCAAATTCTAATTCTTTACTTCAATCATTATTGATACAAAGCATGTGTTAGCTAAATATTGTTGATTCTGATATCTTAAATTCATATCCTTACAACTGTGATAGAAATGATTCGTTGATGTTTGCTGGGCAATTTTGGCTCACTCTTGCTTGTTGTTTTCTAACCCTATTCCAGTGAAGCGAGAGTATGAGTTGGCATAGCGTGACCGATAGTTCACCAGCAGTCAGGAGAGCCCCTCGAGTCACTGTTATTGGCAGGGTAGTTGTTGTTTTGCTTTTCTAGATTTAATGTCTAGATTTGAACTTTAGTTGTGATGTAATAACTCTGATAAAACTGGTTTGTAATAATAAAAGATTGTAGTAGCTTGTGTTCATTGCCATAATCTGGATGCGGTCTTGGTCAAGGGGTAATTGTGTCTTTATATATATTATGCATGTGTTAATTAGTATTCCGTTGGTCGGATGACTCCTCAAATCTGTACCCCGGGTTTGGAGGGCGTCACAGAAATCATCCAGGGGTTCAGATTCCCTCATGCTCAAGGCTTCAAACTCAGCCTTCAAAGTTTGAATTCGCGCCTTCTTCACCTTATCTGCACCTTGACAAAGTGTTTTGATCGCCTCCCAAGTTTCCTTGGCCGTCTTTCTATCAGCAACTGAAAGTAACATGTCTTCAGCTATCCCTTGATAGATCATTGCTAATGCGACTTTGTCCGTCTTTTCTTCAACCACAGCTTTCTCACTACTGGGTTCGATTGTAGTCCATACTCCATGAGCTTGCATGACAACCTTCATCTTCAAGGACCACGCAGTATAATTGCTCTTCACCAATAATGGGTAACTCAACCCAAAGGATCCACTCTTTGTCTTACTCGTATCCACACCTGACGCCATTGAATCACCACGAAAGTCTCCGTGATCTTACCGCTCTGATACCAGAATATTGTAACTAAATATATATATATATATATATATATATATATATAGATAATAAACTGTATAAAAGAGACTCAAGAATTCAATACGTTGGATTGATTTTTATTCAACAGCAAGCGAAAGCAATATAAAGTCTGAGTACCATACTAAAACGGAAAGAGCTAAAAACCAGGAACTACTAAACCAACTAAGACCTAAACAAACTCCACTACTACCACCACGTTTGTAGCTTGACTGAGCTTGATTGAGACCAATTCAAACAGCTAACAGAACATCTAGTCAGCTTCAGACAAGAACACACACCTTGGCTTTATTAACAACTGCTACAAATAAGAATACGAAATATGTTTGAGATTAAAAATGCAACAACTATTAGGTATAAAGTCTTCTTTCAGAAATCCGAAATAAGAGTGGCTAGAGAAATCAACACATGTCTAAGACTAATTCATATAAGTATATAGAGAAATTTGCTTGTGACAAGTAGTATTTTAACCGCGCCATTTCCTTTTACAACGTAGTAGATGGGATATTCTGCTCTTGGCATTTGGATGTACGTAGCACCGTAATTGTATAAAGGGTCTCGTTTTACGTACACAGTTGGATATACTATAATTTTTAACCAACAACATAAATGATTGTTGGATTAATACGTGTATGGCTAAGATGAATTGTATGTTAATCTAAATATTAAGCTGAATGATACAAGTCCAAGACATCTACTGTTTGCTTATTAGTTAAGCTAGTAGTTTAACTTGCAACCTAAATGTTAAGCAAGAAACACGTGTTTTAAGATTAAATAAATATTATTTTAGAAGTGTTGGATGAATGTTGGTTATGTTTTAAATTGTTATATATTTAAGAAGAAAATATTCTTGCCGCAGTTATGGGTTCTTTAGTTGATGAAACGGAGAGCAGGCTTGTCATGAAAACTGGAAATGGTGAAGTAGGAAGTTCAGTGAAGGTCGGAAATAAGAGGCTCAAGAAATGGTAGTTGAATTCATAAATGTATTCATAGTTGATTATACTTTCAAGAAATGTAAATAATATTCAATGTTTTTTATGATTTAGGGTTAGGGTTTTGGTTGAATAGACATATAAATAATTTCTTAAATAATATAAAAAAAGAAAAAAATATATGCATATTTTAGACTATACTCTAAAAAAAATTAAATAATATTCAATAATTGTTTAAATTTATTTTTTAATTTTTCTAAAAAAATTGTGCATATTTTATTTTCCCGTTGTAAATTTTTTAAATTTATTTTTTGTAATAATTTTACTAACGTAACTAGAATTATCAATCAACTGGTTAGTCCACCAACCACTAATTAGACTTCCAGTGTCGTTATGAATTTATCAATCATTTCAAAAAATAATTATCATATAATTTTACTGACAGATTCTACCTACTCTACCTACTGTACAACCTACACCACCTACTCTATTTCTAACTTAAAATTTAAATTGTAGGTGATCATCCATTATATATATATATATATATATATATATATATATATATATATATTATATACTACTCCAAATTTTCCGTTTCAAATGAAGTATTTTACCAACGTGGTAATGTTTTATTTCAAATAATGTTGTTGAATTTTAAACTTTTGGTCAGTTATTCAAGTAAATTTCTTGTAAAATTCTTGCAGCATATAAGGTGAGAGGTTAGTGTTAGTTACTCTTTTTTTGAAAAGTTGATTTAAATATTTTTAGTTTTTTAATAAAATGTTTTGCATGGTTATACATTTTTTACAATTATCTTGCATGCAACAGGTTTGATGGATATTCCTTGTGGACCTGCTGGAAATTCTGTATTGTTTGATCAAGTTAATCATGTTAGTACATATATCTGGAATGGAATTGATAGTGGTAAACTTGATGTTCGACAAGTGACGTCATTTCTTTATCAGTGGAAGTTGTTACCAACACAAGTACTCTTAGAGTAAAGTGCACATTGTGTACCTGCAGTTTGTGTGTCAGACCACTTGTGATACTATACTTCAAAAACTACCACTTGCTATACTGAAATTCCAGTTTCGTAATATTATGTGTATTTCAGTTAAAATAACATTAAAATGGAAGGGTAAAATAGTCTTTCTGTCATCATCTTCTTCATCAAACTCATTTTTACCATTGATGAATCTTTTGAGAAATTAGAACTTGAATATTTCATTCATTTCTTAATGAAATCGAGTCATTTAAGTTGCAACAGAATAATCCCTTTCTCCTCTACAAATTGATATCGATTTTGGCTATAAAAGATTACCTTGAAGAAAATTTCATATTTAGATTCTAAATATAATAAAAATATAGGAATTTCTTGAAATTATTCTTTCATAGTCAAAATCAATATTAATTTGTAGGGGAGAAAGAGAGCATTATGTTGCAACTTAAATAACTCAATTTCGTTAAAAAATGATTGAGATATCCAAGTTTTAATTTCTCAAAAACTTCATCAATGGTACAAATGGGTTTGATGAAGAAGATGATGACAAAAAGACTATTTTACCCATGTATTTTAATGTTATTTTAACTGAAATACACATAATATTACGAAATTGGAATTTCAATATAGCAAATGGTAGTTTTTGAAGTATAGTATCTCAAGTGATCTGACACACAAACTGCAGGTACACAAAGTGCACTTTACTCGTACTCTTATTGGAATCATGGGGTTTTGGAGTTTTTACAAATTCTGATCTGTACTTCGAAATGACGTGGCTCTAGTTAGCTCGTTAGTGGAGAGATGGAGGTCAGAGACAAACTCGTTTCACTTCACCTTTGGTGAAATGAGTATTAGTCTAGAGGATGTATATATGTTATTAGGTCTACCAGTTTCTGGTTTACCATTAATATTTGAAGACATTGCTGATCATGTAGGATATTGGTTTAGAAAGTGGCCAGATTATTCGTTGATGGAAAAAAAGGAGAGAAATCTTATATAAAGGGTGGTATTTCTCTTAGTTGGTTGAGGGATTGGTATGCAGAATGTCCTCTCACTACAGATGAAGACACTATCAGGTTATACACACATGCATATGTATTATACTTATGCGGTGCTGTATTATTCCCAACAAAAAGTAAAAATATTGTTCACATAAGGTATGTACAAGTTTTGTTAAATCCTCACAAGATTCACAAATATGCATGGGGAACAGCAGTTTTAGCCTATTTGTACAGACAACTATACATCACAAGTAAAAAAGAAAGTAAATCTATCGATGGATGCATTACTCTTATTCAATTGTGATCTTATGAGCGATTAGTTCCTGGACGTCCTGAGAAAGCACCTAACACAGATACGATATGGCCGAGAGCAATAGGATGGATTATCAACAAAAGATATCATGATAGACATAAGAACTGAACTTTGGTAGGTGATACCATTTCATGATTATGATCTAACTGCACTACAGTGATTTTCCATATGTTCATTTTAATGAACAACATAAATCTGTGCCTCACAATTTGTTCGACCAATAACATCTCTATTTCGTTTCCCTTTACGTACATCTTCATTATCAATTGATGTAGAACTCTCTTTACCACCCTTGCGGCAAATATACAGACGCGAACAAATTTCACCACTTTTTACACGTTTATGTGTGCTCCTAATTATTATCTGAAATCATTTTCTCCTACCATAATCTCTATAGAACATTTCCATTTCGTCTAATGTATCAAACTTTTGACCAACATAAGGACATACATCATTCTTATTTTCAAATGAAGTATCAGCATTTGTAAATGGGGGAATGTTGAAATCATTATCATTATCATCATCAAGATGTATACTGTGAGGAGAAATAGTATCCCCCATACTTTGAGAATCATTGATATCTTCAACATGTACAGTTTCGAAGGGGAAATTATTATACTCTCTACTCGCAAAATCATCAACATATATAGTTTCAGTGGAAAAAACATTATCATTTTTAATTTTACAATCATTCACATCATCAACATATATTATTTCAGTAGGAACATGTTTTGAAGCAGGAATAATATTTACATCAACATCTATTTTCTCAGCAATATATCGGTGTGATTTACTAGACGTGCTTGACATTAATTTTTTTTAAAATCTACTAGCCATATTCTTCGAAATGATCAAAACTGACCTTTTTGTTTGAAGAAGATGAATCGAGTTGCTTGCAAACTCCTTACTCCAAACTCTTTAAACTTCTTCCTTCAGTTTTTGCTTAAGTAGTAGCAATTGTTGTTGCAAAATACAACTACATATAACAATATTTTTGTGATAAAAAGCTCTGTTACACACTAATAATTGTATATTTAATATCTAAATGTACACTGAATAATATATCACGTAAAAAGTTAACAAAAACGTACATCGAATAATATTCCGTGTTAAGAAGCTTTAACCTTTTCAATAAAAAGTAAAGAGTAATATCTCAATGTCAGTCAAATCATTTAAAAAGTAAAGATTTTTTTAAATTTTTTTACCGAAAAGTATAAAAATAAACTGCATAATTTAACAAGACATAAACTCAAAAATAATCTTACAACTTTTAGTCCAAGGTATTACAACCTAACAATTAAGTTGGAAGATGATAAAGTAGATATTAAAATAATCTTACAACTTAAAAGTTAAGTTGTAAGACGTCAGAATATATATTAAAATAATCTAAAAGATTTACAACTTAATTATTAAGCTCCATATATTCTTGCAACCTAAACATTAATCTAGAACTATTTTAATCCTAGCCACTTATTTTAGATCTAATGGTTATTTTTGCTGTTGGTTGAAAAAATCTTTCTATCCAACTATGTATGCTGACCAGTTCCCTTGTATAAATCCATTTGTAATTTGAGTCTCAACTTTTTCTTCTTTTAGGAACAAATTAGACTTCAAAATATTTGAAAGAAAGTGGCATAGCACCTACAACAGTGATTCTGGAAAAAAGCCTATATGTAATACTGCAGACCTGAGTTGAAGGGATCCTGATTGGCCTACTGATCAGATTTTAAATTCTGGCAACTTTTTTATTTACCTGCTATCATCTGTTTTCTTTTTTCTGGATGGACACAAGTTCTATTAATTTTCATCATTATAACATATAAAGTTGTAACAGAATGAACAATGTATAAATTGTATTGAACTCAAGAAGAAGAGAAGAGAAAAATCTGTGTTTGATTTTCAAGAAGCACTATCTACAATATGTGAATCTTACCTATATACTAACTAGAAGTTTTGCTCGCTCCGCTGGGCTTGTTTACACCAAAATATTTATTAATTATAATAACCCTTTAAATAATAATTTTATATCACACTCCATCCATCTAATTTGTTAATAGTTTTTAATGCTAATCTATTTTGATGGGATAACAACTAAATTAAACATTGAAAGTAAACCCGAGTTTAAGATACATTATTCGAATTAAAGGACTTGACATTCGGAACAAAAGAAAACAAACAGATTGACCCACATGATTGCTTTTGATTCTTCAAATTGTTCAGCAATCACATATCTGAATACATCTGCTCTGCGATGTTTTCCGCTTCCTCCGTCAAACAGTTCATTTGTTCTCGTATGACCATGTGGTTTGCTTGAAATTGATCAATGAACTTCTCTAAAGATATGATCATGTCTTCCATTTTTGCAGCGAGTGCCTTCATCCGTAGTTGCAGGTTTGTCAATACACGAAAATTGAGAGATTAGCCAGTACCAATAGATGATTACAATATCGTAAACGGATACGGAAGAGATTCATTAAGCTGGTTTTCTACTTGAAGACATGATGTTTTTTAATTGCTTTGAAGAAGTTTAAGAAAAGTAAAGGAATGAATCCAAAGACAATGAGTTTTATAGAAGAAATGAATAGTGGTTCTCAATAATGTTCTCGTATTTCATGCAACTAATGCTACAGCTGGTCCCCATAAAGTGTTTCATGTGGTTGTTGATTGATTGTAATAAATAGGACTTGAATAAGATTTCATGTTCTTTGTTAGTATTTGTTTTCTGTACGAAATAGTGTCATTACTTTTTCCGATAGTGAAAATAAGAAATGGATTACAGTATTAATATGACTGATTGTAAAACAACTCATACTTGTCCTGCACTATTTTTATAAAAAACGATAATATATTATCCGTTGACATCCAACTGGTAAATGAACAAAATATATTTGTATACAATCAATGTTATATGTGAGAAAAAATGAAAGAGCCGTCATAAAATAAAGTCCAACTTCTATTTACTGGAACAATCTCTTTCAATCACAATCAGTTCCTTTCTTGTTATTTAAATTTAAGAGATCAGAATAAACAGACAGAAAGACAAAGTAGTTGTCTGGTGAAATAGTAATTTCATTTAAGTTATTTTAAAATCAAACGTGGAGTATTGTGTTAGAGGAGTACAGTTTTGCTTCTTAAGGTAGGTTTGAGGCTTGAAAAAGTACATTGTAGAGGGGTACAATGTCTTGGACCTATTTTCCCCTAGTCCCCTAGTGAATATGTAAGTAACTTATGCACATGCATCCTTTACTGTTTTACAATATAAAGTAGGAGGAAAAGAATTGTGTTTGTCAGGAACTTCTATGAACTTCTATCAGAAAACATGTAATCAAATTTAATTCTTAGATCAGTGATTCTATACTCGACATGCATGTTCATAACCAGAAAGTGAAAATCAAATATCTTAGAGGGTCAATGATAAATTTAAATATACTATGAAAATTACTATTAAAAGAAGTAATTATAAATAAACCCACATATCATCAAAATGCATCAACATTAAAATTCATCGCATAGACATCCAAATTACCAGGTTCACAAACATAGCGTTGAAGACCATTACACAGGACTTCAAACAAAAGATACTGTTCAGAAACTTAAATAACAAAACATTAAATACTAAAACGATAAAGCAGCAAATCAGTACTTGTCAGTGAGCTTCCTAGCCAGGTCTTTGAAGCGTTTGAATTCCTCCTGAACCCCCTTATGATCTGCTTTGGGGGGGGGGGGGGGTTGAATACAAACTATACCGTTTTATCGAATTTGTTCGTTTTAGGATTAAACAATTCAAGAACAAATTATGGCGGAATTAAATGAAACAAAATTCAAGTTAAATATAACTTATATTAAACTTGAAAGGTGTTACAAATTTGGTACTGATTACAAGATTGAATCTCAAACTAATTAAAACAAATCTAGAATAAATTCGACATGAATTTATCTATTTTTGTAATAAAAAGATATAACAATAAATATAGTTCGAGATACGTTCTAGGGATAAAGATCCGCTAGATAGTCAAAGCAGTACAAGTAAATGATTTCTAGTGGTTTGGATTTAACACTTGAATCTAGAAATGATTTACTGATGATTAAAATGTCCACGACAGTTGATATAAGTTCTTGACAGAAACTTTTCTTAAGATAGAATGTTATGTTGTAATGTCACTGTCTTAATCTTCTTTTCTTCTTAATACAACTTGTTAATCCACTTGACAAGCCTGCACGTGCATTTCTTTTTCTTCTGGAATGACTATTAATTAAGTCTGGAATGACTATGCATTTTGCCTGGAATGACTATGATAATATTTAGAAAAACATTAGATAGACTATGAAATGAACTAGGATGACTATCGGGATGACTATCCTTGATAGTCATTCCAGTTCATTATTAAAGTAAAATGTATTGGGATGACTATCCTTGATAGTCATTCCAGTTCATTTTACCTTAGTCATTCTAGTTATAATTCTAATTCTATTTTAAATTAATTCTAATAATTAATTTATTTCATAAATTAATTCTGATGAATTAATTTATTCAATAAACTAATTAATTAATTTAAAAGAGAATTTATATCATTTCATGATAGCATAAACAATCCTTGAACCACTTGAACTTGATGAAGAATTTCCACTGTATGAAGTTGACACTTGATGTACTGTCCGGTTCATAAGTGACTAACTACAATGTCTGTTCTTCATCTTTGACTTTAAGCTGTGGTCCATTAGCTGCTTTTGACTTTTGTCAACCACTGTAACTTGTACATTTGCTGTCACGCATCTGAAATCTCTATCAATTTAATAAATCCACTTTCTTGAATACTTCACTGAGGCTTGATCAAATAATTGAACTTCTTCCAATTTCCAATGTAGTATTACTTCAAGTCTGTAGGATGACTTTAATCTTCATTCTTTTGACTGATATGATCTTCTGAGATTCATGTGAGGCTATGACAATTGAATTATTACTTACTTATTACAAACTTGTTTAAGTTGAGTTGTATCATTGATGTTAACAAATAGACCTATACATATGCCTTTCATGCTTTAAATTCGTCACAAAAGTTATTGAAAGTCTGCATCATGAAGTCGATCTTTTCGTTCAACTCTCTCATATTTATCTGCATATTAGTGAGTGACTTTTCAAGAATTTCTCTGTTCATCTTTGGCTCGTCTTCAGAATCGTCGTTATTGCTTGACAAACAGATATGCTTCCTCTTTTTTCCCCTGTAAAATAAGATTCATGATTAATATAGTTAATTTAGTTTGCATGCAATTGAAGCTTTTGTGAGAAAGAAATAGAGAAAACCATACGCTGGTTGATTTGCTTTCGACATGATTCTCTGGATTTGTTATTTTGTGATGGAGCAAGTGAGATGAAAGTGACAATATAAGAAGAGTGTGGAAGTTTTATAGATGGGTTTGCTTTAGTAGTTGAATAGTTTAATTAAATTGGTATTCGTGCAAGCGTAGTTGCACTTATGATCTCATGGTGACACTGTACGAAATGATTGTTCGCTTCTTTCTGTTCAAATATGACAATTTTATTTGTACCTTAACCAAAAAGGATCCAAAAAAATTAATTTTTCTTCAAATTATTTATATATAGCATATGATAAAAAAATATTAATATTTTGTATTATTTATAAAATGAGTCAACGACATAACAATCGCATATAAAATTACGAACAGTTTGAAGCTTGGGTATATGTAGATGTGCCGTACAATTTAAAATAATATGTGACCGAAGTCCGTCTTTTTCAAATCATATATTAATGTGGGACAAATAAAATATTAATCGTTAATCATTAAAAATTCAGAAAGAATCCATTTTCCTTCAAATTATTATATGGAATGCCATATAATAAATATATATTTAATTTTTACTTTTGTTTATAAAATGTATTTCTTCTAAATGTATTTAATAAATTTATTTCTCAAAATTATATGCACTTGAGTCAATGTTGTCGAAAATGAAGATTATTTTCGATTAATCGAAGTTTAGTCGTGACATGAGGATCCAATGACTAAGTGAAAATATTTTTAAATTTTTAAAAAATTTAAAATAAGTCAACCATGTAACAGTCGCATATAAAATTGCGAACATTTTGAAACTTGGGTATATGTAGATGTGACGTACAATTTAGGAAAATATGTGATCGAAGTCAGACTTTTTCAAAACATAGATTTATGTCGCCCAAATAGAAGATTATTCGTTAATCTTAAAAAAAAAATCAACTTTTGTTTAATTAATTTTTATATAGCATATAATAAATAAATATTAAATGTTTTGTATTACTTATAAAGTGTATTTCTTATAAATGGATTTGTAAAAATTATATGCAATTGAATGAATGTTCTAGAAAATGAAGATTATTTTCGATCAATCGAAGTTTAGTCGTGACATGACAATCCAATGAGTAAGTGATTTGTTTTTAATTTTTTTTTAAAATTTAAAATTAATGAAGCACATAACAATCGTATATAAAATTATGAACATTTTGAACCTTGGGTATATTTAGATGTGACGTACAATTTAGAAGAATATGTGATCGAAGTCAGTATTTTTGAAGCATAGATTAATCGGGGACAAATAGAAGATTAATTGTTAATCTTTAAAAGATAAAAAACAATCAAATTTCCTTCAAATAATTTATATATAGCATATAATAAAAAAATATTAAATGTTTTGTATTATTTATAAAATACATTTATTATAAATGTATTTAATAAATGTATTTCTAAAAATTACATGCAATTGAGTCAATGTTTTAGAAAATGAAGATTATTTTTTATTAATCGAAGTTTAGTCGTGACATGATGATCCAATGACTAAGTGAAAATAATTTTAATTTATTAAAAAATTTGAAATGAGTGAACAGCGTAAAAATTGCATATAAAATTACGAACATTTTGAACCTTGGGTATATGTAGATGTGCCGTACAATTTAGAAGAATATGTGATCGAAGTCCGTCTTTTTCAAATCATAGATTAATGTGGGACAAATAGAAGATTAATCGTTAACCAGTTTAAATGATTAATTAACTTTACTATAATTGGTAATTTAAAAATAAGAATATAGTCATTTAAAAAAAATCATAATTCAATTATATTTTCATTACCATTGAATGAAACGCATAGGGCGTGTTTGGCAATACTTATTGATGCAAAAAACTAATCTATAAAATAATGTATTTTTGCAAAACCGGTATTGTAAATTGTGTTAAAATATATGTTAAATATACAATAAAATATAAATAAATATTCAATTGGATCAAATTTTGAAATTATGGGCCAAGTAAAATTATAAAAGAATGGTCGAATGACATTTTGTTGCATGTCTGTGATTGTATTGAAGTACTATCTACAATATGTTGTTATAGCCAAAATTCGGTATCGGGTTTTAGGTAAGATTCGGGTCAAGTAATAATCAATTGGGGATATCCAAGGTGCAATTAGGGATTGAATTAGTGCAACGGAGGCTCAGGGCTTGTCCTCATAGGGGTGAGGGCGCGCCCTCCGGCCGTCCAACCCCTGAGGACGCGTCCTCTTGGTATGGATTGACAACTTGACAGAGAATAACAACTAGATTGACATGGGATTAACACAAGGAAGACTTAGGGCTTGTCTTCATGGGGATGAGGGCGTGCCTTTTAGGTCGTCCACCCCTTGAGGGCGCGTCCTCTTGGTTTGAAGTTGCAACTTGATAATGAAGGATGGTTCCCTTGGCTTGGTATTGGCAAAATATTGAAGAATTCCCTCATAGGATGTGCCCTAGGAGGGGGATGTCCGTGGCTGAAGGCCTCCTCCTATATTCAATGGGCGCGCCCTCATTGGGGATGTGGGGTTAATCTTGGTGTGTGCTTTGGGAGCTCTGTTCCTGTACTCAATGGGCGCGTCCTCATTGGGGAACTTTGGAGTAATCCTGCACTTTGCACCCAAACACTTGGGATCACTTGTCCTGCTATCTGGTGGGTGCTTCTCATTCGGGGGACAAGGATGCGTCTAGCATTTAAGGTAAGTCATGGCTATACCTGTGTCTATGAATTAAGGAAATAGTTGGTAATGGATAGGACTAGTCCTCGACGGGGGAAGTTTCCTTATCCATGAAGTCCTAACGTCATAGACGAGCCTTGGGCCTTTGTGACTAGGCCTTATTGTTAGACATTCCTAAAGTGAGCTAAAACTCTAAGTAAGGAAAGATATGGAAGACCTACGTTCAAGTAAGGAAAGATATGGAAGACCTACGTTCAAGTAAGGAAAGATATGAAAGTCCTAAGTTTAAGTATGGAAGGTATCCTACACATGGAAGGCGGTGGAAAAGTCCTACATCTAAGCATGGAAAGGTAGTAGAAGACTTCGGCTGGGCCTTGAAGATCAGAGACCAAGCCCATGGAGGAAACTTCCTCCCCAAGAACTACGTTGGCTTGATCCCCTATATAAAGGGGTACGTAGGCACATTGTAAGGGGTTGGAAGCGAGAGCTCTGAGGCAGCCACCACTAACCCTAAGCAATCTCAGCCACCAATTTCACACAACCACCATACTCCGGCAAATTCACCACCCAAGAATCACCGTTTGAGATCTTGATTCCGGCGACGAACCTCAAACTTTGTTAATACCAAATTCCTCCGTTAACAAATTGGCGCTAGAAGGAGGGGTGCTGATTAAGATCATTATCTTTGGAGGAAAAGATGTCATACAATCACAACAGAAGTTCTTATGATGGTGGTGATTATGACTCAGATGGTAGTGAAGGAGATGAACATGTCCATCATGAGGGGTAGGAGTGTGCCCTTCATGAGAAGACTCTAGAAAAGTAGGACAACCCTCAAGGGAGGGATGGACAACGTGATGGTAGGTTTCTAACCGACACTCTAATGAGGTTGGAATATGTTGACGACGGAGTCCCGATCGTTGAACTCCCCGATGATGAGTCTGATGGTCAGGAACGGCCCAGGGATGGTCGAAGGGCCGAGTAAGACCTGAATGACCAAGAGCGAAGCTTTGCAAGGTTGAAGGAGTGACTTGGCATACTACTCAACAACGATGATTTGTGAATGTTTCTATCGAGAATGGCAAAGTGAGGCCTCTAGAGGAGAGCGGCCCCGTGATCCACAGAGAGAGCCCCCTGTTAACAGGTCGTGGCCCCATGGACATGAGCGAGCCCATCCTCGTGATAACTCAAGGAGCAATTTGGAAGAGCGGCCCCGTGAATCATAGAGAGCGCCCCCTGAGTACAGGTCGAGGCCCCATGAACACGAGCGAGCCCCCTCGCGTGATAATTCAACTAGACGTCGTGATCAAGACTCAAGTTATAGGAGAGATCATCAAAGGAGGGATAATCGACAGTTCATGAGGCGTGATGCCCGCTAGTACCATCTGGGCGCGCCCTCGGGGGGTAGGCCGCTTGTCATTACTTCGGTCTCATCTGAGAGCGCAAGCGAGGGGGGACAGATGACACGTCTTCAAGATCCTGACCCCTTCAGGCGCAAGGAAATCCCCACCTATTGATCAACCTCCACCTATTGAGGACGTGACTTTAAGGTAAAACCGATCTAGTTTTGTTGTGTTCATTGTTATTTGTTCCTTGAATTATTGCAGGAAGAAGATTGTGAAGGAAAATCCCCAAGAACCCTTAGGGCGCGCCTTAAGGGTGGGGATGGTCAGAAGATTTCCAACAACTCGCGAAAATTCGACGATTGTTCAAGACCACACCTCCAAGACGCGTCCTCCAGGGCGCGCCCTCCGAAGATGCTTTGATGATCAGACAAATTCCAACAAGTACATGAAGACTTGGTTGAGTCAGGCCACAACCTGGTCTTTCAAGATAATATGGAGGTGAGGCCCCATGATCCAAAGAGAGTGCCCCCTGATTATAGATCGAGGCCCCATGGACATGAGTGAGCCCCTCCGCACGACAATTCGATGGATCGTCGAGATCAAGATTGGTGGTATATGAATGACTACCAAGGAAGGCATGATAAGAAGCTTATGTGGAATGATCAGCGTCAGAGCATACAGGACGCACCCTCAAAAGAAAAGGACAACATTATGTTCAGGTGGACTCCAATGTTTACGAGAATAATTTATTATTTGAATTTCAAAAGAAAGGATGTCATTGGGGTAGAGGCCCCGTGGTTTACAGTGAGTGCCCTGCTTATAGGACGAGCCCCATGGACACGAGGGAGCCCTTTTAATGGGGTACAGTCAAAATATTGACAAAGTGTACAAGTAGAGGAATTGACGAGAGATGGCGTTGCACATGTATAAGGACGCGCCCTTATAATTAAAAAATGGCAGCGAATTGTCAGATGGACAAGCCTGGAACATCAAAAAGTATATGAGGTAAAACATGGATGGTGGTACTACTTGCATGATGATGCGGGTCAACATATTTAAAAGGAAAAAAGAAGACAAGCAAATACACGGGTGATACAAATTATTTTGATTTGTTTATGAAGTAATTGGTATTAAAAGCAAAGAAGTGAATACAAGTGGACCCACAAGTGTTAATGTTTGAAAATTGAAGCAAGCAAGTCAATTGTTAGAAAGTTGAATCATGAATGTGCACTGGTGTATTTCAAGGATTCATTTAAGGAGTATTAAATCAAGAGAGAAGGGCCCGCCACAATTGGAGAGAGTATTTATCAACATATACGTGCATGCAAGTATAACATGGATGTTGCATTTATAAATGACAAAATTAAAGATGCATCTAGTGGAGCCCACATTATTTTAAATCAAAGTAATGTACTTTTGCTCCGGTAAGTGAGTATCGTGAAGGTAGCTCACAATAAAAGGACGCGCCCTCGATAACTAATCAGGTTTGTAAATTAAATAGCAAGCATCAAAATCAAGAACGAGGAGGAAGCTAAGGAGTGAAACAATAGAGTGAATCAATAGGACACGCCTTTAAAAAAAAAATTACAGAAGTTTTCGTTGGTAGCACAAGTAGAGTTAAATTATTAAGGCATGCATGTATGCAAGTGGCCGTGCCCTGTGGTATGTGGTGAGTAGAAGTATGAAAGCAAGAAAAATAAAATGAGCTTTACCCATGCAAGTGAAGGCACAGGAGTAAATAAAGAAGTAGACTATCTTGGCAATAAAGACCCTGCAGATGATTCAACCTATATGTTTTACCCTCTTGAAGATTGAAGGACGCGCCTATTAAAAAAAAGTGTAGCGGTGGATGCGGTAGAATTAAAAAGCAAGGGCAGGTTGGTAGGATCAAACTCTGTATAACATCTAAGTAAATATAGGTGGAAGCTTTCACGCGAAAATATGAAGAATGGGCGCGTCCAACCCCTAAAACATACTTACATGGTGAAGTTGGTAAAGAAGTTGTCGGCTATCAGTTTCGTTAAAAATATATGTACATAGCAGGTCAAGCCTTAAAGAAAAGGAAGAAACAGAACTAGCCTGCAGAGTAGATATATATCTATAATCAAAGATATGATGAAAGAACAAGACAGTGGCCACACCTAGAGGCTAGAAGGTAACAAGATTGAGCCGCAAGGCACACTTGGCTACAAATTAAAGATGGTTACAATAGATGCTCAGCCATACAAAAAACTCAAGTAATATGGAGCTTTGCCTGTGAGTTAACAGAAAAGTAATTTTCACTTCTGATCGAGCATAGAAGCATGACAAGCTTACAACAAGGCAATAGTAAAGAAAAAGTTGCGATGCACAGAGTTTTATAGATTAAAAAATGGTGATAACCCACGGTGATAGTCCGCTATGAAGAAACAATGATGGTTTCTACCAAAAAGAAAGAACTAGAGGCTATCAAAACATTATAGTGGACGCGCCCTAATCACTCGGACAAAATACATACGTGCATGCTCTATGTTAAATGTTGGAAAATTATAAATAGAAAACGGAACAATAAGCATGTAGAGGATTCATCAGAACTTGCATTCACTACGCGTACAACATGTGGGCATTGTTAGCTCGGTGTTTTAAAATAAAGATGAGACATGGTGTCGGATTCGTTACCGAGGAAGACTTGTACATCTTCAAAACGTTCAAACGCTGGTGGACAAGAAAACAAGAAGACGTGTCTTAATAAGAAAAAGGGGTTCCTAATAGGAGCCAGGAGCTAAAGCATTAGTGGTTTGAAAGAGGTTAATGTGGCGCCAGGAGCTAAAGCATGCATGAAAGAAAATGAAGTTGACTTTTAACTGGTAAGCCGCATGTGCATGAGGAAAACGAAGAAACAATAAAAGAAGGCGTATGAAGTCCAGCAAGGGCGCGCCTTGTGTTGAAATTATGGGCCAAGTAAAATTATAAAAGAATGGTCGAATGACATTTTGTTGCATGTCTGTGATTGTATTGAAGTACTATCTACAATATGTTGTTATAGCCAAAATTCGGTATCGGGTTTTAGGTAAAATTCGGGTCAAGTAATAATCAATTGGGGATATCCAAGGTGCAATTAGGGATTGAATTAGTGCAACGGAGGCTCAGGGCTTGTCCTCATAGGGGTGAGGGCGCGCCCTCCGGCCGTCCAACCCCTGAGGACGCGTCCTCTTGGTATGGATTGACAACTTGACAGAGAATAACAACTAGATTGACATGGGATTAACACAAGGAAGACTTAGGGCTTGTCTTCATGGGGATGAGGGCGTGCCTTTTAGGTCGTCCACCCCTTGAGGGCGTGTCCTCTTGGTTTGAAGTTGCAACTTGATAATGAAGGATGGTTCCATTGGCTTGGTATTGGCAAAATATTGAAGAATTCCCTCATAGGATGTGCCCTAGGAGGGGGATGTCCGTGGCTGAAGGCCTCCTCCTGTATTCAATGGGCGCGCCCTCATTGGGGATGTGGGGTTAATCTTGGTGTGTGCTTTGGGAGCTCTGTTCCTGTACTCAATGGGCGCGTCCTCATTGGGGAACTTTGGAGTAATCCTGCACTTTGCACCCTAACACTTGGGATCACTTGTCCTGCTATCTGGTGGGTGCTTCTCATTCGGGGGACAAGGATGCGTCTAGCATTTAAGGTAAGTCATGGCTATACCTGCGTCTATGAATTAAGGAAATAGTTGGTAATGGATAGGACTAGTCCTCGACGGGGGAAGTTTCCTTATCCATGAAGTCCTAACGTCATAGACGAGCCTTGGGCCTTTGTGACTAGGCCTTATCGTTAGACATTCCTAAAGTGAGCTAAAACTCTAAGTAAGGAAAGATATGGAAGACCTACGTTCAAGTAAGGAAAGATATGGAAGACCTACGTTCAAGTAAGGAAAGATATGAAAGTCCTAAGTTTAAGTATGGAAGGTATCCTACACATGGAAGGCGGTGGAAAAGTCCTACATCTAAGCATGGAAAGGTAGTAGAAGACTTCGGCTGGGCCTTGAAGATCAGAGACCAAGCCCATGGAGGAAACTTCCTCCCCAAGAACTACGTTGGCTTGATCCCCTATATAAAGGGGTACGTAGGCACATTGTAAGGGGTTGGAAGCGAGAGCTCTGAGGCAGCCACCACTAACCCTAAGCAATCTCAGCCACCAATTTCACACAACCACCATACTCCGGCAAATTCACCACCCAAGAATCACCGTTTGAGATCTTGATTCCGGCGACGAACCTCAAACTTTGTTAATACCAAATTCCTACGTTAACATATGTGAATCTTACCTATATACTAATCTCTAACTAACTTTCTATACTTACACTTTTCTATCTCTATATTCTGTAACTTTTCCAGCTCATGCCACTAACTTATTATTTACAGAATTACAAAAACAACTTAAATCAACTAATGTGTCACTAGGCTGAGATGCTACATGATGCCGAGCTAGTAGGGCTTGGGCTTGATGCTGTACAATGTTATGCTCAGTGTTATGCTCAATATCCCCCCTCAAGGTGGGAGGGGATGAAGACACTCCCAGCTTGGAAGCAGAATGAATACCAAGCCTAGACAAAAGAAGATTAAACTGATGAGTATGGAGAATTTTTGTGAAAACATCCGCAAGCTGACTTATTGTTGGAAGATAGTAAGTTGTAATAGTCCTTCCATTACTTTGTCTTGGGTGAAATGGTAATCTATCTCAATGTGTTTTGTGCGTTCATGAAACACATGATTCTTCGCTATAGCAATAACTGATTTATTGTCACAATGGAGTGTTACTGGTTTAAGATGGAGACCAAATTCATCAAGTAAACGCACTGTCCAAGTAACATCAGCAGCAGCCGAAACCATGGAACGATACTCACTTTCAGAAGAAGATCGTGAGACAGTGCTTTGTTTATTTGATTTCCAGGCGATTGATGAAGATCCTAAGAGTAAAACATAACCAGTAATCGAACGTCTTGTGTCTGGACAAGCAGCCCAATCACTATCAGAGTAGGCTTGTAATGTGAGTTGATCAGAAGCACGTAATAAAATGCCTTGATGTTGAGAATGAGCCACATAGCGAAGAGTATGCTGTAGAGCTTCCCAGTGAGGTAACCGTGGAGTATGCATGAATTGACTAAGTACTTGAACAAAATAATTAAGATCTGGTCGAGTATTAGTCAAGTAATTAAGCTTTCCTACTGAAGAATGATAGATTTCTGGAGAAGTAAACAAGGATCCTGTAGTGGAATTGAGCTTAAGAGATTGTGGTAGTGGAGTAACAGCTTTCTTAGAGACATCAAAGGGTAAATCTTGTAGTAAATCTATGGTAAATTTAGATTGTGTAAGAGCAATTCCAGTTGGAAGATAATCGACCTCAATGCCGAGAAAATAATGTAATTTACCTAAGTCTTTGATACTGAAAGTAGAATGAAGATGTGACTTAATATCTTTAATAGAAGTAGAATCATTACCAGTAATGATGATATCGTCTACATAAACGTCCATGATAGTCACCTGCGAACCTGTCCTTTTGATAAAGAGACTGTAATCATTTTTTGATTGCACAAAACCTTGATCAGTAAGTTCATGTAGGTAGGAGTTTATCGAACCATTCCCTCGAAGCTTGTTTAAGACCGTACAATGATTTTCTGAGTTTACAAACCAAATTGTGTGGATTATCAATGTCGTCCGGGACAGTCATATAGACTTCTTCAGTTAAATCTCCGTGAAGAAACACATTATTAACATCTAATTGGTACAAGTGCCAATTTCTGTGTCCAGCAATAGCAATCAAACATCGAATTGTGTTCATTTTTACAACGGGATAAAAGGTTTCTTCGTAATCTACTCCATATTGTTGGTTATAACATTTTGCAACCAAACGTGCTTTGCACCTTTCAAGAGAACCATCTGCTCGTAATTTTACTTTATAAACCCACTTGTGTCCAATAGCTTTCTTTCCTTTTGGTAGAGGCACTAAATCCCACATTTTATTCTGGTTTAAAGCATTGATTTCTTTCTGCATAGCCTCTTGCCAAAGTGGATGTAATGAAGCTTCTTTAAAATTCTTGGGCTCAGTAATGTGAGATAACTGGGAAGAAAATGTTGTGTGATGTGTAAACGCGGAGTGGCAATGAAAATCTTTAAGATATTCAGGTTGTTTTCTAGTTCGATTAGATTGGCGAATTTGTATATCAGAAGTAGTACTAGTATTGTTCGAAGAATGTTGTGAAGAAGAAGCTGAAACAGTATCAATGTGTGGTGATGAAGAATGTGTATGAAAATTATCAAAAGGACTAGTGTTCTGGGGAGAATTAAATGAAGATGGCAATATTTCGGAATAGAAATCAAACTGAGGAGTAGTAATAGCTGGAATATGTATATCAGAAGAGAGAGGAAATAAATTGGTGTTAACTAGTGTATGATAAGGAAAATGGAGCTCATGAAAAATAACATCTCGAGAGACAAATAACTTGCGAGTAAGCAAATCAAGTACCTTATAACCTTTTTGAGTTGGTAGATAGCCGAGGAACACACATGGAAAAGACCTGGGATCTAGCTTTGATCGATCAGTTTTCCTAGTAGCAACATAGCATAAGCAACCAAACGGTTTTAAAACATCATAAGAAGGTTCAGTTTTATACAAAAGTTTGTAAGGAACTTGATTATTAATGCTGGATAATGGCATTCGATTTATCAGATATGAAGCACAAAGTATGCACTCTCCCCAGTACTGATCTGGAACTCTGGATTTAAAGAGTAATGCTCGAGCAGTTTCTAACAAATGTCGATGCTTTTTCTCTACCACCCCATTTTGTTTGGGTGTGTACGAACAACTAGTTTGATGGATTATTCCTTTGTCTTGTAGAAATTTTCGTAATCTACCTCCACAGAGTTCTGCTGCATTATCAGAACGAAGACATAACACTGAATTATGAAATTGTTTTTCTGCATATTGAATAAAAATTTCTAGAACAACTGCAACATCAGACTTGAATTTGATAAGTTGAACCCATATGTATCTGCTAAAATCATCTACTATGGTTACAAACATGGAACAACCAAAGTTTGTTTTAACCTTGTAAGGTCCCCACAAATCGACATGTAGTAACTGTAATACAACAGTATTTTTGATGGTACTATGAGAAAAAGAATTCCTTATTTGTCTAGCCAATGGACAAACTTGACAAATTGAATCTTGGATAGATGTAAAATCGCAAGAAAGTTGAAGAAGCTTCAATTGAGAATAAGGCAAATGTCCGAGTCTGAGATGCCATAGTTGAGCTTTATCTATCTTTGTTGTAGTAAGACAATGTGTAGAAGAGCTTGTGTTTGATTCCATTGTGCAAAGACTATTTACCACTTTACCAAGAAGAGTTTGATGTCCTTTCTGTGAAAGGTCCTGTAGTATACAATTATCAGTGTTGAAAATCATATTGCAATTCAGATCTTTGCACAACTTGTAGACAGAAATAAGACGAAACTAAAAATCTGGTACACGTAAAACATCCTTCAAAATGATATTATTACCCAAGTCAACAGTCCCTACGTGCAATGCTTGTATTTTCTTACCATTTGGTATTGTAATACAATTGTCTGACCCTTTAACAGGAGTGTAAGCAATGAAATCAGCCAAATTGTAAGAGATATGATCTGTAGCCCCGCTATCTAACAACCAGTTGCAATCAAGATATGATAGCATACAAAGTTTACCTTCCAAGTTTGTTTGACTAACATCTGATCTAGCATCAGTAACATTTGTTCCAGTATTGGATTCTGCAATTTTATGGTTTGATAGCAAGACAATAAGGTGATTAAACTGTTCAGCTGAAATCATGTTTGATGCCTCAGTTTCAGTATTAGAATATTCTCCAGTAGTAGTTGCAGTTGCTGCAAATCTTCTTTCCTTTGGTTTGAACCCTGGAGGGTAGCCATTCAGTTTAAAACACATGTCAACACTATGACCAGGTACCTTACAATTGATGCAATAGTAATTAGACCCTGGCTTCTATCTTTTGTTTTCAGAATTTCTAGTATTGCCAGCATAAGATCTATTGCTACTAACACCCCCAGAGTTGCCATAATTAGCATTATGATAGCCATTAGAACCATTTCTGTGACTATTATAGTTACCAGAAAAGCTTGAACCACTGTGATTTCCATAATTCGAAAACTTCTTATCTGCCAAAAAAGCCATACTATCCAATTGATTATTAGACATTTCCTTGTGATTTTCTTCCTGAGCAATCATTCTATAAGCTTGAGCAACTATAAGAGTAGGACTCATGAGTAGTAAATGGCCTCTCACTGTTGAAAATTGATCATTCAGTTTCATCAAGAACTGTAATAACCTATTTTGTTGATGCTTTTGCTGCACTTTCATACTCAAATTACATGTACAATTATTACAAGTACATTGAGGAATTGGACCAGCATCATCTAGATTATCCCACAGAGCTTTAATAGTAGTATAGAATTCAGACACATTCTGCTTTCCCTGAGAAATCTCTGCTAATTTTTGTTCTAGAGAGTACGCTTGTGTCATTGACACAAATCCAAAACGATCTTCAAGATCCTTCCAAATATCTCTGGCAGTCTTAAGAAACAAAACACTCCGAGCAATATTTTCATCCAAATTAAACAAAATCCAAGAAGTCACGAAAGGATTACACCTCTCCCAAGCAGGAAAATCAGCAGAAGTAGATTCAGGCATGACAATTATTCCATTCACAAAATTTAACTTGTTCTTAACATAAATGTGTGAGCATCATTGAACACTTCCAATTAGCGTAGTTAGTTCCATTAAATTTCACTGAAACTAACTGATTAGTCGTTGCATCATACAGATGTATATAATATACACTCGATGGATCTTGATTAGTGTTCAAAGTAGTAGTTCGATTTGTAGTAGTATCAGTCATGTTTATCAACATAATTCAATCAGGCAATCAAGAACAATTAACAAGAACTCCAAATTTAGATCTAGATTCAATCAACGAGTACACAATGACCAAGAAAGTAAACGTTCTTCATAGAAAATCTTATCAGAAATGTACTTTTGATTCAAGAAACAATCTCTTGATTCAATAACAATCAGACTAATGTCAACTATCGAAGAAGCACAATTATGAAGATAAAACGAAGAACACCTGGATCGCAGCTTAGAATCAGATAAGAAAGAATGAATCGACGCACAAATCAGCGATGATCGTCGTGTTTATTACGCCATTAACACGTTCAACCAAGATCAAGAAGCTCTGATACCATATTAATTTTCATCATTATAGCATATGAAGTTGTAACAGAATGAACAATGTATAAATTATATTGAACTCAAGAAGAAGAGAAGAGAAAAATCTGTGTTTGATTTTCTAGAAGTACTATCTACAATATGTGAATCTTACCTATATACTAATCTCTAACTAAATTTCTATACTTACACTTTTCTATCTCTATATTCTGTAACTAACTTTGCCAGCTCATGCCACTAACTTATTATTTACAGAATTACAAAAACATCTTAAATCAACTAATGTGTCACTAGGCTGAGATGCTACATGATGCCGAGCTAGTAGGGCTTGAGCTTGATGTTGTACAATGTTATGATCAGTGTTATGCTCAATAAGTTCTTGCACCTCTGACAGGGCAACAAGTTAGCATACCACTTTACGGCAAAGATCAGTCAGATACTGAGCTATGCAATTCACCTTTTGGCCCGCATAGTCTTTATATATCACCTATATAATGAGGCTCTTTAAGTTCTTTTGAATCAATCTCGCTGCATCAACTTTAATCTATACTCTTTTGAAGTATTTTAAAGTAGAGGTAGAGTCTGCATACATTTTACCTTCACACCCTACTCTTTGAGCGAGATTTTACCGGGTATGGTTGATTCGGTTTATTCCGGTTCCGTTTAAGATAACTTTGTGTACATATTTAGTGAAGAATTAAGAACAACGGGTGATACATATTTCTATATAAATTCTACCAAGTAAATTGGATACAATTTTTTTTTTGCGAAGTAAAAAAACTCTAACTCAGAAAAAACCTTGAAATGCTGAGGAATTCCTTAGACAAGTTAATGGAACAAGCTCTGAAACTTAGGATTTTCCAAGTTCTTTTTGCATTGCTCAGTTTAATGCATTGCTTGAGGTAATGGTATTGTAAAATAGTTTTTTGCTCTTGAAATTAGTTTGAAGCTTGTGCGATGATTTACAACTATCTTATTTTGAGATTTCCAGAGTTACCATGATTTCTATTTTTGTTAACCACCTCCTCCCAGCAAGAGCTCAACATCTGTGCCTTGACAACAAAAACTCTATCAAAAAATCATCGGATCCAAATACAAATAAATAAATAAATCATCTGAGTCCAGTCTGTACCTCTTAGCTAGCAACATTGAAGGGCTGTGATAGCAAGTAGATCTCCAAATGATTGGCAATCAATTCGAACGTTAACCTAGCCGTTCCACCTACTTTTGCTCCGCAAAAAAGATAATGGTGATATCTGTCCCTCTTATCAGAACTGTTAGAATGTGGTGTCTTTACACCCTACACATGTTATTTTTTTTGTGGCTGAGCAATGGTGCCCAAATTTCCATCAGTAATATTAGAGGTGCGCTTGAAAATGTTCCAGGACCTTAGTTCGAAGGGTTATAAGTAAATATAAGATCCTGATTTTGGAGATTTAACCTATAGAACCTCATTTGGTTACATAACCATTCTTTGTTTGAGTAAAGTTTGGATGCCATCAAGCATCATGCTAGTAACTAGATAATTTACTGGTGATCAGTGTAAATTAAACACAATATTTGTGCAACCTCTTGTTTCTTGGAGTGAGTGTCTGTGGGGGTGCATTAGATACTCGACAGGTTTCATCTCCTTCCTTATTAGTCTTTCCTCAAGATGATTCTCCTTTATGATTGACTGCCAATTTTCCTGTTTTACTGGCATTCACTAGTTTTTTTTTTTTTTTTTTGCATAATGGCATTCAGTAGTTTTTGTAGAAATATGTACATAGTTATTTATTGTGTACATAATAATTTATCTTATGTAACTTTCTTTGTAACATCAAACATCTATGAGCTGTTTTTGTATCTAGTGTCTATAGGGCACTATAAAAGTTTGTGCTCTAACTTTCTAGGCAAGAGGCCTAAAAACAACAGCCTCATTTCTTGATTAGTTGAAACTTTGCATCTGAAATAGGTTTTACCAAATATATCAATACCTTGATTTTCTTCATGGTATCAGAGCTCACCAGGTTGAGCAATTTAATCAGAACCCATAAAATCCGCAAATATATCTTTAAATCGAAACTCAAAAGAAGTCATGAGAGACAAAAATGAAAGTAACAAGAAGGGTATTGTGCCTTATGCTGATCCTTTCTATTTGGGAAGTTCTGATCAGTCTAATACACCTCTAAGATGTATCATCTTCGATGGCAAGAATTATATCAACTGGAGCAGAAGTGTCAAAATGGCTCTAGGATCCAAGAATAAGCTAGGATTCATCGATGGTAAGATTACTAAACATGGTATTGGTATGGGTGCTGATGATTATGATAAATGGGTTAGAAATGATTATATGCTAAGATCTTGGTTACAAGTTAGTGTAAACCTAAAAATTGCTGAACAAATGTTGATAGTCAATTCTACCAAGGAATTTTGGGATGAGTTAGCAGAAAGATATGGTTAGTCTAATGCACCTGAATTATATATGTTAAAAAAGGAACTGAATGACTTGAAGCAAAATAATATGAGTGTGGGTGATTATTATGGAGCTTTTAGTCATTTTGGGATCAGATAAGTAGTTTAGATGGCATTCCTCAATGTTCTTGTGGAAAAGTGGCAGAATGTACTTGTAGTTTGATGAAAAAAATTGTAGAGAGAGATGAAAGGAACAGGGTTATTGATTTTCTTATGGGATTGAATAGTGGTTATGACAACTTGAAGCAAAACATTATAAGTATGGAACCACTTCCCACTGTGAACAAGGTTCATCAAATGGTATTACAAGTTGAGAAGTAAAAAGAAGTTAACAGTTGTTGGGATTTATGGGTGATAACATAGAAACAACTTAACTTTGATTGTACTTAATTTTTTAATTAAGTAGAACATACTGTCACAGCCAAAATATGTTCTTGTAATCAGTATGTAATGTTATTCTAGTTGTATAATTTGAAAGAAGTTCACTTGCTGTGTTCTAGCCTCAAAGGGTACATATTTAGATGACAACATGAATAAAGGTTATTGTCCTAAAGCTTCGACAGTAAGATTACAAGAAGACAGAATGTTGCAAGTCAAGACAGCATATTCACTCTGACAGCAACATTGGCGGAAGACTTCGCGACAGCAACTTTAGCCCTCGACTGCAAGCTTGGGAACCTCGACAGCACACTATGCGGGGAACTCGTACTGTCACCAAAAGCACATTCTTGTGACAGCAAGCTTTGCGGCAAAAGTAACTGTCTCGAGAAAGACCCTTGTTCTAAGTAACTTTCTCAGTCAAATCCCGTGACAGTTTCAATGTTCAAGAAACAGGCGTGATGCAGTATCCCTAAGCTGCACCAAGTCTGCAAGACTACGACAGAAGCTTCAAGCACTGCAAAACAAAAGCGAATCAATTCAAGAGCAAGGTCAAGTCCTTATTTGCTGAATTGCTTAAGCTGGAAATAGAATGAATCTAGGTTGCTTTTGTTATGATGTATATCTGACATATTAGCAATTTAGGAAAGTCACATGGGTAAGACAATCTGTAAGAAGCTGCCGCTTGACAATGACAGCAACTTCACAAACCCGTGACTGATAGTGATAGGATTAGTCTTATACCTACTGTCAATTCATTCTAGAGATGTAACGAAGACTAGCAAGTGCCTTGAAGAAAAACGAAGCTCAAGATTTCTCTCTTGAGGTTGTAGCAACACTTTGCAAAATAAATAAAACATTTATTTTGTGAATACTGTCTTCTCTATTTTACTGTTTGTGAATGCATACATATTATTGATAACATTAAATCTTAGTTTTAGTTGTTGAAACTGAGATTGAATTTTATCAGTATTGCATTCATCCCCCCCCCCTTCTGCAATACTCAAGGACCAACAACTGGTATCAGAGCTTTCAGATTAATATACATATCTGAGATCCCGACGACAATGCAGAAATCAAACAGTATCAAGATCCCAGCTTTTGATAAAGAGAACTACAGTATTTGGAAAAGAAAGATCTTGTTGTTTATCAAAGCTGCGAATCCACTATACCCAGGTATACTCGAGAATGGTCCTTTCATTCCAAGAAAGGAAATTGAAGCCACAACAGTAAATGGTGAGATCATTCCTGCACATTGGGTTCCCAAAGATCCCTCGGAATTTTTGGAAACTGAAAAGGAGAAAATGGTGCTAGATGATCACTTGCAACTCATCTTGCTCGATTCTCTCACGTTGGATAAAGCCATGTGTGGAAGTGTGATAAGCTGCACATCAGCCAAGGAGATGTGGATCAGGTTAGCCTTACTTTGTGAAGGAAGTGAAGAAGTTAAGGGCAACCAAAGGCAAATACTTATATCTCAATATGAGGCATTTATGGCCAAGCCTGGTGAAGACTTAACCTCCATGTTTGAAAGGTTCAGTAAGCTCTTAACTGAACTGCAGATACATGGCAAGTACTATGACAGAAAAGAATTGAACGTCAAGTTCTTGCTCACACTGCCTGATCATCTTGAACACAAGACAACGGCCATACGAGAAGGAAGAGATCTTAACAATATAACCTTTGAGACACTTTATGGCATTCTGAAATCGTATGAACTTGAACTCTTTCAAAAGAGAGCCATACAAAGTGGAACAAGGAACAAGATGGCTAATATGTCAAGTGCCCTAGTAGCACAAATGCCAAGGATCACACAACCTAGTGAAGCACTACAAATCACTCAACCAACACCTGTACAATCCTTGAAGATAGAAGAGGTTGTTGAAGATGATGAGAAAGTAGTACTACAGCTCAAGGATGTGGAAGATGAAGACTTCTACACTATGGAGGAACTGGAAAGCATGGACAATCCTACTATGGCCTACATAGCCAAAAAGTTCAAGAACTTTAGATTCAAGAAGGATAGGTCATTCAGGCCCCAAGGCCAAGCATCCAAGTTCACCAAGGGAAGCTCATCAAAGGCTGCTGTGGGAAGCTCATTCAAAGGAGGATACAAGACTGGATTTGTGGATAGATCTAAATTCAAGTATTACAACTGTGGTGAACCTGGTCATTTTGCTACTGAGTGCAAAAGACCCAAACAGGTTCAGAGATTTGAGAAAGGAACTGGTGGATACTCCAAGAAGAATCAAGGTAGAGCCTATGTGGCTGAAGGAAAGTGTTGGGATGAGTCTGATGATGAAGATGAAGAAGAATATGTCAACCTAGCTCTCATGGCTAGCACTGATGAAGTAACATCAACATCCTCAAGTCAGGTACCTTCACTTGTCTTACTTGATATGTCCATTGATGAGTATAAGAAAACCATTAAAGACTTAAGTGCTGAAATGTTCAATGTCCATACTAGCTTATCTGCTGCCAATGAGGAAATCACTAGGCTGAGTAAGCTAAATGAAACACTAAAGTCTGAAAATGAATCTCTTGTTCTCAAAACCAGTTCACTAGACTCTTTAGCTCAGGAGAATGCTAAACTTAAAAATGAATTGAAATGTGCTAAAGAAGTTGAGGAATACCTGAGAAATGAGATTGCTGAAAATGAATTTAAAATCAAGGCTTATAAAAACTCATCAAAGATAGTTCAGGATTACAATGATAAGCATACAGAAAATCAGTCTGTTGGTATAAGTTTTTCTTATGGTAGAAGACCTGGAAAGGAAACTGTGATTCAAGATTGTCCTGGAAGTGCTGCTGTCAAACCCACCATTCTCAAGAAAGTTAAAACTCCCATTTTCAAAGCTGCAGAAATTGAGTTTGATGAAGAAGCCATGCTCATCAAACAAGAAATCCTTGATGAGGATGAAGGCGTTGACAGCACATTCAAGGATGGAAAGGATACTGTCACAATTCCCAAGACAGTAAACTTACCAAGCAATCAGACAACAAGTTCAAAAGATACTGTCACAGTTGGCAAGACAGAATCTTCCAAAGATACTGTCAAGAACGGTTCCAAGATAGTAACTTTAAAACCTTCTGTCAAGACAGTAGGAATAAAAGATACTGTCAAGGAAAGTTCGACATCAACTTCTGAACATACTGTCAATCCAGTAACTCCCAAGTCTAAAAATAGGAATGGAAAGGTAGGAGTCAACAAAGGAAATGGATACACTAATGTTGGAGGTGCTTCTAGGAAACTGTGCAATAACAGTGGCTCTACTCATCACTTAACACATGTTTGTAAGAAACCAGTTGAGGAAAAGGTCAATGCAACTGAACTCAATGGTAACTTACACAGAACCCCCCTTCTGCATAGAACTATGAGTGTCTGCAATAACATTAAATGTATGCCATGCAAAATTACTGCCATGTGTACATGCTTTAACTTACCTATTCTCTCTACTGAAAAATGTTCATACTCAAACACTGTTGAGACTTCTGAGCCTGCTGGCAACAGCAAGAAGGCTCCATCCACTAAGAAAAGGACCAAGTCCAATTCTAAACCTAAGTGGGTGAAAAGAGAAGTCAAACAGGAGATTACTGATAATGCTTGTGACTTTATGACTGAAAGAAACTCAGGAGACACTGAAACTGCAGGACCCAACAAGGATTGGGTACCATATGCATCTTAGACACATTCTGTTTTGCAGGGCAAGAAGAAAGATCAAGTCATGTGGATCATTGACAGTGGCTGCTCAAGACACATGACAGGTGATAAAGCCCTGCTATCACATTATGTTGAGAAAGCTGGCCCAATCATAACCTTTGGAGACAACAGCAAGGGTTACACAGTGGGATATGTCTGTCTAGAAATTGGAAATGTTGTCATTGAAGATATTGCTCTTGTGGATGGATTGAAGCACAATCTACTCAGTGTCAGCCAATTCAGTGACAGGGGATTCAAGGTTGATTTTGATATGATACTGTGTAACATTTATCACAAGAAGGATAGTAGCCTCTCTCTAAAAGGGGTCAGAAAAGGAAGCTTGTTTGTTGCTGACTTAAATTCAACAAAGAAGGATAAGGTTTACTGTTTCTACAGTAAAGCAACTGTTGGTGACAGTATGCTTTGGCATAGGAAGCTCTCACATCTCAACTTCAAGACAATAAATATTCTGATGAAGAAGGAGTTAGTGAGAGGTTTGCCCCAACAGGAATTCTGTCAAGGACTCTGTGAAGATTGTCAAATGGGCAAACTGAGAAGAGCTGTGCACAAGTCTAAGCAAATGAACACCAACATTGAAGCACTCAAGTTGATTCACATGGATCTCTTTGGACCAGTCAATGTACCATCAATGGCCAAGAAGAGATATGCCTTAGTAATGGTGGATGATTACTCAAGGTACACTTGGGTGAAGTTTCTAGAATCTAAAGATGAAGTTGCTCAAGTGATTATTGATCAAGTCAGAGTTCTTGATAGAACTCCAAACTCAAAAGTTCAAATCTTGAGGAGTGACAATGGCACAGAATTCAGAAATGCCACTGTTGGAAATTTCTGTAAAGATGAAGGAATTGTACAACAATTCTCTGCTGCAAGAACTCCACATCAGAATGGAGTTGTAGAAAGAAAGAACAGGACTCTTATTGAAGCAGCTAGAACTATGTTGCATGATGCCAAACTGCCAACATATTTCTGGGCTGAAGCTATCAACACAGCCTGTTATACTCAGAACAAAACCATGATCAACAAGACTCATGCAAGTACACCTTACTGCCTGTTAACTGGAAAGAAACCTACTGTCAAATATTTTCATGTGTTTGGGAGCAAATGCTTTATGATGAAGGATAACCATGAGAAGAAAGGAAAATTTGACACCAAGGCTTTTGAAGGACTATTCATGGGTTACAGCACAGAAAGGACTGCCTACAGAGTTTATGTTATGGAACACAGGATTATTGAAGAAAGTGTTAATGTCACATTTGATGAAACCAAGTTTCCAAGACTGCATGAAGAAGGAAAGATGCAGACATTCAGATTTGAGAATCAAGGATACTTGGAAGCTGAGGAGATTGTGGATGATGAACCTAGCTTCACTCAAGTTGTTAAAGTTGATAAAGATACTGTCAATGCCACTACTGTCAACCAAACTCCAGCTCAGTCACAGACCATATCCTCTAACATTCATGACAATGGTGACTCTGGAGACAATGAAGAACATGGTGAAGACAATGGGATTGGTGATCATTCAACTCAACAAACTGAAGAAAATGTTCCTGTGCAGTCAAGTAGCTTGCCCAGAATTACCAAGTAGAACAAGGATCACTCAAGTGACCTCATCATTGGTGACCCTAATTCTGGAGTGAGGACCAGGAACAAAGTCTCTGCTGACAGCATGTTTTCATGCTTCCTGTCTCAAATGGAACCTAAGACAATTGATGAAGCATTGTTGGATTCTGACTGGGTGATAGCCATGCAAGAAGAGCTAAATCAGTTTGAAAGGAACAATGTATGGAAGCTAGTTCCAAGACCTAAGGGAAAGTCAGTCATTGAGACCAAATGGGTTTTCAGAAACAAGCTTGATGAAAATGGATCAGTGACAAGAAAGAAAGCAAGGCTAGTAGCAAAGGGTTACTGTCAACAGGAGGGAATAGATTATGATGAGACATTTGCACCTGTTGCAAGACTTGAAGCTATAAGAATCTTTTTAGCCTATGCTGCACACTTGATAAGTCGGTTTTATATCTACTTGGAACACCTTAAAATCAGCTTAAATTGGTTGTTTTGGCCTCAAGTGTGTGATGTTATGATGAGTTTTAGTGTTTATGTGCAGATAAGCTAAATGGGATCAAGTGGTGGTCATTATGCTTTAAAAAGGTGGTTTTTGCTCCAGGAATTGAGGGATGTTGGAGGCAAGAAAGTGGCAAGAAAGTTGGCTAATAATCAGAAAAGCAGGAATCTTGGCAGAGAGCCAGGCGCGCCCGCGCCTTATACCGCGCGCCCGCGCGTTCATTGGCAGGAATCCAGGCGCACCCGCGCTTGCTAGCGCGCGACCGCGCGTCCCCGTCTGGTGGAATTTCTGATTTCTTGTTTTGTGGGCTTAGAGTGGTAGCGGGTCGTGTTTTGGGCCTTTGCCATTTTCTGGTGGATATTTTCTAAGGGGAAAACCCTAATTTCCAAGGAGGGAAGTCGAGGAATAATACTGAAGAACAAAAAAAGGAGACTTAGATTGAAGAAGAGGATTACATTTTTCTTTGTATTTCTCTCAATTAAGCAATACTTGGATTCTTCTTTATCGTTTTTCTAAACGTTGTTATTCTTGATACTATTTGATTTGCAATTATCAATTCAAAACTTAGTTTTTATATCATGTTTTCAATAGAACCTGCGATGATGAACGGTTCATTTATGAACTAATCGTTATCGTGGGATTCGAACAGAGTTTATATGGAGTTTAGTGGTTAATTGTTTTATATACTCTGTGTGTGGTGGCAAATTGATTTCCTATCATGGTTGTACTTATTCATTGTGGATGCGTAGCTAACATTCATGATTGTTTGTTAATCCTTAATGATTGCGAAAGTGGATTTAGGGATTTAGAACTTGCCATGCTAGCATAAGTTTTTGTATGATTATCATGCATAATTTGTGGGTGATTTTAACCATTTCATCTACCTTATGTAATCTGAATAGATAACCTGTTCATTCAACCACTATGTTTTCAATCTCTATAGACATATAGGGACTAAGCATATCTGGTGTCCATTTAACTTCTATCTATATGTGGATGTTTAAGTGGTAGGGTATACGGATACTGAAAGGTAGCGTGTACTAAATTTGTGTTATCTGGTTAGTTTTCACAACTGTCACATACAGAGGTTAAGAACAAGAGACTCTAGATGAAATATGTAACGATGTTAGGATCCCATGCTTTCTCATATCAGTAATTCACTAGTAATTCCTTTAGTCAATCAAAAAAACCTCAATTTGATAATTGTCTTAGCAGTGAGTAATAACCAAACATTGGTGCATAAGTACAGACTATTACAACCTAAACCAGTCCTTGTGGGATCGAACTTGATTTATCTATATACTACTTGTGACCACGTGCGCTTGCGTGTTTTTGTGCGAACAAGTTTTTGGCGCCGCTGCCGGGGACTCGGTGTAGTTTAAATATAGTTTATGTGCTTGTCATCAGTGACAGTTAAAGTTCATTGACTCAGATTGTTTTTCTCATCAATTTTACTTTGTTTGGTGTGTTCCAGATACTCTAGTGAGCGTGTATGCGAACACATTCTCAATCTCGTAAAGATAAACTGGAAGAAGAAGGAGCTAACTTGAATCTAGTTATGGGAGAACCAGCAGCAGCAGGAGCAAAGGCTTTGATGGATTACTCTCAGCCAAAGATCAATGATATTCAGTCAAGCATTGTTAGACCAGCTATCTCGGCTAACAACTTTGAGATCAAGGCTGGCACGATTCAGATGCTACAGAACTCTGTGCAGTTTGGGGGATCTCCAACGGAAGACCCTAATATGCATATTAGGGATTTCATTGAGATTTGTGACACATTCAAGTTCAATGGAGTGTCAGAGGATGCTGTGAAGCTGAGACTTTTCCCTTTTTCCTTGAGGGATAAAGCTAAGGGCTGGTTGCATTCTCTACCAGCACGGTCTATCACTACATGGGAGGAGCTTGCTCAAAAGTTTCTTACTAAGTTCTTCCCTATGGCCAAGACAGCTGTAATAAGGAATGCTCTCACTCAGTTTTCTCAGCATTCAGGGGAAACGTTATGTGAAGCTTGGGAGCGTTACAAAGAAATGCTACGAAAGTGCCCTCACCATGGAATGCCTGATTGGATGGTGATAAATTGTTTCTACAATGGTTTGGGAGGTCAATCAAGACCAATGCTTGATGCAGCATCAGGTGGAGCTTTATGGGCTAAAAGCTATGAGGAGGCTTATGAACTTATAGAGATGATGGCTGCTAATGAGTATCAGAATCGTACTCAGAGGTTATCACATGGAAAGGCAGCAGGAATTCTGGAAGTGGATGCAACTACAGCAATAGCGGCTCAGCTAAAAGCTCTTTCTATGAAGGTGGATTCTCTATCTAACATGGGTATGCAGCAAGTGGCTAGTGTCTGTGAACTATGTGCAGGTGCTCATGACACTAATCAGTGTGCTATATCTAGTGAATCAGCACAGTTCGTGAGTAATTTTCAGAGGCCACAACAACCAGTTCCTAATGCTTATCATCCAAATAACAAAAACCACCCGAATTTCAGCTGGAGTAACAATCAAGGTGGTCAGCAGCAGTATCAAGGTCAACAATTTGGAGCTAAGCCATTCAACCCTGCTGGTTATCAGCAGCAATATGCTCCAAGACAACCTTATCAGCCACCACCAGGATTTCATCAGCAACCTCAAGGTCACCATGGTCAGTCTTCTAATGAAAAGTCAGAATTGGAAGAGTTGAGGTTGATGTGCAAGAGCCAGGCGGCGTCTCTCAAGACTTTGGAAACTCAGATTGGACAGATAGCCAGTGCGTTGCTGAACAGACCACAGGGAACTCTCCCTAGTGATACGGAAACTAATCCAGGCAAACGGGAGAGTAAGGAACATGTCAAGGCAATTACATTGAGATCAGGGAAGGTCACCACTGACCAAAACACTGAAATTTAGGAAAACGAAGAAGATGAAGGAAAATTCCAGGAAGAGGAGCGCGCCCGCGCATCCCAGAGCGCGCCCGCGCCTGATTTCCAGGAAGAGGAGCGCGCCCGCGCATCCCAGAGCGCGCCCGCGCATGAAATTCTGCCAGAAAAGTTGAAAATTCCTGAAAAGAAGAGTTTGGTGGAGAAATTGGTGAGCAAACACCCCAATACATCTCATTATGCCACTTCTAAGCAAGAAACAGAGGGTAAGGTAATCTACCCCCTCCTCCGTTCCCTAGAAGACTTCAGAAACAGAAACTAGACACACAATTCGCTAAGTTCTTGGAGGTTTTCAAGAAGCTGCATATAAACATACCTTTTGCGGAGGCTCTTGAACAGATGCCGAGCTACGCAAAGTTCATGAAGGGTATTCTTTCAAGAAAGTTGAAGTTAGAAGATTTGGAAACCGTTGCTCTAACGGAGGAGTGCAGTGCTATTCTGCAACAGAAGTTGCCCCCGAAACTTAAGGATCCAGGGAGTTTCACAATTCCTTGTACTATTGGCAATCTATCGTTCGACAAGTGTCTGTGTGATTTGGGAGCGAGTATTAATCTGATGCCATTGTCCGACTTCTTGCAACTAGGGCTACCGGAGCCTAAACCTACTACCATGTCTTTACAGCTGGCAGATAGGTCTATCACATATCCTAGGGGTATTGTGGAGGATGTCCTAGTAAGGGTTGACAAGCTTATCTTCCCTGCTGATTTCGTTATTCTGGACTTTGAAGAAGACAAGAAAATTCCTATCATCTTAGGAAGGCCGTTTCTCGCTACAGGTCGCACTTTGATTGATGTTCAAAAAGGGGAACTCACGATGAGGGTGCATGATCAGAATGTCACCTTCAATGTTTTCAATGCAATGAAGTTTCCTACAGAAGATGAAGAATGTTTCTCTATAGATCTTGTGGATTCTGCAATAAGCAAGGAGTTTGACAAATTGATCAAGTCAGACACCTTGGAAAAAGCACTTATGGGGGAATCTGATGTTGAGGGTAAAGAAAAAGAGGAACAAGCTCAGTATTTGAATGCAACTCCGTGGAAGAGGAGGTTAGACATGCCTTTTGACTCTCTTGGCATAACAGAGTTGGAGAAATCACAAGAACGTCTCAAGCCTTCTATTGAGAAAGCTCCCACTCTTGAGCTTAAACAACTACCAGAACATTTGAGGTATGCCTTTTTAGGTGATTCATCTACTTTACCTGTTATTATCTCATCTAACTTGTCAGGTAGTGAAGAAGACAAACTCCTCAGAATCTTGAGAGAGTGTAAATCAGCAATTGGGTGGACTATAGCGGATATTAAGGGTATCAGCCCTTCGTACTGTATACATAAAATTCCACTAGAGCCAGGAAGCAAGCCAACTGTGGACCCTCAGAGACGTCTTAATCCTATCATGAAGGAGGTAGTGAAGAAAGAAATTCTCAAGTGGCTAGATGCTGGGATCATCTATCCTATTTCAGACAGTTCATGGGTGAGTCCAGTGCAATGTGTGCCTAAGAAAGGAGGCATGACAGTGGTGACTAATGAAAAGAACGAGTTGATCCCGACTCGTACAGTTACTGGATGGAGAATTTGCATGGACTGCCGGAAACTGAACAAAGCTACCAGGAAGGATCATTTTCCCCTTCCTTTCATTGATCAGATGTTGGACAGGTTGGCGGGGCATGAATTCTATTGCTTGTTGGATGGTTATTCAGGTTATAACCAGATTGGTATTACTCCAGAAGACCAGGAGAAGACCACCTTCACATGTCCTTTTGGTACTTTCGCGTTCCGTCACGTACCTTTTGGCCTATGTGGTGCACCTGCTACGTTTCAGAGGTGTATGATGGCCATTTTCTCGGAGATGATTGGAATAAATGTAGAAGTGTTCATGGATGACTTCTCAGTTTTTGGAGCGTCATATGATGAGTGCCTCAGTAATTTGGGCATGGTGTTGAAAAGATGTGTTGAGACTAATCTAGTACTCAACTGGGAAAAATGTCACTTCATGGTGCAAGAGGGAATCATTCTTGGGCATAAGGTATCTAGCAAGGGGCTTGAGGTGGACAAAGCCAAAGTGGAGACAATTGAAAATCTTCCTCCACCAATCTCAGTTAAGGGAATTCGCAGTTTTCTTGGTCATGCGGGGTTCTATCGGCGGTTCATTCAAGATTTCTCCAAAATCTCTAAACCCTTGTGCAACTTATTGGAGAAGGATATTCCTTTCAAGTTTGATGAAAAATGCTTAGCTGCTTTTGAGCTGTTAAAAAAGAAGTTGACATCTGCACCTGTTATTACCGCACCCGATTGGAGTGAACCATTCGAGTTGATGTGTGATGCTAGCGACTTTGCAGTTGGAGCTATTCTTGGGCAAAGGAAAAACAAGGTATTTCATGTGATCTACTATGCTAGCAAAACACTCAACGATGCACAGCTGAATTACACCACTACAGAAAAGGAACTCTTGGCCATTGTATATAGTTTCGAGAAATTCAGATCTTACTTGCTTGGAACCAAGGTAGTGGTATTTGCTGATCATGCAGCTATTCGATATCTGATGTCGAAGAAAGATTCGAAGCCGCGGTTGATTTGTTGGGTTCTATTACTTCAAGAATTCGACCTGGAAATTAAAGACAGAAAGGGTACTGAGAATCAGGTAGCTGATCACTTGTCCCGGTTAGAAGACCACAGTAAGAATTCATTGGACAAATCTCTCATCAATGAATTCTTTCCAGATGAGCAACTTTTTGAAGTGCAAGCTGAAGAACCATGGTTTGCAGATATTGTGAACTATCTGGTGAGTAATGTCATTCCTTCGGAATTCTCTTATGCTCAAAAGAAGAAGTTCTTACATGATGTTAAATGGTACTGTTGGGACGAACCCTTTCTGTTCAGACAGGGAGCCGATCAGGTTATACGCAGATGCATTCCTTACAGTGAGGTAGAGGGTGTTTTGCGTGATTGCCATTCCACCACTTATGGAGGTCATTATGGTGGCGAGAAGATAGCTACGCGAGTACTTCAGGCGGGGTTCTATTCGCCAACTCTGTTCAAGGATGCTCATCAGTTTGTGTTGAGATGTGATCGATGCCAAAGGGTTGGTAATATCTCGAGAAGGAACGAGATGCCTCTTAATATGCTACTGGTGGTGGAAATTTTTGATGTGTGGGGAATTGACTTCATGGGCCCTTTTGTTCCTTCATGAAACAACCAGTACATTTTGCTAGCGGTGAATTATGTTTCCAAGTGGGTCGAGGTGAAGGCTTTACCGACCAATGATGCTAAAGTGGTACTGAGTTTTCTGCATAAGCAAATCTTCACGCGTTTCGGCACTCCCAGGGTAATTATAAGTGATGAAGGCACACATTTCTGCAACCGGAAGTTTACAGCCGTAATGGCTAAGTATAACATCAATCATCGGGTTGCTACTGCCTACCACCCTCAGACTAATGGGCAGGCAGAGGTGTCTAACAGAGAGATTAAGCGTATTCTGGAAAAGGTGGTGAATCCTTCCAGGAAGGATTGGTCTTTGAAACTTGATGAAGTTGTTTGGGCTTATAGAACAGCTTACAAGACACCATTGGGAACTTCACCTTTTCAGTTGGTCTATGGAAAGGCTTGTCATTTGCCCGCCGAGTTAGAACACAAGGCATATTGGGCGTTAAAGAAGTTGAATTTTGATTTGGCAGCAGCAGGAGAGAAGAGATTGCTTCAGATTAATGAAATGGATGAGTTTCGTCTACAGGCTTATGAAAATCACAAATTATACAAGGAGAAGGTCAAGAGGTGGCATGACAAGCGGTTGGTGCAAAAGTCCTTTGTGCCGGGTCAACTAGTTTTGTTGTTCAATTCTCGTCTCAGACTCTTCCCAGGGAAGCTTAAGTCCAGATGGTCGGGACCGTTCGCGGTGGAAATCTATGATAGGTCACCAGATGAGGCGTTCAAGGTCAATGGCCAAAGGTTGAAACCTTACCTTGGTGAATGTGTGAATCGTGAAGCGGAAACCACGGTTCTTGGTACTCCAGAATGAGTTTGGAAGCACGTCAAGCTATTGACGTAAAAGAAGCGCTTTGTGGGAGGCAACCCACGTATTATTGTTTGTACAGTGAGAAGAGAAAAAAAAAAAAAGGCAGGGAGGACCGCGCGCCCGCGACCTATACCGCGCGCCCGCGCCTGAATTTTCTCGGGTTCTTAGGTTACCGAGGATGGCACAGGGTGAAGAAGATTGGGCCTTGAAGACCCAGGCAGAGGTGGATCTGGAGAACATAGTAGGTGTTCTTTGTGTGCCGGGCACGACATGGAAGTACAGGCCGGGTACTACTGAGCCAGTCACTTTCCCGGCATCTGCTATGAACAGGTATGCTAAGGCCTGGAATTTATTTGTATGTGCTAACATCATGCCCTCATCGCATACGCATGAGGTCACTGTGGAAAGGGCTATTGTGCTGTGGGGGATTCTCAATGGGAAGTATGTTGACCTTGGGGTTCTCCTAAATAGGAGTATCGTGAGATTCTTGAGGGGTGGTACCACGGCGGCGATTCCTCATGCTGCTGTGGTTACTAAGCTATGCACTGCAGTGGGTGTCCGTTGGTCGGAAGAGGAGCAGTTACAGTTACCTAGTGCTCCTATTGATCATGCGGCGATTCAGCGCTTGGAGGATTGGGATGGTGGTTCCACGGATCCGTCTGGTTTAGGGTTTGGTAACGTGAATGATGATGGCATGGATGCTCTTACTCGTGAGGCCGCCAGAGCGGGGCTTCAGGGTGCTTCTGGAATACATCAGGAGGTGGATAGAGCCGGTTTTGGAGGGGCTCAGTACAGGAGGTTGACTAGGCGGATTGATGCCATGCATGACATTAACCGCCGTTTTGCTACGGATTTGACTCAGGCATTGGGCACTGCTTTCCGTGCCACTGAAGTTGATGTGGTTTGGCCAGATTTTGGAGTTGGTTCTGTTTACCCACCACCGGATACACCACCGGAGACACCACCTGTTGATGGTGGTGATGATTCTGATTCTTAGGTATTATCTGCACTTTCCTTGTTATTACCTTCAATGAGGACATTGAATATTGTAAGTTTGGGGGTGGTAGTCAAGGATTAGTAGTGTTAGTGTGTCTCATGTAGGATTCATATAGGTTTCATATTGCATATTTAGTTAATTCATTCATATTCTTGCATATATATGTCATATAGAGCATTCTGTTGCATAGTTTGTCTAGAATGTGAGTTCATATAGTTGCTCATGCATAGCATATTTCATGATCCCTTCAGATTTGACTGTTTCTGTGGTGAGTCGATGTTGATTTGAGTGTAGTTGTGATGAATAGAGGGTTGATTAAGCTCCTAAGGGTTGGTTAGCATGCATAGGAACAATTCTTTTTCATAAGTCTCATTCGTTGCTTTTGAATCTGATCAGACCATGCTTGTTTGGGTGTTAGAATTTAACTGCTTGTTTATGTCTAGAATTTTTGCTAGGTTCTTGAAAATGTAGGTGCACTTAAGTATAAGTTTGGGGGAAACCAGGAATTTCATGCCAGTTGTCAATAAAGGCTAGGCGTCAAATGGCTAGTAGCCGGCTCATTGGTAAAAAAATGAGTAGTCTAGGGTGGATGAGAAAAAGGCAAAGTGCACTCATTCCGAAATTGAAAAAAAAAAGAAAATAAGAAAAGAAAAAAAAAAGAGTTGTTTAGTTGTTTTATGCAGAATTGATCAGGTTGAGCTCTTTAATACTCGAGCAATTAAGTTCTAGGGGACTTTGTGCCTAGTGACCTAAGACTTTTCTGGTCTGGGATCCACTAACCTAACGCTCGCTACATGGGTATTATTGTACAAGCCTTTAGGGGTCTCAGCCATTGCACGGTCAAATAAGCATATGTGTTGTGTATAGTGGTTTTGTGTAATAAAGCATGAATTTCTGTCTAACTCAAGTGGACTATGGAGGTGTATCCTAAGGGTTCTTGTGTCTAGCGTTCATTCTGTTTATAAACTTGTGGTTGTTTTAGCTAAGAATAAGTATGGTCTTGATTTGGTCTGGGAGTATATTGGTGAGCATTGCACACACACACGTTCTTGTGTTTGTATGGTTGATCAAGGGGAGTTTGGTTGAACTTTGTTTGGAAGATTGCATTCTGTGAGATGTTGGCTCATTCATGGATTATGGTTAGGTTGAGGGGATCGCTTGCATTATCATATTAGTTGCATTCATGCATTGCATTAGTTTATATCGAGTCTGTTTATGCTTGAGGACAAGCATCAGTTTAAGTTTGGGGGTGTGATAAGTCGGTTTTATATCTACTTGGAACACCTTAAAATCAGCTTAAATTGGTTGTTTTGGCCTCAAGTGTGTGATGTTATGATGAGTTTTAGTGTTTGTGTGCAGATAAGCTAAATGGGATCAAGTGGTGGTCATTATGCTTTAAAATGGTGGTTTTTGCTCCAGGAATTGAGGGATGTTGGAGGCAAGAAAGTGGCAAGAAAGTTGGCTAATAATCAGAAAAGCAGGAATCTTGGCAGAGAGCCAGGCGCGCCCGCGCCTTATACCGCGCGCCCGCGCGTTCATTGGCAGGAATCCAGGCGCGCCCGCGCTTGCTAGCGCGCGCCCGCGCGTCCCCGTCTGGCGGAATTTCTGATTTCTTGTTTTGTGGGCTTAGAGTTGTAGCGGGTCGTGTTTTGGGCCTTTGCCATTTTCTGGTGGATATTTTCTAAGGGGAAAACCCTAATTTCCAAGGAGGGAAGTCGAGGAATAATACTGAAGAACAAAAAAAGGAGACTTAGATTGAAGAAGAGTATTACATTTTTCTTTGTATTTCTCTCAATTAAGCAATACTTGGATTCTTCTTTATCGTTTTTCTAAACATTGTTATTCTTGATACTATTTGATTTGCAATTATCAATTTAAAACTTAGTTTTTATATCATGTTTTCAATAGAACCTGCGATGATGAACGGTTCATTTATGAACTAATCGTTATCGTGGGATTCTAACAGAGTTTATATGGAGTTTAGTGGTTAATTGTTTTATATACTCTGTGTGTGGTGGCAAATTGATTTCCTATCATGGTTGTACTTATTCATTGTGGATGCGTAGCTAACATTCATGATTGTTTTTTAATCCTTAATGATTGCGAAAGTGGATTTAGGGATTTAGAACTTGCCATGCTAGCATAAGTTTTTGTATGATTATCATGCATAATTTGTGGGTGATTTTAACCATTTCATCTACCTTATGTAATCTGAATAGATAACCTGTTCATTCAACCACTATGTTTTCAATCTCTATAGACATATAGGGACTAAGCATATCTGGTGTCCATTTAACTTCTATCTATATGTGGATGTTTAAGTGGTAGGGTATACGGATACTGAAAGGTAGCGTGTACTAAATTTGTGTTATCTGGTTAGTTTTCACAACTGTCACATACAGAGGTTAAGATCAAGAGACTCTAGATGAAATATGTAACGATGTTAGGATCCCATGCTTTCTCATATCAGTAATTCACTAGTAATTCCTTTAGTCAATCAAGAAAACCTCAATTTGATAATTGTCTTAGCAGTGAGTAATAACCAAACATTGGTGCATAAGTACAGACTATTACAACCTAAACCAGTCCTTGTGGGATCGAACTTGATTTATCTATATACTACTTGTGACCACGTGCGCTTGCGTGTTTTTGTGCGAACAACACTGCAACTTCAAAGTATTTCAGATGGATGTCAAAAGTGCCTTCCTAAATGGAGAATTGGAAGAAGAAGTGTATGTTGAACAACCACCAGGGTTTGAGGATGTTGAAGTGTATGATTTTGTGTACAAACTCTTCAAAGCTTTGTATGGACTAAAGCAAGCACCCAGGGCATGGTATGACACACTTTCCACCTTTCTTCTGGAAAACCAGTTTACTAGAGGAGTTGTGGACAAGACACTTTTCTACAAACACCATGGCAAGGACATCATTCTGGTACAAATCTATGTGGATGATATCATTTTTGGTTCGACAAATGAGAAACTGTGTGAGAAGTTTTCCTCTCTCATGAGTAACAAATATGAGATGAGTATGATTGGAGAATTGTCATTCTTTCTGGGATTACAAATTCTTCAACAATCTGATGGAATCTTTATTTGTCAAGCTAAATACATCAAGGAACTTCTCAGAAAGTTCAACTTGGAAGATTCATCACCTGCAAAGACACCAATGTCCACCTCAACCAGTCTAGATCTTGATCCTAAAGGGAAGAAGATTGATTCAAGCACCTATAGAGGCATGGTAGGATCTCTCCTATACCTAACTGCTAGCAGACCTGACATCATGTTTGCTACATGTCTCTGTGCAAGGTTTCAGAGTGATCCAAAGGAGTCTCACTTAGTAGCCATCAAAAGAATCTTTAGATACCTAAAAGGCACTCCTAACCTAGGTCTTTGGTATCCCAAGAACACTGGATTTGATCTAATTGGCTACTCAGACTCAGACTATGCTGGATGCAAGATTGACAGAAAGAGTACTACTGGTAGCTGTCAATTTCTTGGTGGAAGATTGGTCTCATGGTTTAGCAAGAAGCAGCATTCAGTTTCTACATCAACTGCAGAAGCTGAGTATATTGCTGCAGGCAGTTACTGTGCACAAATTCTATGGATGAAGAATCAACTTCTGGATTATGGTCTAGTGTTAAGTGAAATTCCTATCTACTGTGACAACACTAGTGCCATAGCCATATCAGACAATCCAGTTCAACACTCTAGGACAAAGCACATTGATATAAGACATCACTTTATCAGAGAGCATGTTGAACAAGGAACTGTGAAGCTGATCTATGTCCCAACTGACAAGCAACTTGCTGACATCTTTACTAAGCCATTGGATGAAGCAACCTTCAACAGGTTGGTAAGTGAATTGGGAATGCTGAACCTGGTATGTTGATTTACTCAGTTTTTGATATTTCCAAGTTCTCTAATGAAGCTCATGACAGCAACTTCAAACCTGCTGTCGAGAGAAGTTACTGTCTACTTGGTTTATGTCTGTTATGTGACAGCATGTGTTGATTTGACTAATCGTGTCAGTATTTTGTGCCAGTCTCATACTTTTAAACAGTGTATGACATTAATGTGGTTACTTGTTAAGTTTGAGAGATAAAAATCTGTTCCATTGGACTTTCACACCTTTTTGCATTAATCTGTAGGATTAAAGGAGGACACGACCATTAATTACTTTTGTGGTAGTTGTATGGGTACTCTAACTGTTGACCATTAGACTTTAATCCTTAGACGGTTTTGCATATAAATTAACCTTAGGTTTCACCAGTCTGCTCTCAGTTTTAAAGTAAATAATGGAAAACAAAGTAGGAATTGAAGTTGGGCTAAAGAAGTGTGATAGTGAACCCTACAATGAGGAGATTGAGGAGCTCTTTGAGGTGCTGTTGGATGCCCTCGATGAGATAGACGAGGAAAAGGAGGCCAAGGCTAAGGAAGAGGAAGCCAAGGCTCAGGAAGAAGAGAAGTTGCTTCAAGCACTTCTCAAGGAAGAAGGCCGCACTGAAGAAGAGGCTAGGGCAGAGAGCTTTTAGAACTAGTTAATAAAGTCATGAAATGATGTACTCAATGTTCCATTCTGAATGATTTTATTAATAATAATAATAACAGTTCTTGTCTTTGTGGTTATTGAGTTTATGCTTTGTCTGTGTTAATTGATGAATATCCGTGTTCAATAGATTACATTGCTAAATCCATGATTTGTCAATATTAAGTTAAGTGTATGAATCAAACATTCTAATAAGTTCATGACATAACCAATTCCTAATCGAAGTTACTGTCGTTAAGAAGGATAATGTCGCGTGTTTCTTGACAGCAACCTTCTTGACAGCAGGGAAAGACCTTCTGTCAAGACTTGTAAAGGATACTGTCATTCATATGCTTAACGGTGACAGCAAGTCTTTGCGCAATAGTTGCTGTCGCGCAAAACCTACTGTCACCACCTCTTATTACTGACAGATTGTTTCTAGCGCACAGGTTACTGTCATCAATAGTGGACCGTTGAAATTGGATATTTATCCCACGATGGTCAGTGAATAACGGGCAGTAACTCACGTGTTTAAGAGTGGGTTAAGACACGTTCTTGAAATCCACTTTTTATGCACAAAACGTTTGAGCTACCCCTATTTATTCCCCAGTTACTCAGACATATCTTTCTCATCAAACTCAAGGCAAAATACCTTTCTTCCAGCAAAAAGCAATTTTTTTTCTTACTTTCTTCTTTTTCTTGAAATCTCAATGGCCCCCAAACAGACTCTCTCTCAAACCAACTTTGCTGGCATCTTTTCCCCAAATGATGCTGGTGAAGGCTTCAAAGGACTAGTGTTTTTCTTGAACAAGACCTATCTCGGTTATGCCATAACCTCAACCCCCATTCTCGACTTAGACAGACTTGAGGCGTTTTGGCAAACTGCTATTGCTCAAACTGAGGGTGAGAACCCTGGTATTCAATTCACAATCTCTGGGCAACAATACACTCTTACAGCTGAGGTCATCAACAATGCTCTTGGAATTACACTTGAAGCAAGACAACAATTTACTGAACTTGCAAATGATGACACTCTCAAGAAGCTCTTCTTGAAGATTGGGTATGCAGGCCCTATTCTCGAAGAGGGGACTACCAAGTGGTATCCAACTGGTGAAATGGATAGGAAACATCTGCGAAAGGAGTGGAGTATGATATTTGATGTGATGGTCAAGGTGTTCTCTACCAAGTCCACCGGCTGGAATGGAATACCCTCCTACATCAAGAAACTGACACATTCTCTTGTCCATGGATACAAGGTGAATGTTGGAGCTCTCCTCATGGCACACCTCAAAGCTGCCATAGATAAGAAGGTATCACACTACCCTCGCTTTCTTATGTTGTGCATTAATTCATTCTGTGATTTTAATGATGCTGCTCCTCGTTTAGAGGCTTGCTCAGTTTTGAAAAAGAACACACACACACTGTTATCATCACAAGATCTCAATGCACACATTCCACTCTGTTTCACTCAACACATGGTTGATCAAGTGTCCAACCTTGATTATCCATTACCTTCTGGTTATGATTCCTTTTCTCTTGAGAATGAAACTGAATTAGACCCAAATTCAGTTAACCCACATTCAACACCATACACTCAGCCTAGGCCCTCTAGACTTCCCAAACCCCAAAGAGAAGCCTTGCAAGAATCCAGAAAAAGATCTTTAGAAGCTGATGTTGGTGGTAGCTCTGTTAGTCAAGAGGGAGACACTGCACCTAGTGCAGCAAATAAGGAAGGTAGTCAAACAGAACCCACAGTGGTTCCCCCTGAGCCTAAGAAGAAGAGAGCTAGGAGGACCAAAACCACTGTCAGCCACCCTGCAGTCTCCCAAAAGACTATAGAGGAAACCAGGGAAATAAACTCCTCCCTAGCTGTGCCTTCTCAACAAGGGACATCTATTGAAATTGGCCTGTCTCCCAAGGCACCCTGTACAGAGTCTGCACAAACTCATGGTTCCCAACCTGAGGTACCCCCACTTGAAGAAACACATAGTGAGTTAGGGCACAGTGAGGATTTCTCTACTCCTATTGATGGTTCACATGTTTCATCTGTGAATCAGCCCCCACTCTCTACTACACTTTCACCTTCTTCCTTCCCTACACATTCTTTTGTTTCTTCTCCACAACCTAGAGAAGGGGACAGTCCCAACCCTTCAGGTTTTGATCATCCATCTCCAATCATGGATGAGCCCCCATCTAGTGGTCCACAAGAACCCATTTCTCAAAGTGAGATGGACACCACTCCTCCAAACACTGAGCTAGGGCAAAGTGGTATTTTGTCAGAAAATGAAACAGCCAACATTTTGTCTGAACTCCAAGGAGCATCTTACCTTCAGGAAGATGCTGTCACAGCCTCTGTTGCTGTCAAAGACACTGGCAATGTTGCTGTCCTGGACACAGCTGCTGTCATGGGTGGAGAGAAAGATACTGTCACTACAGAACCTACTGTCACTCCACCTCCCAAAGTTGCTGTCATGCCAGAACCTGTTGTCCAGACTCGAACTGACAGTAACATTCCTGCCAAAGATGTTGTCCAGTCCTCTCAGCCTGATTTTGATGCTGTAATCATTGAGGATGCCTCTGATGATGATCTACCTCTTGCCAAACTCTTAAAGGTACATTCTAAATCTACTCCTTCCATGCATGTTAGTACTGCTCATACCCATGCATCTAGGTTGAGTGAGGGTGTGCAAAAGAAAAGAGAGATAAAAGAAAAGAGAGGTGAGCATAAAAATGAGAGGCAACCAAATGAGCTGGCAAAAGGAGAGGGACTTGAGCATGTCCAGAGAGTTATTGAGGGAGCCCACACTATTCAGGCACTAGGCCTTGAGAGTCAAACTGTGAGGGGTGATGAGATCACTCAAAAACACCCTGAGAGTGTGAGAACCCCCATAGCCTCCAAGCCCCTTTCTTTTCCTTCCCCTCCAAGAAGGTTAAGGTATGGTGGCCCCTCTGCTACTTATGGTAACAGGATTGCAGCTCTTGAAGGACAGTGTGCTACTCTCAACTCCAAGATGGACTCTCTCTCTCAACTGGTGGTTGATGGTTTTGCTGCTACTCAACTCTCTATTCAGTTCCTTACTGACCTAGTAGCTGCCAACTCAACTAAGGGGGAGAAGGTAGCAAGATCAGAATCATTGCCTATTCAGGAATCAGGTGGAACTCAGGGGGAGCCTGTAGCTATGGAGACCAGAGGGGGAGCTAAAAGGAAAACAATGTCTAAGGGGGAGCAAGTCAAACCAAGCAGTGCACAACCACAAGATCAAGCTGAAAAGCCTGTTAAAGTGGAAATGGATGGAGAAAGGGTGTTAATGTCAAAGGAAACTCAAGATGCATTGCAAAGAAGACCTGCATCTAGACATCCAATCTTGCCTCCTGTGTTGATTAGAGAACCAACTCCAGAAACTCAAGAAACTGCTCTACAGAAGAAATGGAGAGAAATGGAGGAACAAAACAAACTTGGGAAAGGTAAAGGGAAACTGCCTGAATCCATCCAAAAGGGAATTATTTGGACAAATGGCACTCAATTTGATCAAGAAGAAGCCAATGTCTTGATGGTGGATTACAGGGAGAGCACATTACACAACCATGACAATGAATTTAGCAGTTTGGTGGAAAAAGCAATGAATGCTCCAAGCAACCGTCCAACCAACACCACAAAACTGTTAAAGGAACAAATTACTAGTGTCAGTGTAATGGTGAATGATGAGAAAAGATGGGCTGTAAGTATTTATCTCACTTCTGGCATATCTTATTTCATCACAATGTAATTATTGCAGAGTCTGCCAGCAAAGGTGTTGTGTGCCTTGAAGGGAAAGATCAGGGCAACTCAAACACCATTCAATGAAATATTGGATATGCAAATCCAGAACCTGCTCATACAAAAACTACCTGAAGTCTACACAAATCCACCATGTGTTTTCTATAGATCTGAAACTAAGGATGGCACAAGAAGGAACAGCTTCATGAATTTGGTTGGCACATCCAGAATGGAAACCAAGTCAATTCTGAAAGTGTTAGATGGAATACTCAATTCAAATGCCAATCCAGGAAGAGCTTATGTTGTTCAAGAGATCTACAAAATGCTGGTGTTGAGAGACAAGGCACTGGGAGCTAGAGTGAAGGAAGTAATCTCTAGAGCCAATGCCAAAAGAAATGATCAAGGTGGAAGTTGCCTCTATGACCTTCCTCATCAGGATGATGATGATGATGAGGTTGGAGGTGGTGAAGCTTCTGGAAATGCTGGAAATGCTGGTGGAAGTAATTCTGGGAATACTGGTATTCAATCCCAAAATGAAGGCAATGAAGAAACTCCTAATCAGGAAAAGAAAGATGCTGGTGCTACAGATGAAGAGGAGTCAAGAATACTGGAAGCTTTGGAGGCAAGCATTCTTAGATGTGATATTGACTGCATAAATGCAGAAAAAGATGTTGTCACCAAAGGTACTGTCGACAAGGATACTGTCATAGAAGATGCTGTCATGGAAGATGTTGTCGACAAAGGTACTGTCAAGGAATGTTCTGTCAAGGATGAAACCAAAGCTGCTGTCAAGCCCAAGAGACTGAAAGCTAATGCTAAGGCATGGTTTACTAGACAGAAACCTGCAGGAAAGCACATGTGCTCAGGAAAGGAAAAGGCCACTGGTTTAGGCAGAAATTTGAAGATGCCAATTCAATCAATTCCTCCCAACAGTCTAAAAATTCAACAGATGCAATCTTGGGAAATCAAGAGTGTTGAGGTTAAATTGGATGCAAATCAAGAGGCCACTGAGTACATTCTATGGTGGGAAGGATCAAGATCTACCGAGGTTGATAAGGACTTCAACCTGGTGTCCACATCAACCAGTGGTAGGACATCAACCATAGATAAAAGGAGAATTGACTTATTCTACCTGGAAAGAATGGTAGAGTTGTTGGAGAGTTATGATAATGTTCCAAAGTCTGTTATGGAACATATCTTGAAATATCAGGCTGATAGGGATGCTGAATTCTATCAGAAATTTGGCTACAATTTTGCTGATTTTGATGATGCTGATATTCTAAATGATCTCCCACCTTCTCCTATACCATACCACTGGTACTATGAGTTTGAGAACTTACCCACAGAAGAAGGGCAAACCCAACCAACTCAGGAAAGGGAACCCAAGCCAAGCAAAAGACCTGAATCTTCTCAATATTCTCAAACTAAGTCAGAACTTGATAAGAAGGAAGCTGAACTACTGGAAAGATGCAAGGTTTCCAACAAGGCAGAAAGTGAAGCTCCAAATTATAAATCATGTATGCTGGAAAATCCCCAAAGAATGAAGTATCTAAAAGAAGAAATCTATGTTTGCAGCTTTCATAAGCTAAAAACAACCATTCTGAAGGACTTACAGTATATGGTAGCTGGATCTATTCATCCCTTGGAGCAGATTTGTTCTGATGAAATAGAGAATGTATTGGAAGGAAGAAAAGGAGAAGACTCTAAGCTGGACAAGCAAAGGAGAAGGACTCTCAATGCTTATCCTGGAAGTAGATTCAAGCTCATTAATGAAGAACTTCACTTCAGAACCTATCCTTATGATATATTACAATGGCTGAATCTCAGGGATGTTAGTTCTCTCCTCTCCCCTTCTATAAAGAAGATCATTGAAGAAGTAGAGGATGATGCAGTTTCTGTTGCTGAAATTTATCTAATAGAAAGTCTAAAAAGCTGCTTGGTAGAAGCTCTCAAAAGAGAGGATGTAGCAAGGCAGAAGAGGAAATCTCAAGCTAAGTAAAAAATTCTTAATCCATTCTGATCTTGTTAGTTAAGTTGTCAGCACATATTGTAAATTTGTTGTTATTTCCCATAAAAACAAATTGGGGGAGATTGTTGGGATTTATGGGTGATAACATAGAAACAACTTAACTTTGATTGTACTTAATTTTTTAATTAAGTAGAACATACTGTCACAGCCAAAATATGTTCTTGTAATCAGTATGTAATGTTATTCTAGTTGTATAATTTGAAAGAAGTTCACTTGCTGTGTTCAAGCCTCAAAGGGTACATATTTAGATGACAACATGAATAAAGGTTACTGTCCTAAAGCTTCGACAGTAAGATTACAAGAAGACAGAATGTTGCAAGTCAAGACAGCATATTCACTCTGACAACAACATTGGCGGAAGACTTCGCGACAACAACTTTAGCCCTCGACAGCAAGCTTGGGAACCTCGACAGAACACTATGCGGGGAACTCGTACTGTCACCAAAAGCACATTCTTGTGACAACAAGCTTTGCGGCAAAAGTAACTGTCTCGAGAAAGACCCTTGTTCTAAGTAACTTTCTCAGTCAAATCCCGTGACAGTTTCAATGTTCAAGAAACAGGCGTGATACAGTATCCCTAAGCTGCACCAAGTCTGCAAGACTACGACAGAAGCTTCAAGCACTGCAAAACGAAAGCGAATCAATTCAAGAGCAAGGTCAAGTCCTTATTTGCTGAATTGCTTAAGCTGGAAATAGAATGAATCTAGGTTGCTTTTGTTATGATCACTACACCAAAAATGACCTATTGCAACTCCATCATATGATTGTGTTGCATAAAATGTTGCTATAGACAAAAAATGTCCATATCTATTGTAATACTTTCAAAAAATGTTATTTTAAATGGGAAAGTGTTGCAAGTCGAAGAAGCATTTTGAAAATTTTAGAACTATAGCAATACTTCAGAAAAGCGTTACAATAACATGATACGCTTTTGATCAATTTGACCAAAATATGTAGGCGGGAGTTTGATTTTTTCACTGGGCGGGCAATTTTAGTACCAAAATTTTATTACACAAAAATATTACTCTCATATCTAAAACACTCTCCCAACCTCTCTCTCTCAAACTCTCTCTCTCTCTCTCCGTCGCAACCCTTCTCACCTCTCTCCCGACCATCTCTCTCGGCCTCACCCCTCTCTCACCTCACTCATATCTCACACCTCACTCAAAACTCAAAAACCCCCAAAATCGATTTCAAAACCTAACCCCTAAAATCGACTTCAAAACCCCCAAAACTTCAATTAAAGTAAAGCTTTAATTAAAGCTTCAATTAGAGGTAACATACCCAATTTTGTTCTATTTTATTAAATTAGATTATATATGAGTTATTACAGTATTTGGAATTGATGAATATATGGAGAATTTGAACTTCTAAAGATTGTATCTTTTTTGTATGCATTGGTGTTTGTAGAATATGTATAGTTCTGATGATTAAGTATTTATTTTTTGGTACAGAAAAAGATAAGTATATAACACCTGGTGATTATGATGATTATGATATTATGTTTTCATGATGAGCGGAACTACTTTGCGAGAAAACAATTTAAAAGAAATTGAAGGCGGAGTTGTTTTGGAAAGTCAGGTGAATTCTATGGTTCATGAAACTCCACGTCTTTTAATTGTTTAGCATGAAATAGGCATAACTTGGTTCCTTTTCAGGATGAATGTAGACGGTTAAGGCAGATTATAAAATGTGGGCTTGTAAAACGTTTGATTGTAGTAAGTTTGGGTGTTGAAGTATCATCTGTTTAAGAAATCAATTTTGTTTCTCTGTTTGATTTCTCCGCTAAAAATTATATTTTGTGGTAGGGTAAGATATAGGAGAAAGCATTAGCACTCCAATCCGTGAGGCTCAATGATGTCTTGGTTTGTAATTCTGTTTCATGACAACTTTGCGGCTTAATCATTTTCGTGATCGAGCAAGTAAAAATGGACGCAAAAGGGAATATCCTTTACTGAGTGGAGTAATTACTTTGTAGTGTTGATCTTGTTATTAAAAATTTGTTGTTTTCTCTTAATGGTCAGGTAACTTTTGTTCTGATAAGAAACTAGCTGCTGTCAATTGGAACGAGGGTCGAGGAAAATCTGTTGTATGTGAGGCAACCATAACTGAGGATGTTGTGAAGAATGTGCTGAAAACCACTGTTGCTGCCCTTGTAGAGCTTAATATGCTCAAGAATCTTACTCGCTCAAATGTTGCTAGTGCTCTTGGTGGTTTCAATGCGCATGCTGCCAATATCGTCTCTGCAGTCTTCATAGCTACTGGACAGGGTAAGTATCTGACATAACACATAATACATTTATATGTCTGGACAGGGCCTGGAGTATATCCAACATAGAGATTAAGATGACAAGTTTTAATAATCAAAACATCGAGTACTAACTGACTAATTACTTTATGAATGTAAAAACACAATAAAAATAAGCTCCCCAGACCCCAATTGTTGGGGAACTCCAAGAAAGTGTGAATAAAACTCAAGTCATAAGTCAAGTATCATGCCATGTCCCTACATTTGAAACGCCCAGTAGGTAGAAGCACAGAACTCTTCCCTGCTTTAGAAGATAATGGTAGACGAAAGCAACGATTTCTAGAAAAAACATATAATTTCCAACTGATATCTACCTCAGCAACGAATGCACCAGCATGTGTTTTGATCTTAAAAGCAGTATGAGGTAAACGGATGATCAAATGACGGGGAAATTTTTCTGTCAATATTATTACCACAAAAAAATTAGCCTGCAACCTTATGATTTAAAAACCACTATATACAAGTACTACATCATGAACTGTTGGTGGTGGAACACAATTGACATAAGTAACCTTAACTGTGTCATTTGTGTTAATTCAATCTATAGTCTTTGCAGCATCCTGTTTATGTAAGAGGTATATACTTGTACCAAGATGTCTGTCTAATTATACACATCATAACTATATGTCAACACTACACCATAAATAGGCTATTGCAAGCCCAAAACACATTTGTTAAACCACTCAAATTTCTCTTAGTTTCTTTTAAATATTTTTAAACCTGATTAACAAGATATTGAGGTGTTTTAATCCTGATTCTACTTCAGATGCTTGTCTGGTAACATGAACTTTTCATAGTACTTGCATGGTTCAATGTAAATTTCACAAAAATTATAAGTTTTCTGCATTTTTTAGTGACCTATGCATAGGATATAGAGTTTTTTCCTTGCCTAACCGCGATTTAGTGACCAGGGAGAGGGGATATAGTAACAGGCCCATAATGAGTCGCTTATAAAGTAATTTGCAATCACCCAAAACTGAGCTTGTTGGTGGCCTATATGCACCGAGTTTGATGATTGTTGCTGCTGTTGGATCTGTGTTCCCATTAGTTTACTGACTAGCATTGGTAGCTTCAATGAGCGTGCACAAAAATTGCTGGAATTGCATTTAGCTTCAGGTGTTAGCAAATGCTTTATCTGGTTCAAATACAAAATACAGGGGAACCATGTTGCTTTAGTTCAAGAAGGAAAGGATTTGGTCAGTTATGCTTTGATCAATGCCACTGCCATGCGTAAAATACTGAAAAAATATGATAAGGTATGTTTATAAGCTCTCCATTATATTAATTTATATATTTTAAAACAACCGTTATAATTACTCATTATAATTGTTAATCTCAGTTCCTGTCTGATGCAGGTTCATTATTCAAATCAAGGCCAAGTATTTAAATCACAAGTCCAGAAAATGCATATCGAGATCCTTCAGTCCCCCTGGCTGTGTGAACTTATGGCTTTCCACATTAATTTAAGGGAAACAAAGGCCAAGAAAAGGAAGGGGGCTGCATTCTTTGAAGGCTGTTCCCTTGTCTTCGACGATGGAAAACCATCTCTCTCCTGTGACCTCCTTGATTCTGTCAAGATGGACATTGACTTGACTTGTTCTATATGCTTTGGTTAGTATTCTATTCTCCTTTATAACTTTCGTAACAATTGAAAAAGTAGGCCTAACCTGTTCTTCTGGAATGAAATTTCTGAGTAAAATTCTGAAATTCATGTTTTCTCATATTGATATTATACATGATTTTAGATTGGCAAGTTATAGCAAGTAGATGATAAAATTAATTATTTGGTTCCTGTTAATTGTTAAAACTCGCGGAAATGAAATTTTATTTTTGTAGTTGTAGTGTTGAGAGCCTCCTGTGCTCCAGTATGAAGCTTGTTCTGATACTTTGGTAAATCTTTCATTCTTATGCTCTCTTTATCAAAGGGACTAGTATGACTAGCATGGGCCATTAGTTTACACGATATCAATGACAGAGCTGTCATGGGAACTGTCCACATGTGACTAGCATGGGCCTTTGTCATGGTAAGGAAAAGGACCTAGACATGTGAGACGCTGACAGCATCCTGGATGCTAAGTATCTGACTTTTGGATTTTACTTATTTTTAGATTAAGCAGATTTTGAAAGCATCATAAAAGTATGTTGATAAATTCATCTTTTCTGGCCTGATAGAATGCAGATTAAGGTAATTTGAATTACCCTGGAGAATCCTTGTTTAAAGAATGGTCGGCATGGTACATCATATATTTCTTGTTGTTGCTTGCAGTTGCAAATGCAGCATGTTGACGAGGTCCAAGGGATTGTCGAATTTATACAAGCAGCCAAGAGAGTCAAAATCAGCTGGTGGTAGCCGCAGGACGTTAGTCGAGAGACTACATTGATTCAGATGTGCAATAGTTATATATTTTGAATACAACACATAGTATTACCCTTTAACCTCTGTAGATCAGTTAGTCGTAGGTATAGTAGTTAGCCAAGAGACTACATTGATTCACATGTTTGTATTTTGACATGAAAAACTAAGTTTAATGTAATATTGTGGTGTAAGTCGACATGTGTTTCGACTTTAGACATATTAGATGATATTGTGATAAAAGTTTATTAAGTATGTGGTTTATTGACATGTGTATTGCTGGATTTTCCATTTGGGAAAGTTGAAATATCAGTTTTGGTTTGGTATATGCTTTTGTTCATGGTATATTTAAGTTTCAAACAGGACATTATAATCTGGATTCATAAAAAGTGTTGCAAGTAAGTGTTGCCACTAATACTAAAAAATATTACAATAGGGATAAAAATGTTGCAGATAATTGTTGCAAAAAACCCTTAATGTATTGCAAAAGGTATCAAAATGTTGCATCAAAGTGTTACAATGAACTGACATTGTAACATTTTTACTCAATAGATGTTGCAAGAAGGTGTTGCATTAGTCTATTGTAACACCTTAAAAATGTTACTAAAACAAATCAAAGTGTTACAAAAAAGTGCTATTGTAATATTAATAAATGTGTTGCAATAAGTGGACATAATGTTGCAATAGAGGCCATAGGCAACGCCAGTAAATGTAACGCCGAATTTTGGCCAAAACGTTACATAAACATCTACTGTAACATTTTTGGGGTCTAACAATACACTTTTGTCGGGTTGCAATAGGTCATTTTTGGTGTAGTGGATGTATATCTGACATATTAGCAATTTAGGAAAGTCACATGGGTAAGACAATCTGTAAGAAGCTGCCGCTTGACAATGACAGCAGCTTCACAAACCCGTGACTGATAGTGATAGGATTAGTCTTATACCTACTGTCAATTCATTCTAGAGATGTAACGAAGACTAGCAAGTGCCTTGAAGAAAAATGAAGCTCAAGATTTCTCTCTTGAGGTTGTAGCAACACTTTGCAAAATAAATAAAACATTTATTTTGTGAATACTGTCTTCTCTATTTTACTGTTTGTGAATGCATACATATTATTGATAACATTAAATCTTAGTTTTAGTTGTTGAAACTGAGATTGAATTTTATCATTATTGCATTCATCCCCCCCCCCCCCCCTTCTGCAATACTCAAGGACCAACAACAGTGTTCTTGAAATTGGAACTGAAATGAGTGCTTTGTCAGCTACTAGGCATAAATTCAATTATTCTCGCCAGGATACGAATTTAAATTATACTCATCAAAACAAAAGTTCTACTTATCCTCACCAACAAAGTAGCTCTGCATCATTTAGCAACAACAGAAGGGAGACAAAAGAAGAAAAACTGAGAGGACACACTAAGGATCAGTGCTTCAAGATCCATGGATATCCTGATTGGTTCAAGAATGGAAAATCAAAAGGAGATGGAAAATATGCTGGAAATGTTGGAAGCAATACAAGCATTGGAGATGATTTTGTGCAGGACACACCTATAGATTCTGGAAATTATGTTGATTCAGACGGAATTAATAAGGCGGACACTACAAGCAATACAAGCTAGTTGTTCTAGTCTTTTTACTGATCTAAAGGATTTAAAGAAACATGTAAATGTTGGAATGCCAAATGGGACAATGAGAAATGTAAAGCAGATGGGAACTATTTTTCTTAATCCTGACATTGTCCTTAAAATTTTTTTACTCATACCTGAATTCAAGCACAACTTACTCTCGAATAGTAAATTAATGGAACAAACAAAGCTCAAGATAGTTTTTACTGACGATGGATGTTTGTTTCAGGACCCTTTTGATCAGAGAGTTGTAGCTTTTGGAAGAAAACATGGAGGGTTGTACAAGCTTGAGCTTAACCAGAAGAAAGGAAAACAATTAATGAAGGACACGGATGAAAGGAGTATTTTTGATATGAATCTTTTGTCAGTTTGTAAATGGAACCCCATGGTAGAGAAGGGAACAACTTATTTCAGTTTAATGCACAAGAGGCTAGGACACACATCTTTGTCTAAAATGAAACATTTGGCAGTTTTTGATTGTAAAGGAATCAATGAATATTTCTGTGACACTTGTTATATGGCTAAGCATCATAAGATTCCATTTTATCCTAGTAATTCAGTTGCCAATGGTATTTTTGATTTAATTCATATAGATCTATGGGGTCCGTATCGAACTCAAGCAGTGACAGGTGCTAAATATTTTATAACTAATGTGGATGATCACTCTAGAGTTACTTGGACTTATTTATTGTCAAATAAACAGCAAGTTAAACATACTTTTACATGTTTTATTGCATATGTTGATAATCATTTTAGTACTACTGTAAAGATGATAAGAAGTGATAATGGGAATGAATTATTTCAGTCAAAATGTTCAATTTTGATGGCAGAAAAAGGAATTAAGCATCAAAGAAGTGTAGCAGGTAACCCTCAGCAGAACGGTAGAGTAGAGAGGAAGCACTGTCACTTAATAGAAACATCCAGGGCAATCAAGATTCATGCAGGACTTCCAAACAATCTATGGGGTGAGTGTGTTCTTGCGGCAACTCATATCATTAATCTTTTACCTAGTTCAGTTCTCAACTGGGAAATACCTTTTGAAAGGTTAGTAAAACGATCTGCAAATTATGATCGTTTAAAAGTCATTGGTTGCTTATGTTATGCAAGCAACACTAAAACAAAAGGAGTCAAATTTGCTCCCAAAGAAACAAGATGTGTTTTGCTTGGTTACCCTCCTGATCAAAAGGGATACAAGGTGTTTGATCTTGAATCGAAAAGGATTTTTGTTTCCAGAGATGTAGTGTTTAAGGAAAATATTTTTCCTTTTAAGCAAACAATGGAACAATTTTCTAGAATTCCTAACAATCTACCTGTTAATGTTGAAAATGAAGATGAAATGATCTTACTTGATCAAGAGAAAGATGATCAAAACTTAGAAAATGTTACTAAAATGCAGGATACATTTGATTATAATTGATATGATAGAGTGGTTCATGAAGAAGCTTCTTTAGGAGATCAGGATGAAAATATTTTGCCTCAAGAAATGGAACATACAACTCAAATACATTCACAACCTGATGTGATGTTACAATAAGAAGAACCAGTAGAGCGAGAAGACCACCTACAAAATACAAGGAATATGTTTGCGACAAAAGACTTCAACAACTGAAAGATACAGAGGAAGAAAATGAAGAAATTGTTGGGTACTGTAGTGCAAACATGACACATATTAAGCTTGACAATGCAGATTATTACTCCTCGGAGTATGTAAGATCCTTAAATAATGTCCTAAAAATGAAGGAACCAACAAATTACAATCAAGCCGCTGGAAATCCGAGATGGATAGCAGCAATGAGGGAAGAAATACACGCTCTAGAAATGAATGAAACTTGGGAAGTTGTGGATCTGCCAGAAGGAAAGAAAGCCATTGAGAGCAAATTGGTGTACAGAATGAAGTTTTATGAAGATGGGAATGTTACAAGATATAAGGCAAGATTAGTAGCTAGAGGAGACAAACAAGTTGCTGGAAAAGACTACAAAGCAACTTTTTCGCCAGTTGCAAAATTTCCAAGCGTAAGAATTCTTATTGCACTAGCTACTTCAAAAAAATGGAAGTTGCAAAATTTCCAAGCGTAAGAATTCTTATTGCATGGATATTTAGATGAAGAAATTTATCTGAAAATTCCAGATGGATTTAATTCAATAGCAGAAGAAAAAGTTTTTAAGCCGATCAAAAGTATATATGGGTTGAAGCAATCTTCAAGACAATGGAATGTGGAGCTAAAGGCGTTTCTATTTTTTCATGATTTCAAGCAATGCAGAAGGGATTATTCAATATTTATTAGAGAAAGGAACAATAAGTTTTGCATAATTTTAGTTTATGTGGACGACCTTCTCTTGACATGTGATGATATAGATAGCATAGCAGAGATTAAGTTGAAATTAGATAAAGATTTTACTATAAAAGATTTGGGATTACTGAGGTATTTTCTGGGTATCGAAGTTAGTAGAAGTGAAAAAGGAACAATAATAAATCAGTGAAAATATGCCATGGATATTGTCCATGACACTGAAGCTTTCTACAAAATATGGAGAGATAATGGAAAATCCAGAAAGCTACAGAAGATTGATCGGGAGACTCTTATATCTCAATTTGTCAAGGCCTGATCTTTATTTTTCTGTTCAAAAATTGAGTCAATACTTAAGCTGTCCTCGAAAGCCTCATATGCAAGCGGCAATGCATGTTGTAAGATATTTAAAAGAAACAACTGATCTAGGACTATTTTATCCTAGTGATGGTGAACACGTGTCATCTGCTTACAATGATGCAGACTGGGGAAGTTGTGAATATAGTGGAAGATCATTAACTGGTTATTGCATTTTTTTGGGTTCTTCTTTGATATCTTGGAAGACAAAGAAACAGAAAGTGGTTTCAAAATCACCCTGTGAAGCAGAATTTAGAAGCATGTCTCAGACTACTAGCGAGATAGCTTGGGTGACTTGAATATTCGAAGACTTATCTCACAATGTGCCATTGCCAGTGACGTTATTTTGTGATAATAAGTCAACGGAGTATATTGCACATAATCCAGCACAACATGATATAACAAAACATTTAAAGCTGGATTGCTACTATATCATGGACAATATTGAAGATGGTTCCATTATTACGGTGCATGTAAAATCTTCTCTTCAGCTGGCTGACATCATGACAAAATCGTTACCTGCTCATCAACATTGGTTTATTTCTTCCAAGTTAGGTCTTGCTACTTTGTCCCGAGTCTAACTTGAAGAGGGGATGTAGAAATATGTACATAGTTATTTACTGTGTACATAATAATTTATCTTATGTAACTTTCTTTGTGACCGCAAACATCTATGAGCTGTTTTTGTATCTAGTGTCTAGAGGGCATTATAAAAGTTTGTACTCTAACTTTCTAGGCAAGAGGCCTAAAAACAACAGCCTCCTTTCTTGATTAGTTGAAACTTTGCATCTGAAATAGGTTTTATCAAATATATCAATACCTTGATTTTCTTCGGTTTTAATTACAGTGAAGTGATATGCAACTCAAATACATCAAAAGTGTTGGGGTCCGCCCCGAATTCCTAAATAAGTTAAGAATCCTATTATGAGCAGTATTCTAATTTGTGATAATTGAGGAAAGTCTTATTCTGGTAGAGATAAGAATTGTGGAAGATTTCTATCCAAGATAAGAAAAGATGGTAATTGTCACAAATAGAATTGAGATATATTAGGATTAGTATATTTGTGGTGCATATTATATCCTATATATAATTGGTATAAGGGAGTTTAGGTGGTTTGGTCGTCAGGGCTAAAATAGTAAATTATTAATTATTATTATTATTATTGTGAAAAAAGGAAAAATGTAGATATACTCGAAATACAAGCTCACAGTTAGTAATGAACTACTACTATATATGAACGTGTAGTATCTAAATATTTTAGAATGAAAAAAATTAAAAATTTAAAATTCAGTGATTTAAAATTCAAAGGAATAAAGATTTCATCAATAATATACAAAACTATTTTAATAAAAAATGAATACTAATCAATTTTATAATAATATTTCTACTAAAAAGTAGTACTTGGGAAATCTACAAAAAGGATATATTGTATAAATTTAATATTGATGATCTAATATACAAAATCAATTAAAATAAAATTTTAAAAAAACTAAATATACTAAAATATAAACAAAGTGAGTTAAGTTATATGGAGACTATCTTTTTTTGTGAAGACCTGAAGACCACATACGTTCTTCAATCTAAATTTAGAAAAATAGAATATTTTATAAATTATGTTCTATGAAAATAACTATTTTCATTTAAAATATTTAAAATTATATATGTTTTGCAACTAAAATATAGCAAAACATATTGTTCTGCAAAACATGTTCGGTTTGCAGAATATTCATGTTTAGTTTGCGGAACTTACATGATTTTCAAAATTTTCAATGAAATAGTGATTTTTATAGAATATACTTTGAAAAATAGTACGTTTTGCAAATTTTTGATTACAAAATATGATCTATTTTTTCAAATTTAGATTGCAGAACGTATGTGGTCTCCAGATCTTAAAAAAAATGATCTCCATAGAATTTAACTCTAAACAAAATTAAAAAAATGTAAAAATAATTATAAAGATTCCCGTGCTTTGCACGGGTATAATGCTAGTAAATATAGATATTTGTAGGGGTTTTGAAGTATTGCAAAAGTTAGAGAGTTGTGTGCGATACACAAGAGAGAACTTTTGTAATCAAGGTGAGGTGATTGTATTCAAGAGCGTTGAGTGAGGGAGCGACTCCAATCTTGTATTACATTCATAGTGGATTTGTGGTTTTACCCTCCCTTGAGGGGTTTCCACGTTAAATTATCGTGTTCTTTACTTTCGTGTTTTGTTATTGTGTTTGATTAACGTTGATCTATAGTGGATGCGATCCTAACAAACTGGTATCAAGGGCTTGGGTTCGAGAAGTAGATCCGGCGTTAAAGAGAAGGCAATCACGAAGTAAATACGAAAATTCGCAGGAATTTTCTGGTCTGCGCAGCTGTTGAAGAATTGACGATTGGGAGATCATCCGTGGTTGGATCGTCCTGATTTTCGGACAGTAGATTCGTTACATCAATGTCTAAAATCTAAACGGTGGAGATCGGATTTTGGTTTCGGGAGGGTGTGATTTCTGATGTCCGAAGTTGACTGTTTGTGCGTGGATAGTTGGTCATAAGTTGATCTTTTCTTGGCTTGATGGAAGATATAAAGTCGTTGAGGATTGATGCACCCAAGTATGATGGGAAGACGGATTTCACTATGTGGCAATTAACCGTCAAGGATGTGTTAATTCAACAAGGACTTGATGATGCCTTGGAGAAGGCGAAGCCAAAAGAGATGAGTGATGCAGATTGGGCGAAGATCCAGAAGAGAGCGGCGAGTACAATCAGGCTGGCACTTGCACCCGATGTGAGATATAACGTGTTGAAGGAGTCGACACCAAAGGAGATATGGGACAAGTTAGCAAGCATATACGCTTCGAAGTCGTTGACCAACAGACTTAATTTGAAGATGGAGTTGTACTCTTTAAAACTGGATGAAGAAAGTAGTCTCCATGATCACATTAGTTGTTTTAATCAGCTAGTATGTCATCTGGCTAATGTTGATGAGCCGATGAAAGACGAGGAACAAGCTCTGTTGTTGTTGTCATCGTTGCCGAAGTCCTTCAAGTATTTTAAGCAAACGCTTTTAGTAGGGAGGACAACTCTTACGCTTGATGATGTGTTAAAGGCATTAAGAGATAGTGAGAGGATGACAAAGGATGCTGTTTCTCAAAGTGGGGCAGTTTTAGCTGTCGAAAGTGCTGAAAGAAGGAGTCGCAACCGCAATGACTTGCAAGGAAGAAGTAAATCTCGGTCGAGTAAGAGGGATATGAGCACTGTTGAGTGCTATTATTGTGGTGAAACGGGTCATATGCAAATGTTCTGTCCAAGCTTTAAAGAAGATGTGAAGTCCTTTAAGCAGATGAAGGGAAAGAACAAAGTTGATGATGCAGACTCTACACTTGTGATAGATAATGGAGAGTTTTTGATGGCGAGTGAGGATACCGTTCCTGGTTCGGTGAAGAATAAATCAGAATGAGTGATGGATTCTGCTACTTATATGCATATATGTAGGGATCGAGCGATGTTTGAGACTTTATGCACTGATGAAAGTCTTGGTAATATTTTTGTGGGGAATGATGAGAAGATGAAGGTTCAAGGAGTTGGAACTGTTCGTCTTAAACTCCATGATGGTACGATCAAGAAAGCTCTCAATGTGAGATATGTACCAGATGCATCAAAGAATGTGCTATCTTTGAGTGTGTTGGCATCACGTGGGTACAGATTCGTTGGACGAGGGCGAAGTTGCAAGTTGTATAAAGGAAGAAACTTGATTCTACAAGGGATGATGCATAAGAAGAACATCTATTGTTTAGATGGTGAATCAACAACGATGAAGACCGAGAAAAATGTGAAATTCTCGGAATCGGTTGAGGTATTAGGGAATTCGAGCCGTGGGAGGATTTGTTGGGGTCTGCCCCGAATTCCTAAATAAGTTAAGAATCCTATTATGAGCAGTATTCTAATTTGTGATAATTGAGGAAAGTCTTATTCTGGTAGAGATAAGAATTGTGGAAGATTTCTATCCAAGATAAGAAAAGATGATAATTGTCACAAATAGAATTGAGATATATTAGGATTAGAATATTTGTGGTGCCTATAAATATAGATATTTGTAGGGGTTTTGAAGTATTGCAAAAGTTAGAGAGTTGTATGCGATACACAAGAGAGAGCTTTTGTAATCAAGGTGAGGTGATTGTATTCAAGAGCGTTGAGTGAGGGAGCGACTCCAATCTTGTATTACATTCATAGTGGATTTGTGGTTTTACCCTCCCTTGAGGGGTTTCCACGTTAAATTGTTGTGTTCTTTACTTTCATGTTTTGTTATTGTGTTTGATTAACGTTGATCTATAATGGATGTGATCCTAACAAAAAGGACTTCAATATGCCCCCTGAATCGATCAAAACCGGAAATGAAAATCTATTATGGCGTTGCTTGTATAATCACAATACATCAGCTTCTTACAATATGGCCCGAAGTGGGTCGTTTGAACAAATAAGGTAGTAACAACGAATTGTGAAAAGGCTTAAGAACCTTATTCATTTATTTAGGAGCCTGGAATTGTTGAAAATTAACCTCGTTAACTTCAGTGTTTTGCCCAAAATGTATGTTTTTTGGAGTCTCATGGGCTGCCATTGTTTTCCTCAAGTCTTAAAAAAATCTCGTACCAAAATGCAGCTTTTGCAGGGCCACACAAGGCTGACCAGTTGTAATGGGTCTGTTATTGCATGAACTTGTTTACAATGTAACAATTTTCTTGACGAACTTGGTAGGATCTAGACCTCACAAACTGAGAATAAATGAAGCCCGCATGTAGATTTTGGACTGGAGGCCTCTTTCAATAGAAAAATAACCCGGCCACATAGAAAATCTTTAATTTGCTTGGATAGTTTAACTGATCAAATGATTATTAACTCATGAAAATTTTATAATTACAATTTCATGGGAAGTGAAAGTTGCTGAAAATCAACCAAACTTATTTCAAAACAGTAAGTGTATTATTATGCATTACATTAATTAAATAAATGCAGATCCATTAAATAAGTAAAGCTTTTGTAAATGATTTTACTTCAAGTAATGCTAGAGGTACAAACGGAGTACAAAATTTAGGTATAAAATGATGTTGAGTTGTTGATGTGTCAATTTGTAATGTTTTGATTGGTGAAAATGATGTAAATGAAGAGAGTTTATTAATTTATAACGAATAGATAATGAAATATGTTATTTTGTACTTATTTTTATATTCAATTCGATACTTTTACTATTATCTTTTTCGTTATATCCATCTCAGTGCGTGTTTGGGGTATCACAAATAAGTTGACTTATAGCTTAAAATGAATAAGTGTTATATAAGTGATAAGTGAATGAATTCTTATAAGTTGTATTGGTGTTTGGATAAATTTACTTATAATTTAGTTATAAGTTTGCTAATTTACATTTTAAAAAGTAATTATTAAATATAATGAGCTAAATACATGCATTTTATATTAAAAATATATTTAAAAACACAAATGTAAAAATATAAAGTATTAAAAACCAAAGAAATCAAGCAATAAGTCAATAAGTTAAGGAAAATGTTAGTAGTTATTAACATTCAACTTATAAAATATAAGTTATAAGTTGGGTTGACACAGGGGCGGACCTACGTGTATCTGTGTGGGTGCCCGGGAACCACTGGACTTTGGCCTGAAGGGTAATTATATAGTAAATTTTAACCTAAATTTTTATTTGATACTTAGAGGAACCCACTTAATTTTTTTGCAGGAACCCACTTGAATTTCTTTTAAATCAAACAACAAATAAAAAAATTGAAATAAAAATTAATATAAAAAATAAAAAAGGATAAATCTATGTTTTTTAATATTTAACGTTTTAATTTTTGGCACACATGTTTAGTTGTTTTGAGTAAATAGTAACAATTATTGTTTTTTGTTAATTTTTTTGTGAATTAAAATTTTGATTTTATATTTTTATTTACAAAAATAAAATTTTAATTATACGGTCAAAATACCTAAACATCTTTTCCAAAAATCAAAGTGTCAAATATTAAAAAACATAGAGAGTAATAAATATCTAGTAGATTTTTTTAAAAGATAAAAACCGGTACAAAAATAACTCTAAAATATAGAACATTTTCAAAAATTGAAATTTGTAGTTTTTAAATTTTTTAATTTTCCTTTTTATTTTAATATTTATATTAGGAACCCACTAAAAAAAATTTCTGGATCCGTCACTGGGTTGACAAACACCCTCATAAATTCTTATTAACTTAAAAGCCATAAATCGGTCTAAAAAACTTTAGCCAAACAAGCCCTCAATCTCGTGTTTGATGAAACAAATTTATCCATATAAACTGGAGATTGTTGGTACCAAGACACCAGAAGAGTTAAGAGTTGTACTATTAAGTGCCTCATACACAAACGTTAATCAACTTTTAATTTCATTAGGTACATTTGTTCTATTCCTTGATCATTCTTTAGTTATACGCCTATGCATTCTTATCCCTTGTTTCTAAAATAAATTAATGGTTCCAATCCTGTAGTCGATAATAATAACATGTTTATCTGTAACACACGCACGCATCAAAATCGTCCACCAGAATAACTTATCTTGCAATATTCGACGTGCAATTTTCACAACTCATATGTATAAAAAAAAATATGAATTATATTCCCGTTAGGAACATTAGTCACTTTAAAGTAATCTCCATAATAAATAAAATAAGATACGAAGTTAGGAAAACAAACATTAATTCTTGAGAAATATTAATGAACATTAAGCACGGATTATTTAAAATAATAAACTCCAAAATTCTGCAAAAATAAAGAATAACTGTTTAATAATATGAAAAAAAAATGTTCATTTATGAGAACGAAACCACCGTCAAATGAAAATAAACCAAATTCAATTCAAAATTAAACTATGTTTTGCTAAAATAATAAAAAAATGTAATTCAGTCCGAAATGAACTCCAATTTTGACGTCCAACGACAAGTCTACATAAATTTCTCCAGAATTTTTCCACGATCAGTCTCGTTCTCTATTCACACGGCAAGTTTCCTCCAAGTTAATGTACTCAATAACAATGGATTTCAAGAGTTTCTATCAATTTTCATTTAAAAATTTTATGCGAGCCATTATAAGTATACATAAAATATATTATGGAGTTTGGCACCGAAGGCATTGACAACAGACATCGAATAATGATTGCCCCAAAAGATAATTACACAATAGGATTAAATATCAAATACATTATTCGTTTTGTTCAAATATATCAAATTAGTCATTTATTGTAAAAATAACTTAATTTAATCACTAATTTAAGATTTTATGTCAAGAACATCACCTAAGAATGACTAAATTGATACAAAATTTCAATATTTTAATTACTAAGTTAATACAAAATTTTAAATTAGTGATTAAATTAAGTTATTTTCATAATGAATAACTAATTTGATACATTCGAATATAATGAAGGATGTCCTTACACAATACTACTACTACGTATTCGAACTTTCATAACGTTAAATGTTGTTAGTGGTATAGTTGTAGATAGATATCGTTAATATTCCTGATAAATGGTACGATAGTTTCATATATGTTAAAATATGAGATGTAATTGTTTGATTAGGAGGGGATCAAGGAAATAATTTGTTAAGATTTAAGAAAAATGTTATTTGAGCAGTGCCTGCCTCTTGGTTGTGGTTAAAAGAAAATACGATAATTTAAGAAGTATATATATATTAACTCCTAATAACGTTAAGTGAGATCTTATCCAAAACTTGGGTCGGTCTGTACTACCAAAAGTATACGAGCTGTTGGATTATAAAACTATAAATATTCAAATAAATGAGGACCGTTAGATATAATATTAAAAATTGTATTTGATTAATAATAGGATAATATTTAAATACTAAAATGTGTATTTTGATAATTTAAACCAATTATAAATGGGTTTTCTATATTGAATAGAAATCTTTATGTAAAAATTCATAATTATCTTTTCTTTTTAGTTTATGGATAGTTCCAGTTAGATAATAATTATGAAACTATCATTAAATTAAATATAATTTTTTTAGCTTCGCATGGGCTGTAAAATCGTTAAAATCTGTTGTCTAAAACTCAAGATAGAGCCAAACACTAAAGTGATTATCTAAATTTTAATAAAAAAAAATTTTATTATTGTAGCACCAATTTATTTATTTTTCCTAATTCTTTTAAATTTATAAATTCTATGTTTATTTCAATAAAATATTAAAACCAATTTAAGAAAAAATTAAAATCGATCTGATCCGTGTACGATCACTATACGACCAAATTAATAATTATAGTTAGATCTTAAATAGATCGATATAAATTGTTAGATCTAATATTAAAAAGTGTATCTGATTAATAATAGAATTATATTTAAATACTAAAAAGTGTATTTTGATAATTTAAATTTTTTCTATGTAAAAATTCTTAAATATTTTTTCTCTTGAATTTATGTATAGTTCCAGTTAGATAATAATTGTTAAACCAAATATCAAGATAACAATTCATATCGATGCTCATGTATATCATACTAATAATGATACACGTTGACCCTAGTTGACCAAGAGACTTAGAATAACTCATGTACATGAATAAATTTAAACACTGTTTTTTTCTAAAGTAACATAACAATTTGATTAATCCAAATTATAATTATATTATTTTACATATAACAAACATAAAATGATAATATCAAAATATTATTAAAATATTGAGGGTTTCATATTCAGAAACGATAATTTTGAATATAATACTTATATTAAAATGTGTATTTGATTAAATGTAGGATTATATTTAAATACTAAGAAATGTGTTTTGATAATTTAAACCAATTATAAATTGGTTTTCTATATTGAATTGAATTCTTTATGTAAAAATTCTTAACCATCTTTTCCTTTCGGTTTATGGGTAGGTCAACTGGTCAAGTTAGATAATAATTATTAAATCATCATTAAATTAAAGATAGTTTCGTTAATTTCGCATGGATTGTAATATCGTCAATATTCAATTTCTAAAACTCGGGATACAACCCAAATAGTAAAGTGAGTGTCTAAATTTTAATAAATATTTTTATTATTATTGTAGCACCAATTTATTTATTTTTCCACTAATTCTTTTAAATATAGAAATTTTATGTTTCTTTCAATAAATTATTAAAATTAATTAAGAACAAATTCAAATCGATAAAGAATATAATAATATGATAATAAAATTTTATATAATCATAACATAATTTTTATTCTGTTTAATAATTTTTAAGTAATAATGTATTTTAAAATTTTATATACACCGTAAATAAAACCAAAACATTAAAAGTAAAAGCAGTTAGTAAGATACTTGTATTAGTATATACTTGATATCCTTATTATATTAAATCCTTACATATAATAAGCATAATATGGATCTTATCCAAAATTTTGGTAAGGACTATTAGATCTTAACTAGATAAATGAAAATCGTTAGATCAAATATTAAAAAAAGTGTATTTTATTAATAATTGGATTATATTTAAATTCTAAAAAGTCTATTTTGATAATTTAAACCAAATATACCAAATATAAATAAGTTTTCTATATTGAATAGAATTCTTCATGTAAAAAATTCGTGACTTTCTTTTCTCTTCCATAGACAATTCCAGTTAGATAAAAATTGTTAAACCATCTTTTAATTAAAGATAATTTAGTTATCTTCATGTGAGGTGTAAAATCGTCAAAATTTGATTTTTAAAACACAAGATAAAGCCCAAATTAGAAAAGCGAGTATTTAAATTCTAATAATAATTATTATGTCATCATTATTTTAACGCCAATTTAATTACTTTTTTCTAACTATTTTAAATTTAGAAATCTATGTTCAAAAATTAAAATCAATCTAAGAAAAATTCAAATCAACAAAGAAAATAATAATACGATGATAAAATTTTATAAAATTGTGCATATTTTTTATCCTATTTTATTAAGTTTTAGATCATAACTAATCAAATATTATTTATTATTAAATAATAAATTATACGCAAATGATGATTTTGTTTTATAAGAACTCATAGAGACCTAATTTTATTGTTAGTACGACTATATGCATATTAAAAAAATCGTATTTTATAATTTTAGACTCAGCTACGGCTACAGAAGATGCCAAACTTTTTTAACCTATATACATTGTAAATTATTAAATTCGAAACTTTAAATTTTTTTTAATCAATTAGTATACCACTTTTCTGAAAACCGTACTTTACAAAAAATATTATCAAATAACCTATGTATGCAAGAAAAAAAATGAAAAAATTCTTATTTTTCAAAAAAAAAAACTGTAAATTTTAATATGTTGTTGGCAGATTCAAATCTTAGATCATTCTACATGATAATTTTAATGTTATATCTAATGTTTCTCAACAATTTAATTTGAAAGATCCAACGATTATGGATTGAGTGATCAAACAAAGCGACCATACTTATAATGAAACTTTCATTATTTAGTCTTTAATATAATAACATAGATATTTTTGAGATATACTATAAAAAAATGAATTTTATACAGAATTTTGATCGTCACGAACTATTACAAAAACAAATTATATTTTAATTGATAATTTATTTTCTCAAAAGTTCAAAGTTCCCGCATCATTAACATATTACAAAAAAAGAGTATATTATATTTTAACAATAAATATTTAAAAAAATTAAAAATTAATTTTTTTATATAAATATTAAGAAAAATTAATGATATTATCCTGGTAGTTTGGTCCTAAATACCGCTAAAACATTCTCAACCGTTAGATCCAATACTTTTAAAAATAGATGATCATGATTATATCATATAAAAAGAAGTTATTATCTAAAAATGATATAAGTTAAAAGATATTATATTAGGATTGGATTTTCTAAAAAGTCAAAACATAAAAATAGTTGTAATTAAATAAGGAAACTCATTTAATAACAAAATAATAAAAAATCGTTTAATCTTAAATAAATAGGTGAAAACCGTTAGATTTAACATTAAAAATTGTATTTGGTTAATAAAGGGTATTCTAATAATCTAAACTACATATAAGTAAATTTCCTAAATCGAATAGAATTCTTAACATTAAATTTCTGTCACTTTATTCTCTTTTTAATTTTAGAATAGTTTTTAATTGAAAAAAACTATTAAACCACAACTAAATTAAAGATTATTTTGTGAATTTCATGTGGACTGTAAAATTGATCAAATCTAACTTTTATAATTCGATATAAACAAATATTAAATTGAGCGTGCAAAATATAATAAATATCAAATTTGTAACTACAATTTTTTTGGCTAAATCTTTTTTAACAATAATTTAATCATGTAAACTAATAACTTTTTAATATTAAAATATTCATAAATAAATATAATTATAAATATTAAAAAAACAATCGTGGGTTGCATGGATAATAAAAATAAAATAAAATTATAAATAAAATTTAAGTAATATAAACTAGTATATACAATGACAATAGAACAGATAATATTCGTATCAACCAGCTAAAAAATTATTCAAATCTAGTATGTCGTTGGAAGTTGGAGTTCTGTCTAATTTAGGACATGATAATAGTTTTGTCGAAAACTAAACCAAGAAAAGTCAAATGATCAAGTAGAGATTAATCTGATAAATAAAACGCAACTGCTAATTAGTCAATCCCTCATTGGCAGGATCCAAATTGATCAGAATTATCCAAATGCGCGCCTCACATTTGTCGTTAGCTAGGTCTTAATCTTTTAAATAATGCATGCTGTCATTAATTTAGTTAAGAAAATGTTAGTATGAGTTTAAAAAAAATGCATGTTGTCATTAGTTTAATCGAGAGATTAGTACATGTTGATTAAGAAGACGTAACGATAATGGAATCTGTGGACCAAGTAGCCAGTTTTTCCAGAGGGGATAAGCAAATGAGATGCAGTCTTAAACCGGAAAGAGTGGGGGTTTGTAAGAAAGCAGAAACATGCAGCATTATATGTTAGATTCCCATGCTATATGTGCCCTTCACATGGGACTTAATTAACTCTTTTCTCCCTTTCTTTTATGCATACATGTATCGGTAAGTAATCTGTATTACTATGTTTACCCTATTAACTAGTCCTATCTGTAAAATGTGAAAATAGGAGTTAATCTATGATAACATCCTCCGAGAATTAATCGGAATAAATTTAATTAATAGTTTTTACATGCAATTATATGTTATACATTAATGTTTTTTTTTTGAAAACTACATTAATGTTTTGTTATTTCAACTAAACATATATTATTATCATATATTTTTACAAATATATTAAAAATAATGTATAATTGTAATAAATATCATTTTTAAGATTAATTTTTGAATTAGAGATCAAATTGAGAGAAAAAATTAAGAAAATTTATGATTTATGCATCTAAAATAATTATATGTACAAAAATAAAAATTACATGTACAATTTTTTTTCTTTTTTAATCAAGTTTCTACCGTTTTAATTTTTAATTTTTTTTCAAAAAAAAAACTATTTTTTACAGTTTTAGTCAATTTTTGAACGTTTTTTTTTGAAAAAAAAATGATTTTTGACCGATTTTCACTTAATCAGTATGATCCGTTGTCTAGTGATTAATCGGCGATTAATCCCGATTAATCACCAAATTTTAGAACACTGGTCCTATCCAGTAAAAATCGGATAGGAAGGCTGGTGGTATTATCCCACCATGGATAAAGGTGCGGAGGTAGGGACACGAATACAACCGGTATTATCCCACAATGACTAGAGAGGAACAATCTTGGAACATATGGGCTATCCGTTCAGGCTTGAGGAGGACGTCAAGAGTTTAAGTGGGGGAGTTTGTAACACCACAGTCCCACATCGAGAAGATTTGTGACTTCTGTTTAGTTTATAAGGCAAAGTACTACTACTAATTAGCACCAACAAATCATGATCTTTTGGGGGCATGTGGTGGCCTAGTTGTTACCCAAGTTGGCTGCGTTTGGGCCAGTAGGCTTTAGTTTATTCGGACTCGGAATCAGGACTTGACCTGATTATCGAAAAAGGCTCGGGATTTGACCCGGTTTGTCACATATGGTATCAGAGCCAACTCTCGAAAACTTGATTCGTCAAGTTGTCGGAGGTGGGGACACGAAGGCTGGTGGTATTATCCCACAATGAACAAAGGTCCGGAGGTGGGGACACGAAGTCAGCCGGTATTATCCCACAATGACCAGAGATGAACGATCTTGGAATCTATGGGCTATCCGTTCAGGCTTGACGAGGACGTCAAGAGTTCAAGTGGGGGAGTTTGTAACACCCCAGTCCCACATCGAGGAGATTTGAGACTTCTGTTCAGTTTATAAGGCAAAGTACTACTACTAATTAGCACCAACAAATCATGATCTTTTGGGGGTCTGTGGTGCGCTAGTTGTTACCCAAGTTGGCTGCATTTGGGCCAGTAGGCTTCGGCTTATTCGGACTCGGAATCGGGACTTGATCCGATTTTTGAAAAAGACTCGGGATTTGACCCGGGTTGTTACATAGTAAATACTTGAAAATTTCACCCTTTTTTGGTAACCACTTGAAAATTTCACTTCTGTAGTTAGTTTCATCTTTTCATCAAAATAGCTTCAAATTTGTTAATCGTTTATATAAGCATTCCGGCACAGAAATTAGCATATTGGTTTGTTGTATAGGAGGGCTAGTGTTAAATATTAAGTCTTGATTTCAAGAAGTTGTACCATAAGTGGCATGGGTTGTATATAGGGCCTGTTTGGGTAACATGATTTATATATTATAAGTTAATAAGAGCAAGTCCAACAATGTCCTAGCTGGTTACTTATAAATATGATATAATAATGTGTCCTAGTGATTTAGAGACTTGATTTCTTGTAGGAACTCCAACAACATTACTTATATACATTCCCTATTATTATTATAATAATATATTTGAAAAGAGAGAGAAAAAGAGTGGAAGAAAGAGAGAGAAAAGAAATGTAGAAAAGGAAGGAAGTGGATTTTTTATTCATGGAAATTAAATAGGTAATGACTAGTGGTTACCTATTAATAGGTAATGAGATGGATGTCCTAGTAATTTAGGTAACCACTAGGACATTGTTGGAGCACCATTTTTTGCTAAATCACTTATATTTGAGCTTAGAACATGATATAAGTAAGCTGTTGGACTTGCTCTAAGAGTTTATGGGGGTGTTTGTCAACCCGATTTATGACCTCAACTTATAACTTATATGTTGATAAGTTGAATGTTAATAATGTGGTACATTTTCCTGAACTTATTGACTTATTACTTGATTTCTTTGTTTTTTAATACTTTATATTTTTACCTTTGTATTTTTAAATATCTTTTTAATTTAAAATGCAAGTGTTGAAATCATTGTATTTAATAATTATTTTTTCAAATTTAATTTAGCAAACTCTTAACTAACTTATAAGTAAATTTATCCAAACACACGTATAACTTATAAGAATTCATCAACTTATCACTTATATGGCACCTACTCATTTTAAGTTATACGTCAACTTTTTTGTGATATCCCAAATATGAACGTAGTATCAATCAACCAAACAATCATTAGGGGTGGTACCTAATATTTAAAACTTGATCAATTAATTATAGTAATTGAAAGAGAATCTAGCTAGCTAATCTACTCATCGGTCAATTTGTTAAATAATACTGTTGTGATTTAATAAACTCATTGGTCAATTTGTTAAATAATTGTGAATACATAAACAGTAAATATAAATTCTAGTGGAGGGCTCAGAAATAAATTATGGAATAAAGATTTTATTAAGGTGAGAGAGAGGGGAGCCGACAAAGGGCATCTTTATTACATAGGATTTCACCCCGAAAAAGAGTCATGCGAGAGAAAGACTGAAAGAGCATACTGAGCCTTTAGAACCTAATAGAAGAAATAAAAGACTCCAGTTGCCTGCAGAAAAAAATTAATGGGGCAGAATTTCTAAATGATCTGAATATATCGACATATTGCACATTTAATAAAACACACACATGCAAAAATGTTTCAGTAATTATAAATTTAGTTGTAATTCTTACCAGATTTACGAAACTTTGGTCAAGATCAAGTTACTTTTACTTGTGTGTGTAAATGGATTCGTGTTTTCGTTTACATATTGTGAACTTGAAGACGAGGGTTTTTCTGTAAGTAACATACATCTTAAGATGAAATAACGAAATCTATTCAACTTATTTGATTGGTTGATATTGTGAAATATATCATTTGTTTAGCTGATTTTATAGGCAATTTAAAAGAAACCAAAACAGTCCCACGATAAAGAGACATTTATTCATCCCTCAAAAATAAAATAAAAATCATTTTTCCATTTCTCAGTCTTTACATAGTGGTTCATGTTTTGACATGGCAATGTTTCGAAATACACATAAAAGCCGGAAAGAATGGTGAGCTCCCTCTCAACTCTCGAGTCTTGTAGGTGGTGGATGTTCTCTCGCTCTCTCTCTCCAATGAAAATATATATATAACCCACTCCATATAATAAATGTCAGCGCTATACACGCGTCTTTTCTCCGTCATTTTCACCCACACCAGCTTCTCAATCATGCTGTTCTATCTGTCAAACGCGACCAGACCACCCCGGCCGTTACATGGAGTTACCATCTTACCACTTAACGTGTAAACCAAATCTGTGTTCCTAACTCTCCTGTTTTCATTCACCATAACCCGGTTCAGTTTTCTTTATTAAATTTTTATTATTGGTCTGCGCGCTGTGAGACATGTATGACCTCCCTTCTCCTAGTTTATAAGCATTATTATTCGGTCGACAAATTTAATGAAATTTTCATATCTCAGTGCACCCTTTAATTTAATATCAACTCTGCACATACAAACACTACTACCATCTAATTTGTGCGATTTAGCTTTATTGCTTATTTCTATTCGAACAAGCCACAACGATGATTCAAATTATAAAGAAACGAAACAAATAAAAAAAATATAGTTTATCCTACACAAGACCTTAATTAGTATGTATACTAGTAATTTCTGATTCAATTTGCAAGTATTTTTGGACCAAGGGTCTCTTCTACCATATGTTTATGTCTATATATATCGAACATGAACTAATATAAAAACTTAAACATGGCCGTGGGGCTATATATATATATATCAATGTGGTGAAAATGTCTAACATGTCTACAATTTCGAGATCATGAAATTGTTTCCAAAACTAAACAAACAACAAAAGTTTACCAAGTAGCTATATATTTTAGCAATGAAATTATTTGTACATGTGTTAACTAAAAATACAAGAGAAAGTTTAATAAATACCAACCACACTGAGGACCTCGACCAATAGTAACTTAAGTGCATCATCTATCTGCGGTGAGCATCCAATAATTAACACCACCAATCTTGAAGACACAAATTTTAATCTATTTTATCAACTTGGAACAGGACAAGATACAAATAATATTAAATTTGTTTGTGGATGGGAATGAGATTAAGATTAGGACCATTTTAAGGAGCTGAAATTTTGGTTTAGGTAGAATTTTATAATTTAATACACACACACATACAAGAGAGAGTAAAGGAGAGAAAGAATCCATTCATCCATCCACAACCCATACCCACGCAGTCTTTACCTTAACCAGACTAGACCCCATCATCCCTTCCCTTCTCATCCTCTATCCCATTTTTCTTCCCTTCAAATCCAAACCCAAACCCTAATCCTATCAATTCACTTCCATATCACCTTAATTCTTAAACCCTAAGCAAAACCCAATCCTTAATTACATATTTTATATCCATGATCTATTGTGTTGATTAATTTCATTAGCTTTCACTAGCTAATTAGGATTTACTTTGCTAGATTTCATACAAAACAAGTTCATAAAATTTTGTAGCCTTCTTTGTATACCTTGATCCTATTACTTGTGAAAACTTGAGTGTTTTTTTAGGGTGAAAAAGAAATGGATCCGGGAAGTGCATCGGGTCATGGACATAATTCACTCCCACCTCCTTTTCACACTAGAGATTTTAATCTCCAACAACACCACCACCAACAGCAATTCCTCCACCACCAACAGCAGCAACAAAACTCCGAAGACGAACAAAGTGGCTCAAGTGGCCTCAAACGTGAGCGTGATGACAAGAACAACGATGACCTAAATGGCGGCGGTAGTGAAGGAAAAGAAGGCGAAAACTCAAGGCGGCCCAGAGGCCGTCCTGCGGGATCAAAAAACAAGCCCAAACCACCCATCATCATCACGCGGGATAGCGCGAACGCGCTACGGACCCACGTGATGGAAATTGCTGATGGATGTGACTTGATGGAAAGTGTAGCAACATTTGCACGCAGACGCCAACGTGGCGTCTGCATCTTGAGTGGAAATGGAACCGTTACTAATGTCACACTTCGTCAACCTGGCTCACCTGGAGCGGTTATCACACTGCACGGCCGTTTTGAGATACTATCACTTGCAGGATCATTCTTGCCACCGCCAGCTCCACCAGCAGCCACCGGGCTAACTATATATTTAGCCGGGGGTCAAGGGCAAGTTGTTGGAGGAAGTGTTGTTGGGGCACTTTTGGCGTCGGGTCCGGTTGTTGTGATGGCAGCTTCTTTTAGTAACGCGGCGTACGAGAGGCTTCCGTTGGAGGAGGAGGAAGGGGCATTGCCTTTACAAGGAGGAGGAGGAGGAGGAGGTGGTGGTGGAAGTTCACTTGGATCTCCGGGTGCGGTAGGGCAGAATGCGCAACAGAATCAACAACAGTTGCTAGCTGATCCATTGCTATTTCATGGAATGCCTCCGAATCTTCTTAACTCTATACAATTACCAAATGAAGCGTATTGGGCTACGGGTAGGCCTCCTTTTTAAGCACCATTGTTGTTGAATGATTAATTTAAACAGTACTGTTTTAATTGGATAATCTAAAATTTGAATGTTGTTAGTTGTTATTTAAATGTTGATTAGGTACTGTGTTACTGATCAAGAATTTGGATTGGGTTTGTTGCATTTGAATTTGCATTTTCTTCTTCACTCACTTCATGATGTTACTTGAATTTAATTTTCGAGTGGTGTGATGATCATGAATCATGAAATGAGACGAAATGGCTGTGCATGTACTTATCGCTGGATAATTTTTTTCAATTTAATTGTTTCGCTGGATATTGAAGAACAAAGTTTGGATGACGATAATTTTTAACAAATTTCATATTAGCAGCAATGTATATAGAGGTAAAACCTGCACATAAATATAACTTTATGTTATAAACCTAGCTAACATCTGTTTCTTAATCGCTTCTCTAATATACTCCCTCCGTTCCTTAATATTAGTCGTTTTTGACCATTTTACACAGACCAAGGAGGAAGAGTTAATGCAGTATATTACAATTAATATAGTCAGAAAATTACTGAATTAACCTTATGAATCAATGCATCGCGAATAGAGAAATGAAAAGCTGGGGCATTTCATGGAAAACTAGCATTTAATTTACTTGGAAAACTAAGCATTTAATGAAAACGTCAAATAAAAAGGGAAATGAGTAAAAGTTGAACTAGATTTATTTGTATGGTTGTATCTTACTTACTATAGAAGAATAAGTAATAATTCTAAAATAAATAAATCTATTTCTTTTCGCATAGGTACTTTTCTATTTATAAATCTAACAAAACATTCCCATAATATAAAAGAAATTGACAAGGAAGAGAAAATAGTATGGACAGTCTGTAATTACAAAACAATAGAAATAGACAATAGCACAGGAGGGATGAAAATAGAGTTGTTATATACTATACGTATACCTCCTAGATTGTGACAAAAGATGAAGCAATGGTACAGCAGAAACATATATTTACTCCATTTTTGCTTTTGTTTTTATAGCGGGAACATTAGGGTCACTGAATGTTTGTTTACTCCATTTGATTTCAACTACAAATCTCTCTCCATTTACTCTTTATTACTACTATTGTGTGTGTGTGTGTGTTAGTTACACAACTTACAACCAAGCGTAAGATTTCACTAACACCCGCGGAATAAGAGAGTGCGGTGACCCATAATGGGTGTGTGTGAATTTGATGCAAGAAGAGAGATGTAATAATGCATTAGTACTAGTACTACTATGTGTTAGTGAAATTGACAGGGAAGGGAAAGATTTGTGAAATTGATGGAGGGAGAGAGAGAGAGAGGAGAGTTAAATCATAAATGGGGGGAGGGAGACATCGAGGAGTAATATAATGAGGGCAAGTAGCTGGTATACACGTGCAGAGCTCTGATGAAGCTCCTTTTCGAGGCAAAAGTTGTAGTAGTAGTAGTCGTCAGAGAGTCAGTTCAGTCCCTCACTCTCCTGCAACTGCATTCCCCCAAACACTTAAATGTTGAGTACATTCAAAGCCAACAACTTCCCACCCTTGACTCACCTAATTCACTCACACCCCCTCCCTCCATCGACCATCAGTCCCTCTCTCTCTCTCTCTAACTTCCTTCCCTTCAATTTTACATATCCTTTTGTTCCCAAGGTCTCCGTCGAAATAATTGTTGGACATTACTCCTTCCGTCCCTCTGGATTCTATACATAGAATTTGGGCACGGAAACTAAGAAAAGATATAAAAAATGAGTAAAATTAGATGAAAATTGAGTAAAGTGGTAGGAATTATCAATATTTAATAATAGATTTGAGATAGTGGAGGAAGTAGTGGGTGTAATAGTGATTTATATTGTTATAGAATAGAGATAGTGGAGAAAGTAGTGGAATAGAGATAGTGGAGAAAGTAGTGGGTGTAATAGTGTTTTATATTACTCCCTCTGTCCCGGATTGAATGAGCCAGTCAAATTTGCACAAAATTTAAGAAAGTAAACATTTGACTAGCTTAATATCCATATTACCCTTCACAAGTTGACATCCATAAATATAAAAGCTGTTTTGACAACTTTGTTTATTAGAGTAAAACAGAATGGCGCTAAAATTCCCTCCATTTCTCAAACACTAACTATTGTACTCCATAGAATTGGCCCGCCAATTTACAAGTTTTTTTGTCCGCCCATTTACATGTAAAATTAATGTTTCTTATCATTGCATAAAGCAGAAATGTAAAGCTAACCATCCTCTTTTATAGAACCCAGTTGTAAATCATAAACTTTTCATCTTTTAAATGTGAAGATGATAAAGAGAAGATTAACCGAAAGTGAGAGGCATGTAATTTTCCAATATTTACTGGAAAGAAGAATAGATGGGAAATTTAAAAAAGGCATCATACTGGAAGCTAGCAAAGAGTTCTGTTGTTCAACTAGTACCATAAAAAGGATATGGCTTCAAGCTCAATCCACTTTTACGAGGGGATTACCAGTAAATATTTCATCAAATCTAAAAGGTAGAGTTGGAAGAAAAAGGATCCAACTTAATCCTGCAGAGGTATCACAGGTTCCATTACGACGGAGAACAAATATACGATCAATGGCAAGCGCTCTTAATATGGCCAAGTCTACTCTTCATCGTCGTATTAAAGAAGGTGACATTCGAGCTCATACCAATGCCATTAAGCCTCTTCTTACCGATGAAAATAAAAAAGCTAGACTAACTTTTTGTTTGCAAAAACTTAAACAAGTATCACCAAACACAAATCCTGAATTTCATGAAATGTTCAATGTTGTGCATATTGATGAGAAGTGGTTCTTTCAAACCAAAGAATCAGAGAGGTATTATCTACTTCCAGAAGAAACTGATCCTATTCGAACATGTAAAAGCAAAAGGTTTATCACAAAGGTAATGTTCCTTGCAGCTGTTGCGCGTCCACAATTTGATGATGAAAACAACACCCTGTTTGATGGTAAAATTGGTATCTTTCCATTTGTTCATAAAGAACCAGCTCAAAGGAGTAGCAAAAATAGGATAGCAGGCACGATGGAAACAAAAGCATGCAATTCTGTCACAAAGGATGTTTACCGTTCTTGTTTACTTGAACAAGTTTTGCCTGAAATTCGAAGGAAATGGCCGCTTTTCTCTTCACCCATTATATATATTCAGCAGGATAATGCTCGACCGCATATAAGCATCAATGATGAAGAATTTATACAAGCGGGAAGACTAGATGGATTTGATATAAGATTAATTTGCCAACCGCCAAATAGCCCGGATTTAAATGTCCTTGATCTTGGTTTTTTTAGGTCGATACAAGCGCTTCAACATCAAGAAGCTCCGATGAATATTGATGAGTTGCTAGTTGCTGTGAAGAAAGCCTTTAGTGAGTTATCATCAGATTGTCTCAATAAGGTGTTTTTGTCTTTACAATTATGCATGAATGAGGTGATTAAGTCTCTTGGTGGCAACTCCTATAAAGTGCCTCATATAGGTAAAGATCATTTGGCACATAATGGAAGACTTCCTGTAACTATCAACTGTGATGTTGATGCAATTGATCAAGCAGCAACTTTCTTGCAGTAGTCTGTTTTGGTTTTGGTTGCAGAAACTTTTGTAAAAGACACTAACTTTTGGTACAATATGAAGATATCAGACTATTGCATTAATGGAAGTTTTGACATATGGTTAAAGTTGCTTGTTTCAGTACATGAATGTATATATATATACCTTACCTAATTTAATGTGAAATTAACTCCACTTATCTCAAGTTGGTCACGTGAATATATACTCCTGTTTCAAAGTCAAAGTTGGTTTGCTTTGTTCAAAATTAAATCTAAGGTTATTATTGTCATATTGGTAGTAAAAGTACATAAAGCTGCTTACTATAAATGGAAAGATTCATTCATTTTGGGACATCCAAATAAGGAAAGTGGTTCACATAAAATGGGACGGAGGGAGTATTAAAAGTTACTATTTTTGGAATGTATAGAAATGAATGGAACGTCCCAAAATGGAAAGTATATAGAAATTGACTGGGACGGAGGTATTATCTTTTTTGTAAATAACATATTTTTCATTTATACTATATAAAAAGGTAAGCTGAAACATTAAGGTTTTGCTCTAAGTATGATAAGAGTAAATAATTCCTATCTATACTCTTTATTAATAAAGAAAATAATTTGAAAATGATCTGCGGTATCAAAAATATCAAATTTGGTTATCACGTGATCTGAGTTCGATTTCTCGCAACTACGTACAAGATTTATTAATTTAAATTCTTTAGCTTAATTCAGGGTTCGATTCCTTACAATTACGTTATTATACAAGATATATATTTACTTTAATTTAATTAATTTTATTCAAAGTTCAATTATCTATAACTTCTATACTCTTTATTAATAAAGAAAATAATGTTAAAATATCGCGCGGTATCAAATTCAAGATTAATTGCCTATAACCACATATTTAAATAGTATTTATTTATTATATATTTCTATCATTCAAATATCTATAAGTACATTTTTTAATAAATTTTTTTTATAATTAAAATTAATATTAATAAGCAAAATAATGTGAAAATGGCGCACGGTACCAAAGTACCAAATTTGATTATCACAAAATCCGGGTTCGATTCTTTGCAACTACGTAATTATACAAGATTTATTTACTTTAAATTCTTTAACTTCATCCGGGGTTCGATTCAACTACGTAATTATACAAGATTTATTTATTTGCTTTAAATTTATTAGCTACATCGAGGGTTCGATCTACGTAATCATACAAGATTTATTTATTTACTTTAATTTTTTTAGTTTTACAAACGGTTCGATTGTCTATAACTACATAATTAAATAGTTGTTTATTTATTATATTTTATCATTCAATTCTCGACAAAATATAATTTTTAAAAATATTTATTAATATTTATCAATATTATTATGTTGATATCGACTCATGCTCGGCCCGTACTTGACACGGGTTATCAGCTAATATTTATATAAAAGATAAATGTTCCTTACCGTAAATAAAATATACAATAAAATGTAGTAGAGTACTATGTCTTAAAAAAAACCTTTATAACAATGTGGAACTACGTTCTCATGGCAACTCTAACGTTCGGTCCAAATTGGACCAAACCCCTCTCCCATACTAATAGTTTGGTCCAAATTATAAAATAATTTTATAATATTTTAAATGTTATAATCAAAGTCATTTCATTTTTTTATAATACAAGGATCTCAAAGTAACCTAAATAGTTACGGATAATATTTCGACTATCTTGAAAAAAGTCGATTTAATTTGGATGACTAAATTGATAATTTAATTTGCATTGCATTGCATTTTCATTTAAATTTCATTTTTATTTAAATTTTATGTGTTGTAATCTTTATTTTATGTGTTTGAATGTATTCAATTTGAATTAAGTAATGCAAGTATATTTGACTTAATTACGTTTTAGTATTTTGTTAATATTAAAAATGAAAATAAATAACTTTAATATTAGTTAATTAAATGCACAAATATCTTTATCAAAACTTTATCTAATAAAGTAAATTAAAAAAACTATTATTTTAATATTAAACAAATTTGGACAGATAAATAGTGTTGTTCCAATGCGTGAACGAACGCAGCAGTTATGTAAGTTGGACTTGGGGTTACTTTGGTTTTCATGTGATCAAATACAATTTAGGAAATAAAACAAGTAATAGTGTTAGCGTGTCATATATTTCAAAAAAAAAATCTAAGAACTTATTTAAATAACACAAGACATGATTTGATTTTCGAGTACATATTTTCATAAAATATGAAATGTGTGGTTTCATATTTTTAAGAAGCGTCTGATATATTTGTGATACGTATGATAATTTTTTGGACAAATTTTGAAATTTCTTACATTTTCCATAAAATGTTGCTGAAAATGTACTTTGAATAAAAGTTTATGAACTTCAAAAACATATATATACTCCTCGAAGATCGCATTTTCAACTTTAAAAATAAAAACCTACGTTCCAAGTTCCGAAGATCATAAAATACTTGGAGTAAGAAAAGAGGAGTATATAAAAATGCAGGAAATTAAAAGCAGGATCGACCATACTAAACTCTAACTGGGGAACTAGGATTTGTACTTGATGTGAGATTGAAGCTGACCTTACCTTATAATCCCACTCAATAGAATTATTTCAAACTTTAACCTATGATGGATGGTATAGCTGTGGACAGAGATGAGGAGTGTGTGGGCGTGCCATTATTTGTCTCTCATCCAGCCTAGATTCTAGTAGAAAACTAAGATAATGAGGAGGGGCAAGTACACAGCTGAACCCCCAGCTCAGATTCTTTGTACGGGATCATCGATCGTGTCATTACACCCCCATTTACATCACTACCTCACCAACCGACTGCTCTCAGTAAGCCCCCGTTTTTTCACTTTCGCTTTCCCCTTTGCCCGCACATGCTTCACATTTATTTCTTCTCGCTTTGGGTAACTTAATTCATTTTTCATAAACAATGCATGCATTTAGGAAAAAAAAATTCTTCCTTCATTCCATAACAAATAACGTTGTTTAATTTTCAAATATATTTCTCAATTTTCGTCTAGGAGTTAATGATAATCACTACTCCCTCTGTTCCACTAGATTATATACATGAGACGGACGGGCTCCGACACAAGACTCCTGTAAATTATACTTTCATAAAAAAAATTCAAATTTTTTTTCTGAATTAAAATTTAACATTTAAATATTTATTCAAAAAATAATAATTTAAAAATAAGTTATAGAACTATACTTTATATACACCTTAAAATGCGTGTCAAACAGTGATAAAAGGACGTATAAAAATGAGTAGGACGGAGGTAATAACAATTATCTTCTTCTTGGCGCCATGCTTATTAATTATTATTATGTATTGAAAATATACGGTAACAATTATTTGTAACACTAGGTTATATTATGTGTTACGCGCATGGTATTTTAAAGAAATATTTAATAAAATTATGTATATATATATATATATATATATATAATAAAATTTAATAAAGTGAGTACTTTTAAATGTAAGATAATATATATATTTGAAAGAACTAATTTTAATATGAGAAAATGTTATTTTCAAATGTTTTATAATAAATATATTTAAAAATTAATTTCGAGGCCGGTTGGCAAAGACTTTAAGTCAGTGGCTTAAAGTTATTTTTACGTTAAAAATTGTCTCTTTATGTAATGAGTTAAAAAATGATTTAAAGTTGAAAAAATAACTTAAAGTGAGAAGTTGGTACTAAGTACTTTTTAAAACAACTTTTATTGTTTTGATGATTTTCTTTGATAAAAGTTAATAATATCATTTAAATGAAAATTAAATTAATTTGTTTCAACTTTTACATTTTAAATAACTCTTAGTTAGATATCTTATTACATAGTAGTACGCTATGTGATAAGGTGTAGTAATGAGTGACCGAATTTGAAAGACTCTGTTAATTAAGTTATTATAAATAATATAAAGTACAAAAATGTTATATAAAATTGATATACGAACTTTTCAATTTTCTTTTATCAAGTAGCAAACGTGAAAATTTATTTCTTGTTCATTTATAATGAGTATATTGGCACACATGCCAAAGTCATCAAAGTTCTGTTTGTTACATAATGTAGTTAGTAACAAGATTACATTATCATTTATTAGAGTCACACAATTCATCCAAACATAATTTTACATACTATTAGTCGGTTAGAAAGTTAGTTACAGAGTAGATTATAAATTGTAACTTTACTCTTCTCTTTTGTAATTTTTACAATAATGTGAATATCTTTTTTCTCTATCAACTGCTTAATCTCTCTCAATGTCAATACATTTCGTATCTCGTTATGGTATCAGAGCAATAAAGATTCAATAGAGTTTCCGCACAATTTACACACAGATATGAGTAGAATGAAGTTTTAATTACTTTCTTGTGAATCGAAGAGGTATTTTTTTCTTCTCTTTTTTAGTCTTTACAAGTACATATATGAGTATTGTTTGTTGAGATTGATACAAAGAGTTGAAGTTTTATTACGAACTAGCATTGAAGCCCGTGCAAGGCACGGGCACGCAAGTTTACATGTTTGAAGTCAGTTTTAATTGGAATGTAGGAATGGTTGTGTTTCTTTTGCAGTTTGAATGAGAGTTGGCAATGACACTACAACGACTGCGAAGTTTGTGTGTTACGTTAAAGCATGCACGCTTAAATGACAAATAATGCAAATTCGTGATGAGTCTCGGTTAGTTTATTTTAATACAAATATAAAATAGATAGTAAGTAGATATTAGCGGCCGATGAAACACTGAAGTGGCCATTGTCGGTAGTTGAAATGCGTGGTGTTGGGAGGTTGGAGGGCGTCTTGAGTGCTTGTTTTGACATTTGTTTTATGTTCTGTATCGAAGAAGTATGAGTGAAATAATTTGCATTGAAAGTCTAATTACCTGCTTAGCGACAAGTTTTTACAGAAGGTGAGGGGTAAATGTATGTGACAATAATTGAATGTATTATGTTAGTGTCAAAGTAAAATATAACTGAACGTCGGGCGACTCGCAAGTTGTAAATGCCAAAGCTGACACTGTAATTTATATTATATTGTTGGTAATAAAGGAACGGTTCGGCCGTAGGAGTGTATTTCAATCCGGCAATCCGGGTACCTGTTTTATTTGTAGATAGTAGTAAGGACCATTTGAAGTCATTGGAAGACAAATACACACAAGTTCAATTGTGTTACACTGATATATAAAATGCAAAATACATATATAGCAGGCAGTGGTGTGCTACTGTACGCGGCTATCAGCGAAGTGTATATATTCCAGGCATGACGAAATACAAGCGTAAAGTGAAATTGGTAACGTTTTTTGATTGTAGATTTAACAAGTATTTAACAAAGCTTTGAGTTTTATATAAGAACATCTCTTTGAATGATAAGTTACGTGGTTGCCTTTTCTTGCTGGTGTGCAAACGTCTTCAGGATTTGGTGTTGCCGTTAATCAAGGTGGGAGGATGCCTTACAAGGAAGTTACTCTGCATATGACACATGAACCAGAAAAAATAACATAGAAGGTTACTTGGCCTAGTCGGTATATTATACAACTTCTATATAATTGATCATCAAGAACTAAAAAAGCGCTCAAAATATTAAGGTATGAGTGCCCCGACACAATATGACCTTTCAATCTCATGATATCATCATATGCTACTGTCAAACTATCAAGTCTATCGATCACCTACAAACCTAAATTCAAAATAGAATGACATTAAAAAAAACACCAAATAAAAGCACTGGTAATATTTATATATCAGTCAAACACAAGTTAACACTCTCACTTGTGATGCATAGGTGATCTCCACAAAGTGACTTGGCAAAGTTTAACTGATTCCTGATCCAAACCAACAGGATTTCTGAATTCAGATTCGCGGGGCAAAAATAAAATTACCAATTGCTCTCTAAACTTGTCAAGTTCAAAAGGTATAATCTAAAAACACATTTCTAAAGAGTCTTTTGGTGTGAGTACCTCCACACTGTACAAACTTATTCAAATTTTTTGTTGAAGGGTAATACATGAAAAGACTAAAATTTTTAACTAAGCACTCAAATAGTAATATATAGCTAAAATATAGTAGTAACAATATATGAAAAAAATAAGGAAGCCATTTAGTACCTTCTTGAAAATACATGACTTGGATACAAATATACAATGTATTGTTGAGACCAAGCAGGTTCTTGTTTTCTCTACCATTACCGTGTTGTTCAATTTTTTTCCGGCTCTTTTTTCACAACTGTTTTCCATACATGAATTCAACGTAACTTAGATCCATAATTTTAAAATCTAAATATGTTTATAGTTTCTTTAAATTTATCCTTGTAACACCAGAGCTCGCACTTGCACTTCTCCTTAGAGTTTGGGTACGAATTTAGTTAGAATACCACTATATAGCATGTTTTTCTTAAAATTTGCATAAATTACAAAATCATAATAGTAAACACCATAGCAGTGCTCATTGTCAAAGAGTCTTGGCAAGTAAAAGAGGTTTAGTCACGTTTAATCAATAAACAAAATGTTTAATCAAACATTTAAATGATATCTATTGTGTATATCAATATAGATAAATAATTTTTAAGCTTTATGATAGAACATTCTCTTTAAGAAATATTGTTCCCTAGTAAATAACCTCTAAGCAGATATAAGAAATGATGGTAGTTAGATACTTACCCTCAAGATATGTCCCTGTTATCGATCACAGTCTCTGTCACGAAGTGGAATGCTTTATATGGTGTGTGCCGATGAGCTGGGGAGTTTTCAGTTACTAAAGCGTGTAAATGTTAAGGCTTTTCAAATTTCTAATAAATCCATCAAGGAAGGTAGAGAGTTGGCATACCCTTCCAGTCCTGACTATACAAAAGGAGTGATATTTTAGAAAGGCAAAGAAATCAGAATAAGAGTTCTGGGAAGAGTCACGCCATACGCCCGAGATATTCCTTTATATAAATATATGAAATGCCAATACCTGGACATCAGATAGTGTTGCATAATCCATACTTGTGCAGTTGTGCTCCAACAGCTTTGGATTCAATACTGTCTTTATCTTTCATAGACAGAAGTAGTCTGACCTAATAACATCAATCATTCCCATTCCAGTTAGTAATTCCAATGATACTAAACATAAAGCAAAGACATCATTCTTAGTGTAGTTGTAGCAGTAGTTGTAGCTGTAGTGTAGACGGAGAGCAAGTTATCGGAGAGCTGTAGTTGCAGTTTAATAAGAATTACATTTGATTTGGTTAAACTATAACTGCATTTTGATGAGTAATTAATTAACTACACAGATAACAAAATGTTATGCACCCCCATCTAGCTAAATTTAGAGGAACTAAAGTTGTAGGAAATATAGTATCCTCTGATCTGTGGATGAAGCAAGATATGAAGCTACTCCTATGTATTTTTTTGCAAACCAAACAACCCATGAAAGTGATAGGATCATATGAACCAACTTCCCCAAAACCAATCTTTCTCCATCTATTATATTTATATACTTGAATATATGTGTTTGTTCACGTAAATTTGGTTGTCATATTTAATTAGAGGGTTTTCGGTCTCATTTTTGTTTCTTTTGGGTTTTTTTATCAGTGCCCGTGCACATAACTGTGTGTCCATATTTAAAGGTTTTAAACCTATTAATAGAGCCATTAAGTATTTACCGCAGGATTAGAAATTTAAAATACTGAACACCCTCGTTGCTTTACAATCTCTCAAGCTGAAGCTCTTATAGTTGGAATTTTCCAGTTGCAAGCTCTTGTGTCTAAAGCAATACCTAACATTTGTTAACTTATCTACTACCAGTCTACTGCCAGATTATCAAGCACTTGTATACACATGTAGGCGTACAAAATAGTCAACACTGAAAACTAAGAAATCTTGGCCTGTTACCCTGACCTGCACCAAATTTACATTGTTTTGTTTGATGTGTGGCATGGACCATTCATCCAATGCTGGGAAAAATGTAACCAAGGACTCAGATGGGGGTAACAAGAACAGTTACAGCCTTGCAGACTTTAGAGGCACACATTTAATGAGAATGACCGTGAATCGGGTTGAAATCTCATAATCTAATTTGTTTTTAAGTTTTTTCGAAACTATTATTCTTAACAGTGTTAAATAATCTTGAGTATACCTCACTATTTTAAAATTTTCAAGTTTCCATCTGTTTGCCAATATATGTTGTATATTTTATAACTTTTTGTGCCTCTAGAATAAACAAATGTGTTATTCAATCAGACCAATATAAAATTAACCGCATCCAGCCCAAACCAAGCTGCAAGAAAACATAGGCTAACTACTTTGTAAGAAGCTAAAGGAATCAATTGCACCAGCCTCTATTCCTAATCCCTTTAATTACAGTTCCTATGTTTAGTAATAAAACTTAATATGTTTTTGTCATTCCTCAATCAGCCTCATTAATGTAGGATCTTCTCAAATCAAAGTTCATGCTTAATCCAAAATGCCACCAACTTGTCCTGTTTTTCTCATCAAATCCTCCTAACTACATTCCCAAACATATCAAACTGACACCCTAATCACTAATTTCAACACTAATGGTACCTTAATTTAATCAAGAATCTTTCAAAATAACAACAAATTGTACATTTCCCATGTGCCAAATTATGGACCCTTGGCCCCATCACGTAACTAATAATCCTGTCATCTACTTGAGCAACACTATAATAGGCCTCAAATTTCAATTACATTGGTTAATAAATTTATCCAAAAATTGGCATGAAATTAGGAGATAAACAGTGGCATGAGATGTTGAATATAATAAGCAAACAAACAAATAATTTCAAGAGCAGCATAATGAATTTCTAAATAGGCTAAATTCATTTTCGCAAGCAAAGAAGTTTGATGATGAGAGAAAAAATTTATGTGCAATAGTTTCAACCAAAACGAAACACCAGTTAATCCAAAGCAGGTTAGACCAAACATATAGATACAATTAACCCTGACAAACCTAATTAACATAGACAAATCCACTAATAATTAGGACAACCCATGAAAACATAAATAAAACAGGTGCAGCAAAGCGAATTAGAAATCCGCGACACATAATAAAGTAGAGGCACCTTTTAATTCTGGCGGGAAATTGGTGGTAGAAGAGGACCCCTCCGGACGAGGATGGCGAGTGAAAACAGCAGGCTGATCGAAGGTTTGGAGCGCGGGTAGGACGGAGGAATGAGATAGTAGGTGGAAATTCAGTTCCTTTTGTAAATTCAGTTCACGAAAATAGATAGGAGATGGCGAGAAGAAGAAGAGCGGAGGAGACGGCGAGAAAGCGAGCAAGACAGCAAAATTCCATGATACGAAGAGTATTTAAAGGATAGGCAAGCAATAGAGGAAGCTGGAATGACTCTGAGCACAGATAGGCGAGGAGGTATAGACACAGATGACAGTTGAGGAAAGGGGAAGACCGAGGATAAAGGCGGAGCAGGTCAAATGTAATTGGTAAAGGCGAAGCAGGTCAATAGGAGGGCATATACGTCTTTTCACAAGGAATAAAATTGCTCATTTGAAAGAGATGTTCTCGTATAATAAATATAGTGGATTGAAGATTAATTGATGATATTCTCGTGTTATTCTTTCGGATTAAGTGATTGTTCTTGGATTAAGTGATTGTTTGGCTTAAGTGTCGAACAAATAGATATAAATCTACGTACATACATATATATATATAGAGTTTGCTTCTTGTTGTTAATTGTTCTTGTCGTTATTGCGATTGTTGAGTTTCTTGATGAGATTTTAAGATCGAATGGCGAAATTGACGTATGCAAATGTTGTTGAAAATATTGGTTTGCCTACTGAGGAGTTTATTACCAATGAGGAAGAAGAGCCTGTGACTACACCTGTAGGTGATGATCATGGAGTATCGGTTACCTCTAATTTGCATCCTCTTTATCTGGCAAACATCGATCATCCTGGTTTGGTTTTAATTTCAAAGAAAGTAACAGGAACTTATAATTTTGGTCCTTGGAAAAGTTCATTTACTATTGCACTTTCTGCCAAAAACAAGCTAGGTCTTGTCAATGGCACTTTACTTAGGCCAGATGAAGATTCTCCTGTACGTAATCAGTGGGATAGAGTGAATGATATGGTCATAAGTTGGATATTGAACACTATTTCAGATGATATTAGTAATGGCATGGATTTCGTTCATTCTGCACAAGAAATGTGGGAGGAATTACATGACCAATTCTCTAGTATTAACGGTCATCGAGTTTACCAGGTTTTAAAAGATTTACATGCCTTAGAACAAGGTGAAGAATCAGTGGAAATCTATTACCATATAATGAAGAATTTGTGGGACGAGTACCTTGCTTTGGAACCAATAGCGAATTGCAAATGTAATTGCAAGTGTGGTATTCATAAAATACAAGAGGAAAGAGACCAAAGAAAGAAACTACTTAAGTTTCTAATGGGCCTTAATGACAGTTTTTCTTCAGCTAGATGACAGATTTTGATGATGAATCCTCTTCCCTCAATAGCTCAGACTTTTTCCTTAATCAAACAGGAAGAAAAGCAAAGAGTTGGTAGCACTGTCTCTATGTCTTTTATGGCCAATTCTAAACCAACTGTTGTTAAGACTACTGGTTCCACTGGTACTACTTTTGAGGGTACATGTCCATCTGCAGTAAAGAAACAACTTTTTAAGTGTACTTTTTGCCAAAAGGAAGGACATGTGAGAGAGCATTGTTTTAAAATTGTTGGTTACCCACATAAGGGTAGAGGTCGAGGAAAGTTTGGCAACTCTTCCACTATTGGTTTCAGAATATTTCCACAAGCCATGAATGTATCTGGAAATTCAGTATCTTCTCCTGGCAATGTTCAGAATGTTGTTTCCCATATTATTCAACCTACTTTTCCATAAAATATTGTTACTATTGTTAATCAGTCTTCTCATCAGAGTTTTGAGCAGTTGCGACAACAAGTGTCTCACATGAGCAACATGATGTCCCTTATGATGCAAAATCAACATAAAAAATCTTACAACAGTCCTGAGGATACTGGAATTGCAGGTTTGGCTTTTTCAATGCTTTCCAGTACACCTAATTTTCTGGCTTCTACTTGGATAATTGATACGGGAGCATCCAACCACATGTGTTGTGACATTCATCTTATGCACAATGTTAAACCAGTTTCAAAACCAATTCACGTGGCTTTACCAAATATTCACATCATTCTTGTTAGTCATATAGGTTCAGTTCTTTTAAATCCTAACATTACACTTAATAATGTGTTGCGCATTCCCACTTTTAAATGTAACTTACTCTCTATTAGTAAGTTGACTACTGAACTTCCTTGCACAGTCACTTTTTCACATAATTCATGTGTTTTTCAGGACCAGAACCAAGTAATTCTGGCCACTGGAACTGAAAGAGATGGCCTTTACTATTTCACCCCATCTTTCAATCATGTTTTCTCTGCTGGCACTTCTGTTTCCCTTCATGCTAATGTTTCTCCTTCTGCTGTTGTTTCCTCTAAGCTTTGGCACATTAGATTAGGGCATATCTCTGATGGAGTTCTCAAACATATTGTTGTTTTGCAGTCTTCATCTGTTTGTAACACTAATTGCCCTGTTTGTCCTAGCTCTAAGCAAACTTTGTTACCTTTTCCTAAGCATAGTGATTCACATGCTTCTCATGTTTTTTTTTAGTTCATATGGACCTTTGGGGTCCATATCATGTTGCTACTTCTAATGGTTGTAAGTACTTTCTTACTTTGGTTGACGATTGTAGTAGGGCTACTTGGACATTCTTGTTATCTTCCAAACAAGATGTGTTTTCTACCTTTAAACGTTTCGTTGTCTATGTTTATAATCATTTTCATACTACTATCAAAACAGCTCGTACTGATAATGGAACTAAATTTATCAATCATCAATTTCATTCTTTTCTTTCTACTTTAGGCACTCAACATAAAAAATATTGTCCTTATACACCCCAGCAGAATGCTAGGGTGGAAAGGAAACATAAACATCTTCTGGAAATGACTAGATCTTTGTGTTTCCAATCTGGTTTGCCTTCCAAATTTTGGGGTGAATGTCTCTTAACAACTACTCATCTTATTAATATGCTACTTACTCATGTTCTGAATTTTCTATCACCTCATGAAGTGCTTTTTAACATTAAACCTGATTATCACTCCTTAAGGGCTTTTGGGTGTCTTTGTTATACTTCAATGCATCCAACTGATAAATTGTCTTCTAGAGCCATACAATGTGTTTTTGTAGGGTATCCTCATCTTCAAAAAGGGTATAAATTGTTAAGACTTGACACTAAAACATTCATGGTTAGTAGACATGTAAGATTTTTGGAACATCTTTTTCCCTATCATGACAAACAACCTGATAGTACTAAGTCTTATCAACTGTATACTGGTAATTCTCACAATTTTATATCTTGGCTTAATGATTCACATCAGCCACCTGTTTATGATCATTCTATTAGTACACCACTTTCATCTAGTGATCAACCTATTATGTCTTCAGTCAATTCTCATGTTATTCCATCTCCAAATTTTTCATCTTCTCTTGATTCTTCTAGTTCTTCTCCTACTAGTTCTTCTCCTATCATTCATGTTAGTGCTCTTAGTACTCCAAGTCTTGACTCTACTGTTTCACAACCAACTGTGGCTTTTCCTTGAATTTCTCATAGACAGAAATCAAGACCTGTTTGGTGGTCTGATTACAATGTAAATACTATTGGTCTACAAACTATGAATAGTCAAGACTTAGTTGTTCATGATGTGGGTGTTCCTGTTGAACCTAAACATTATTATGAAGCTATTAAGGACCAAAGGTGGATAGAAGCTATGGACAAGAAGTTGATTGCTTTAGAAAACAATAAGACTTGGAATTTGGTACCACTACTCGTTGGTAAAAAGTGTATAGGTTGTCGTTGAGTTTACAAAGTCAAAACATTGTCTAATGGTCAAATTGACAGATTTAAAGCTCGTTTGGTTGCCAAGGGCTATACACAAGTTGAGGGAATTGATTACCATGATACGTTTGCCCCGGTAGTTAAGATGGTTATTGTTCGTACTCTGTTAACAGTTGCAGTAGCTAACAATTGGCATATTGAGCAACTAGATATAAATAACGCTTTCTTGCACTGAGACTTACACGAGGAAGTATACATGAGACCACCATTGGGTTATAAGATACCTCTTGGCTCTAATTTGGTTTGCAAATTGATTAAGTCTATATACGGTTTGAAACAAGTTTCACGCGAATGGTTTGCTAAACTCAATGCAAGTTTAATTGAAGCTGGTTACTCTCAGTCACAGTATAACCATTCTCTCTTCACTTTTAAATCTGGAACCAAATTTATTGTCGTAGTGGTGTATGTTGATGATATTTTACTTGTTGGAAATGACATGGTTTTGATTCAGCAACTTAAACAATTGTTAGATGTCAAGTTTACTATCAAAGACTTAGGCCCTATCAAGTACTATTTAGATTTGGAAGTCATTCGAAATGACAAAGGCTTATTGTTATGTCAACAAAAGTCTCTCATCTTAAACTACATGATGATGAACAGTCTGGTGACCTTATTCATGATCCGTATGTTTACAGAGTTTAGGTTGAAAAATTGTTGTATTTGACAACTACCCGACCAGATATTGCATATTCTGTCCAAATGTTAAGTCAGTTTCTTCATGCCCCACGAGAGGCTCATTTAAAAGTTGCAGTCAGAGTTCTAAGGTATCTCAAGTGTACCATTTCTCATGGTTTATTTTTTTCCAGCACAGAATTCTTTAAAGTTTCAGGGTTACAGTGATAGTGATTGGGGTGGAGACCCCGTAGATCGTCGTTCAGTTGGTGGGTATATGTTTATGTTGGATTCTTCTACTATTTCTTGGCGATCTAAGAAACGGTCTTTAACTGCTAAGAGTACTGCAGAAGCGGAGTATCGTGCCCTTGCAGATAGTTCTTGTGAAGTAATTTGGTTGAAGAATATATTAGTAGAACTGCATATATTTTTAGATAGACCAGTTACTCTATTCTGTGATAATAAGGCCACAATAGATTTGACAGCAAATTCGGTCTATCATGCCCGGACGAAACATATCGAAATAGATTTCCATTTTATTCGCGAGAAAATTCAGTTAGGATTGGTAAACGTTATTCAGGTGGCTTCCAAAGACAACATAGTTGATATTCTCACAAAAGGTTTGGGTAAAAGTCCACACTGGAATTGTTCTGTCAAGATTGGAATTATGTTTTCCAGTAAACCATCCTTTCAGACAAAAGATGCTGCAACAGATGTAGATGCAAATACTGTCAACTTCATGTATTTTAAGGGGACTAATGAGTATATTGGTACACATGCCAAGTCAGCAAAGGTCTGTTTGTTACATAATGTAGTTAGTAACAAGATTACATTACCATTTACTAGAGTCACACCATTCATCCAAACATAATCCAAACATAACTTTACATACTATTAGTCAGCTAGAATGTTAGTTACAGAGTAGATTATAAATTGTAACTTTACTCTTCTCTTTTGTAATTTTTACAATAATATGAATATCTCTTTTCTCTATCAACTGCTTGATCTCTCTCAATGTCAATACATTTCGTCGATTCACATCTCGTTAATTTACCTCTTAGTTAACTTTGCAGATTGCAATGTTACATGCACTAGTAGGACAAGTTGGGCCGCTTAAATTAGAAACCAAATATATTTACACCATTCTTTAGCCCAGATAAGTTGGATCTTGGATTCGCGCCTCTTATGTTTCGACTCCAGTCATTTGCATAGCCTTTGATTTACAAACCTCATTTCTAAAGTTTTAAGCTCTGCTTTATGAGAAAGTTACTTTAATCTTAACTTCAATTTCATTGAACGTAGATCTGACAATTTGATACACGACACGTGAACACGGTACGAACATGACACGAATAATTAGTGTATGAATGCAAAAATTTGGTACACGAACACGAAAAAACATGAATATAATTAGTGTCGGGTCTGGGTTTTCAGAATAGGTACACGACACGGAACGAAAGTACACGAATTAAATAAATATATAAATTTAAAATATAGATTATTTATAATATTGTATATTTAATATATATCTATAATTATATATGAAAAATAAAATAAAAGTTTCGCTAGTAAGTTACTAAAGTTGTACTCAGTCTTTAATATTTATATTAATATTGAACAATTTGTATTTTAATGTATTAAGCAAGATGTTGTTTTCCACTTTTCCTGAACCTTTCCTACTTGTGAACCTTTCCTACTTGTTTAAGTATTATGTATTCAGAACTTATTGGTTGCATGTTGATGTTGGAGCATGACATTTTTTGATATTTAAGATTTATTTTTTTATTTAAAATTCGTGTACTTTCGTATACTTTCCGGGTAGACACGAAAGTATCCGGGCCGGGTTACTGTCACCCAAATAGTACACGGATTCAAATCCGGATTGGGTTCGGTTTTAAGATTTTTGACACAAAAACACGAAAGTACACTGAACGAATGTACACGACACGACTCATTACCAAGTCTAATCGAATGGATTACTTTTAGCCACATAGAAAAAAGGAAGGAAAAAAACGCTATAAATAACAGGGAATCGTTATAGATATGTCACCGAATCTTACTTGCGCGCACGAAATAATATTTATTATCGTTCAACACATTTATTTAATTTTATATTGTTAAATATCTTTTAACAGTATAATAATTTTTCTTAATTTTCTCACCAAAAAAACTGTTTTCAGCAGAATTTGTATGAATAAATTTATATAACTGGGGTGAAAAAAATGAAAAAGAGTTGGATTTAACTAGTTTAGTTTAGTTTAGCAAAAAGTGATGCAGATTTATATACACGCATAACACACCATCTATACAACAAATATTAGAATACAAATACCAAATGAGAATAATTTAATAATATTAGAATTTATAGTCACGAGACTACTCAATGGAACTGTGGTCACAAAGATTTAAAGATCAGCTAATAGATGAAAGGTATGCATATCTACTGGTTGTTATAGTAATAATGATACAAACAGGTACCAGCATAAGCAAATAATTTCCAGTACCATAATTCACAAGTTTGAATATAGGCAAAAATGTCCTCCAGATTACTCGATTGAAATGAACACCATGATTATTCTTATGATTTTAAGTACTGGCAATCATGTCGATGAAGAAGCTTCTTGCTCAAATGAAAATTTGTACATCAGAAGCTCAAGCTTAATCCATGGGGATATGCATTAGATAAATTATAAAAAATGTATGTATAAAAGTGTAGATTTCAACTTCACGTGATGCAGGGACAAGATTACAAACCATTTCCTTCCTATACTTCAGTACAAGCTGGACTACTAGTGTGTAGAAGAACAAGTAATAATTTCATTCCAAAGTTGACTTCTGTATCTTAAAGCATATCCTACTGTTGTTGTTAAGCTCGGGTAGGATGAAATACATTAATACAAAGCCATCGGAACCCCTCTATTCACATAAATAAACAACTTTATCTTACAACACTTAATAACCGCGATGAATATATTGCAACATGTACTTGTCGAGGATCGAGATCCTAACATAAAAACACACGTATACATAGAAAATATGTTTGTGTTTTCGTTTTTAGAAGAGACCCGTGTACATACAGATACAAAATAACATAATGCAGCAGTGCTAGTAGTAAGAGCGGACATAATTACAGGTTTTGGGTGGTTTCTACATGGCATCATTTGCCAACAGGCCCAAGAGAATTTATTTGTTGTACATAAATATGCATGGTATTTGTTTGACGTATGGGTATATACAAGTTGCAGTGTTGCTTGCAACAAATACAAATATAAACATAGGAACATTGTGCACACTTCACAATCCCTCGTAAAATAAAAATAACAACTTTTACTAGGCTAATATTGCTTAAAAATATATGTTGTTTGATAAGAGTAGATACACAAGTACGTACATGTATTAATCCTTTTCGGAACGAGCTACGTAATACAGGTAGACTTGGAGAGAGCCACAGAGGTCCTCAACATAGTAATGACTTTTAAAGTATATGAAGTGCTGAATAATGGAATTGCTAATGAAGGTACCACTATAAGGAGAGGAATAATAAATCTAGGGAATAGCAGTAGCTAGCCACCTCCTCTTCCACAGTTCCACTGGTCCACAAACAACAGAAGACATCTCAACTCAATATAAAACATTAAGAAAAACAGGTCAGGATAGCAAATAAAGTTCTAGAAGGTCGTAGCAAATGCAGAAGGCTCCCGCGACAGTCAGTGCACGCACAAGGCTTCTGAATCAACAGATCCGAAGTCCAGCCTAACAGATACTTAACAGTTTATGGAAGATGTGGGTTTAAGTGGGAAATATTATGTTAGCAGGATATAAGTGTTTGAAAGAAATTTATCTGCACACAACTGCTTGACACTAAAGTAGCGTTGTGACTAAATAAAGGGTTAATAATTAAACAAGCTTGGTTTGTCCAAATGTTGATTACAGAGGAAGAAAAAAAAGTTAACTTTAAGTCGACTGCAACTACTTGCTAACAGTAATTATGTGATCTTAAATTCTTATTTAAGTAGTAATCATGTAAAACTTCTTGAACTATCAGGTATACCCAACTCATCTTCTATGATAAAAGACAGTCCCCACAAAAAGCCAATATTTAATTAACAATTAAACTTCATCCGGGTGTGACTGAACCCTCATGCATGCAGAAAAGTGAACTTCTACCAAGTACCAACACTATGAAGGCAAAAGGATCTAATACTTGATATTTATATTTATTCTTTTCTACTCAAAGTGTATTGTTATTATATCATATTATTAAGATTTATTCTCTTTGTATAATTTTGAGCATATGGTTTAGGGCAACTCCATCACTCCATGTATAGAAAAGATCCACAAAACTTGGTAGAAATCTGTCTTAGCTTTTACACAGCAGTGTTAAAAAAGATAAAAAAATCCTAGGAATATTAGCAAAACAAGGTACTGAAATAAGGACAGGTCAGGGGCCATGTACAAAGCTGTCTATTTTCCCTTTCTATCCATCCTATTATTCCTATGCCTCTATTGTAAAAACAAAGTGGCAGAAGGTCTTTTACTGTCTCATTAATATTTTACACCTAAAATTTTGCTGTCTAGACGACTCGATTAGTTATTTCTTCAGCACTAGCCATGTACTTCGCCATCTAGATCCACGCAACGATAACGACTAGAGTGTAGGCGCATCAAAGGAAATGTGCAGATATAGAAGCTTTCAATTCAACAATAAAAATGCTGACTAGATACCTAAGAAACTTTACTTGTCAAATTATATTCAACAAATACAAGCTGCCCAGATGCCTAAGAAATTTATTTGCTAATATGGATTCAAAGAAAACATGCCAGCTAGATGGGTAAGCTGATTACCTATGAATATTCACTGATCCACATGTCAATCTCATAATCTAGTCCTAAACACAAGTCAGAATGTTAATAACAATGTTCATATATATACTACGTATTACGTGAAAATTGTGGAAAACTCTAGGCAGTCGTACAGAGACTGGGAAGAAAAGTTCTACACTATTGTTGATAAGGAGGTGTGAAGATGAATCCATTAAATTCCCAAAGAAAATAGAAGACATTAATATTAAGAAGACATTAGTGTCAGGGCACTGACATCGCTCTTGTCTTTATTCATCATGAATATATGCATGGCTTTAAGATCGTATGTGCTCTAAGTAATCATGAGTTCTCTTGTCATCATTACCAAACTTGACATTAACCATTGGTCACACACACTTGAGAAGCCACGGAACCACATGGGTATACATGCATATTGCCACATTGATATATCATCCCACCCTACCTATTTAAAGGAGCAGACCAAACTCACCAGATCTTACTCAGTACATCAAGAAGCTCTTCAGCAATTAATTTTCTTTTCGAAGAAATATACTTCAAAAGAAAATAAAATGTGCATCAGTTCCACAAAATCAACATCATCACAAACCTTCCATATTTCTAGTCAAAACCCAAGAAGATCCAAGCGAAACAAGATTCAAATTTATGGGCTTAACAGGTATGCTTGCTCTTTTACAAACACCTTATCGTTGTTATCCAAACAAAATCTAATTGTTACCTGAGCGTCCAGGTCATGAGATATTGAGAAACTGTTTATCACCTGTAAATGGATGCTTAGGCTTTCAGGCTCTTAATGAGCGCCTTTCCCTGACATCTATGCACACTATACATACATATGTACATATATAATTTTTAAACATATAATTTCACAGACAAGCTCTTTTCATATACTAATCTATAGGATTGTGTACTTGCATAACAGGAAGAAGGGAACCGAAGAAAAGATGGGAAAGGAACTGGAAGTAAAGAACCTGAAGTTGTATATGGAGAACATAAGTATCTCTGAAGAGAATGAGAAGTTGCGGAAGAAAGCTAGCCTTCTACAACAAGAGAATCTTTACTTGATGTCTGAGTTTCAGAAGAGGTTAATACCTAGTCCAATCGCATCTCCACCACCCTTTCTCAAACTCTTGGTGATCAATAATATTAATGAACAAATTGATTAAATATCCTTGTATATGTCTCAGTGTGTAAGTCACTATCATTCTATCAAACTGCAATAAGAAATCAATAAGTTATGCAATTGGCACCGCACAATAATTTATGAGCTAATATATAAGAATTAAACCATAATAAGTCTATCCATACCTCTCCTTAAAGGTCATACTTGACTTTGGCGCGATATCCAAGGATCTACTTTGACTTTGGTCGTACATGAAATCTTTCCTTGATACGGGAGCATTGCGCGCTGGGCACGACCTTTATGTCTGTCGATACCTAGTACTTCATCGTTTACATTGACAAACTCAAGAACATGCATGATCTCACAAAGGCCGGCCACAGTTAATCTAGATGCAATTGGATTGATTAGACAAACTCAAAAGTCATAGGTCAAATAACTAGTACCCCTGATACTTTTCTAAATCTCAAAGGTGAACTGTTGCATAGCCTTTTCATTTTTGGTAATGTCAGATATCTGCTAAATGTGCAATTAATTGGTTACAACTAAATGTCTACAATAGGTATGAAAGTTTGGCTTTATTTCGAGTAACTAGATAAAATTGGAATTGAGGTTTCGTATGAGATGATAACCGATAATTAGTTTTGCATTTTACCCTTATCCTTGGTATTAAATATGGTGGAATAACTTCGTGTGAGAAAATGATACATTGTATACGATAATTGATAGATAATACAAAAGCACAAGTTTCTACAGAGGAAGTACAAAGAAGATGGTTTCTTTCATATCCTTAATCTGTAGGTACTTCGGAATGTTTTCCGAGAGTCTCCTGTAAGCCCTATCGGCCAGAGAATACTAGTAGACATCATTCAATTGAGTGACTAACTATAAGGGTTCGGTGTAATTCAACTATTTTTCTTTTTTCTTTGCCCATAACATGACAAGAGAGAATCCCATCAATGACATGATAACCACCTGCAAACATTGAAAACTAATGTTATTTTTTCCAAATGTCTTAATATTTTTTTATGAATGAGATTCATCTTAAGCTTAATAACATAAAAAATCATTGAAAACTAGAGGTCATACAATAATATAAAATATTACAGCCTATCAATATAAGGAGTTGCGATATCAGTTATAAACTCTAAAATTCTAAAATGTTGGTGTATTTTAAAATTTTTGCACAATTCCATATGGAATTTTGACCCTGCAAGCCCAATGTCTGACTTTGCATGATGCATAGAGAAAAGAAAGATAACTTGACCATGAATGTCTTCCTGGAATAACACTGGAACTATAAGTAAAATGTCCTGACGAGTGACGCCTTTAACTCACATAAATATTAACTTTTGATCGATCTATTGGTATCTCTTAATGCAAATTGTTTGAGCCTTCTCTATATATATGAAGATGGCTGATTTCTCAGTAGCCACACCCACACAAAAACAGGAACATATTATCCACCTCAGAGTGTACTTACATTTCAAGCATTGTGATGAGACTAGCTTAAGATATCATCTCAGCATGTGTACACACTGTCACACTCACATTTAGAAGAAAGGCATTAGAGTTATTTGCAATTAGCATCCCTCAGCTTTTGACCAAATGCAATTATGTATATTTAGTTTCATAAATTGCATTTTGCATCCCTCAACTTTGAAAAATAAGTCAAAACACAACCCCTTACATGTTTAATGTCTTAATAAAAGATTAAATTAATTAAGTTTAAGGATGAAAATGCTATAAATTATTTCATATATTACATATTTATCATATATTACACCCCTCACTAAATTTACAAAATCAAGCTACAATCTTTAATTTTGTAAAAATATACATATATTAATTTAATGGTCAACAGATGATATTAAATTAATTTATTAATTTCATGATATAAAATTAGTACCTTTGTGAATTAGGATCTATATATAATTATTGTAATAGTTTTTTTACCACATTTTTTCATTAATCTATTAAAATTAACATTTTCTTTTGACAAAAAATTTATGAAGGGCTGTAATTTGACTTGTTATAGAAAGTTAGGGGATGCAAAGTGCAATTTATTAAACTATATATATAAAATTGCATTTAGGGCAAAGATGGGGGATGCAAACTGCAATTTACTCAAGGCATTATTATAATACTATGTACAATCTTTTATTTTGGATGGATGTGCCTTTTCCCAACAGACACAAAATATAATCCCTCTATTAATCTTATATACAATAGCAGCAGAGTTATCAGATCCAGAGTAAATACAATAGTTGACTTACAGATATTGCAGGAGGCACGCCCACAAGTGGATCTTCAAAAAATTTATTTGCAAGTGCAAGAGCAAGCAGACTGCTCTGCATACCTACATAAGCAAGGAGGATATAAGTTATAACAGACCAGGGAAAGAACTAAATTAGTATCGTAACAGAATCATCAGAAACTACGATATGGAAAACTATAACACCTGTTTCATAGGAAATTGTCCTTTGCAGCGGTTTCACATCAGGCACTTTGCTGAAGGCAATGCCAGATAGAACATAACCAGAAATAAATGCTGACAAGTGAAATGCAGTTATGAGCAACACAATTGACATGCCAAAGGGAGACAAAACAGAGTCGATGTTGATAGCAAGTGGAGCTCCAACACAGAGAGCAGTCACAAATACAGAGAGTGGAGGAAGTAGAGGCCGGATAGCATTACAAACTTGGGGAAAGAACCTGTACATATAAATTTACACGGAAGAACATCACTAGTCATGTTCAAGAAGAATTTCAGTAAATTTATAGTTACCTATTTAAAAGCAACCCAGCCATGACAGGTGCAACAACAATCTGCAATATATTAGCTACCATCCCTTTCACATCAACAGGTAACCTCTTCCCAATAAGTAACAGTGATAATATTGGGGTGACAAAAGCCGCAGTAGCAGTAGATAATGATGTCATTACAATGCTAAGAGGAGCCATTTGTGGATCAGTAAGAAAAGTAGCATAATTTGATAGTTGTGCACCGCTTACACAAGATGTCAATAATATTCCAGCACCTGATTAAAAAATTTATAAATATTAGCATATCGCACTAGTTTGCAGGCAACATTATAATAGTACTGTTCTTCATGTTTTTCCCCATAGCCTACGTTTTCTTAGCAGGAAACTTTACAATTAGATACTTGCTTTTAATAGATAAAATAAAAAACTAAAAAAGAATGGAGCAGGTAGCAACCTAAAGAAGTTGGGAGACCAAACATGGTCATTGATAGTGTACCAAACAGATACCCAAGCAATGGTTTTAAAAGAAATTGGCCAGCATAACCTGCAGCTATAGCAGATGGCCTGTTAAACGCTTCAAGAAAATCTTTTGCGCTTGAATTAACTCCAACTGCAAACATCAAGAAACCTAATGCTGGGGCATAGTACCTGCAAGAAGTCCAGCTATTAAGTGCAACATAGATACTGTAACATGAACCAGTGGAAATCTTAGGTTCATACCACTTGCCAAATCAGGTAGCAATCCTAGAATATCATATGATGATACGATAACACAATTTTTACACAAATATTCTAAACTTATACCAATCCCATTCTTCTAGCAGATGACAATCCCCGTACAGCTTATACAGAAACTGTTACTAAGAATAATCTAGAATTTGATTATATTTACCCATCACGCCAGCAACCCGTGAATATTTTTAGATCTATTCTTTTAAAAGGATTAATTCACCCACTAGCTTACTTGGCATCTCAGCTCTCCCAAATTCAATAATCATTTTAGATGAACTCAATATAAATTTCTAGATAGCAGGAGGCAACCATTGCATTTAGATGATTTTACAGAAGTAGTAAAAGACCTGCTGGTGAACCATGTGAAGGAAGGTGGATAGATAAGGGCTAATACTGTACTAGCAATTACAACATGAGGCAGAATACGATTTGCTCCCTTCAAAATGTCTAAAAAAGAAGACTCCTCTTGCTTAAGCATCTGCAATTTAAAAAAAAATTGGGATAATTTTACACTTTGCAAATGTCTATAATTAATCTACTGAAAGAAAGAAAGCAGTTGAAATTGCCAACTTCAGTGTTAGATGTACAAGACTCAACATGGTAACATTTAGTTGTCTTCAAGGTATGTTAGTTCTTATTTACATAGGGTCCTGGTCCCTAACATGTGATGGATGCAACAATCTATACCTAAAATATTTCTGCAGTCCGCAGATAGGATAAACTTTGAATATATTTATGTGAATGCAGAGACCACATCACTCTATCCTTTAGGGTTTCACCTATCCGTGAAAAATTTCTGCGGATAGATGGTTTGCCAACTATGTTTTGCCAGGACCAGCTTCCATTTACATATAAGTATTCTAATTACACGGAGGACTGAGAAGAGAATAATTTCATTATTGACTATCTAGACGTTTCCCTATTTTATGGTTTATGATACCATACAAATTCATCTCTTCTACAGTTAAGACAATTTCGTAAAAGCATTTACAAGTAAATACCCGAGAAGTAAAAGTTTTCTCAGGTGAGACTCGATTCAGGGTCACACAGCAAAATAACATATTATGTTACCAGCACAAAGCTATTAAAATCCAAGTAGTTGTTTAAGTGTATACAATTTTATGTCTCTACAATTAACACACCTGGATAGATTTATATGCATGATCTAGAGACCCATCGGAATCATGACCATCTGAAAACTTCTCTGATACACATCTCACTGTCAATAACTTTGATCCACCGCCTACAATTGTTTAGTCAAAAATCCCAAAATAATAAAAAACACAAAAATCACACAACTTGAAAGGAAAAACAATTATACTAAAAAAGGGTAATCACAATAACAATTGAAGTAAAAATCTCAACTTGCAAGCAATTAAGATCAATTCTTTAAAAAAAATGAAGTTACAGCAAAGAGGAATAAAAAAGATTGAATCTTGAATATACTAGAACAATTACAGAGAGAAAAGAAGATACCTAGAGAAATGAAAGACTCGTTTTTGGAGAAAATGTGAAGTGGGTTTTTACTTGGGCAGTAAAAAGAAGATTGTGACGGTAAAATTACCGGATGAATGCTAAGTTTCAGTGTCGTCATCATTATTGATGACCGGGCAGCTAATCGGCGGCGGTAAGTAAAAAGACTCCGGTGATCAAGTTCAGTGTGGATTATTACAGGACTATTTTTGTTTGACCAAAAGAGAATAGAATAGCTAAGCCGGTTACTGTGACCCAGGCCCGTCTACTTTTAATGGATATGAATTTTACAAAAAAAAATTGGATTCGAAATTTAATCGGATAAGAAAAATCCGATAATAAATGGAGCGAATATGGATTTAGGTTGATCCGATCCGTTAACGATCCGATCCGAATATAATTGTTGGGGGCCCAACCGAGATTGGGCCGAATAGTGATTGGGCCGAGAAGTAATTGGGCTGAACGGTCACAGCCCACTTCTTCGGCTAGGTCCATTGGATCTGACCGTTGCTTGATCGAGTCACCCGACTATTCAGGCGTAAGAACAGGACCACGCATGTGGCGGTTGCTCCCGAACAATCCGGGCGAGCCGGTACCAAAGTGCCTATAAAGGCACATGACAGGTTTCACGTTCAGGTTAATACTCATTTTACGCTCACAAATACTTACACGTTCATTTAAACCTAATTGGAACCTCTAATTTATTCTCACACCGGAGGTGAATCGGGGGCCCAATCCCTCGCATTCTTCTCTTTTGACAGGTCGCCCCGAAGAGCTTCCTGGAGTACAACCTGACAGAAAACCGGTTCCAACATTTGGCGCCGTCTGTGGGAACGTGTAATCCAATTCGTGACGTTAGCTGAGAACGATGGCAATCGATAGTTCTGAAGACAGGGTGCTCGGTTTTGCTGAAACTCATCGCCAGGGTCCCTCCACGACTACACCCCCCATTAATCGGGTTCTCAATTTTGATGATGATTTGGAGGAGGGACCGATGCCCACACCCGAAGAGCAAAAGGCCATGATTCTTAAATGGCGTGAAGAAACTGCTGCCAAAGGAGGAAGGCAGAAGGAAAAGGAAAGGCTGGAGGCCGAAGCCCAAGCTAGGGCGAAGAAGAGAGAGGAGGATCTCGCTAAGCTGGAAGCAATTAAAAGGCGAAGGGCTGAGCTGGATGCTGAGGAAAAGGCTCTCCAAGGTGCTGTGGAGACCGGAGAACAACTATTGGTACAGACCAGTCATAGGAGAGAAAAGAGGGTGCATAATGATGAAGATGGATCTTCGGATTCTGAATCACATCCCCGAAGGATCCGTTCAAAGGTGGTCGTACGATCGGATACCGACGAGGAAGGAGATCCTCGCATGAAAGACAGGCTGAGCCGAATGGAGAAGGCGATGTTCGGCGATCGTAGAATTAGTCACGAGCCGGTAGTGTCGGAGGAAATCGAGCAGTATAGACCTCCCCCTGGAAGACAATTCCCGAAGATGAACGAATTCAATGGGAAAGGCGACCCTGAAGACCATTGCGAGAAGTATGAGTCTCTTATGACAGGCATGGGGCACTGTGATGTCATGCTTTGCAAGATGTTCAAGACATACCTGAAGGGTCCAGCTACCATGTGGTACAGGTCAATGAAACCAAGGTCGATATGTTCTTACGACCAGCTAAAAAGGAAATTCTTGAGGCACTATTCGCACTTGTGCCGAAGAGAGAAGGACACCGAAGTTTTGATCCACTGTAGACAAAGGCCGAACGAAGAGTTGGGAGATTACTTGGCTAGGTTTAAGGAAGAAGCTGGAATGGTGACAAATTTGGACAAGGTAAAGGCCGTCGGGTTCTTATCGGCAGGACTAGACCCCATCAAAGGTAAAAAAAACTCCGATCTTCTCTTTATGATATTCCCCCCAAGTCCCTGAATGATATATACTTGAGAGGTGAAAGTATCCGACGGAAGATGGAATCCATCGGGGGGTTTAAAGAAGCCAAGAGAGAAGATAGGGGGAAAAAAGGGTATGACAGGGACGATGCAGGACGAAGATTCGATGATAGGCGTAATGAGGCGAAGGGTCGCGATAAAGCTGCCGAACGAAGGAGAGATAGGGATGGCACAACATTTACCCCTCTGAATGCACCAATCTCGAAGATTCTCCATGAGAAAGCCTGGATTCGTTCGCCCAGCACGAATGAAGATGCCCGATTATAAGAAAAATGGTAACAAGTATTGCGATTATCATCAGGACAAGGGCCACAACACCGATGAGTGTTACCATCTAAAAAAACTGATAGAAAAGATGATCAAGGAGAGAGAACTGAATAAATTTGTCAAAGACCTGAGGGACAAGCTAGCCCCGAAGGAAGACAAACGAAAAGAGCCCGAAGATGTCGAAAGATACAGAGGCGAAGTAAAAACCATATTTGGTGGAAGCACCCTGGGACGAGATAGCAAGACGGCCAAGAAAAGGTACGCAAAACAGGTTTACAATTTGTACCAGTTTCAATCTGCCAAACAGGCGATGCCGATCATGTTTACCGAGGATGACTATGAGGATGTGATTTGGCCTCATGAAGACCCTTTGCTCATCAATCCGGTGATCGGGCAAAACAAAATATGGAAAACTTTGATAGACGGGGGGAGCTCGGTGAACATTCTGTACCATCGGACGTATAGTAAAATGAACCTTGGAGGCGAACAGCTGGAACCCTGTCACGAAGCTCCCCTGTACGGCTTCGGGAATCAGCCAGTCCCTATTGAAGGTACTATCACTCTATCTGTCCTTTTGGGTAAAGCTCCATATACTGTAGAAAAGCAGGTCAAGTTCTATGTGGTTCGGGTGGAAAGCCCCTACAATGCTATTCTTGGAAGGCCAGCCCTTACCTCCTTCCAGGCGGTGGCGTCGATACCTCATCTCAAATTGAAATTCCCGACTGAGCATGGCATCGGGGAAATGAGAGGCGATCAAAAAACTGCTTGAATCATCATGTTGGACGATCTAGACAAGGATCAAGATTTTGAGATGACCGAAGGAGGTAAGAGAAAAAGAGCCGAAGGCGAAATCAACGGAAGTCGCCAAACCCTAAATATTGAGTTAGAGAAATTTGGTGCGGACCTATCCAACCCAATCGCCGAACCAGCAGCGGAAACCGAAGAGGTAGAGTTATATGCAGGCTGTTCAGGAAAGATGGTGCGAATCGGGAAAAACATGGAACCCGACCTTAAGAAAAAGGTAATTGAAGTTGTCAGACAATACCACGACGTCTTCGCCTGGGGGCCGGAGGACATGCCTGGCTTGGATCCAAAGACGGCGAAGCATTGTCTTAATGTTAAGCCCGAGGCAAAGCCAGTAAAGCAACGAAAGAGAACATTCGCCATGGAACGACAGAAGATCATTGAAGCTGAAGTAGAAAAACTTTTGGAAGCAAAATTTATTGAAGAAATCGAGTACCCGGACTGGTTAGCCAATTTAGTGGTGGTAAAGAAAGCTAACAATAAATGGCGAATGTGTGTGGACTACACCGACTTAAATAAAGCCTGCCCGAAGGACCACTACCCGCTTCCCAGCATTGACCAACTGACAGACGCCACTGCCGGATATCAGGTACTTAGTTTTTTGGATGCTTTTTCAGGATACCATCAGATTGCAATGAATGCCGAGGATATTCCAAAGACAGCATTCATCACCCCGAAAGGAACATATGCCTACATCAAAATGTCTTTCGGCCTGAAAAACGCAGGAGCCACATTCCAAAGAGTGGTCAATCGGATTTTCCATAAACAAATTGGGAGAAACATGGAATGCTATGTGGATGATATGATTGTTAAGTCCCAGTTCGAAGATCACATGGAAGACCTCAAAGAGTGCTTCGAAACATTAAGGAAGCACGGCATGAAGATTAATCCGAACAAATGTACTTTCGGAGTCTCCGGTGGGAAATTTCTAGGGTACATGGTCAGTGCCCGAGGGATCGAGGCGAACCCCAAAAAGATACAAGCAATAATCGACATGGAACAGCCGAAGACAGTTCGGGATATACAGAAATTGACCGGTCGAATGGCCGCCCTGCGAAGATTTATTTCCAGATCAGCAGAAAAGGCCCTACCTTTCTTTGAAGCACTCCGAGGATCAAAGAATTTCGAGTGGGGGCCAAAGTGTCAGAAAGTATTTGAAGATGTGAAGGAATATCTCACCAAGGCGCCTCTCCTAATGAGGCCCGACCCGAAGGAAACATTACAGTTGTACTTAGCGGTGAGCGACCGAACTCTTGGAGCAGTACTAGTGAAAGAGCATAACAGCTCTCAACACCCGGTGTTTTATGTATCCCACATGCTGAAAGATGCGGAAACAAGATATCCAAATGCCGAAAAGTTCGCATACGGCCTTGTAATGGCAACCCGAAAGCTACGTCATTACTTTCAGGGGCGAACGGTACAAGTTATAACCGATCAACCCCTGAAGAAAATTTTGACAAGACCAGAGGCGTCCGGAAGGGTGGTGGCTTGGTCCATTGAGTTGGGAGAATATGATTTGGAATACATCCCCAGAACGTCCATCAAAGCTCAAGCATTGGCAGACTTCATGGTCGAATGCTATTTTTCAGGACCAAAAGACCTAGCTCCCGAAGAGCGGCTGGTTCGATCGCCAGGCAAGTGGAAATTGTTTGTAGATGGGTCGGTAGCCGGGTCAAAATGTGGGGCAGGATTAATCCTTTCAAGTCCAGATGGGTTCGAAATCTGCCAAGCAATAAGATTCACTTTCCCATTAACCAATAACGAGGCCGAGTACGAAGCATTGCTAGCCGGTTTAAACCTTGCCAAAAACCTCGAGGTAAGAAATTTACGAGCATTTAGTGATTCTATGTTAGTGGTGAAGCACTTTTCAGGAGAGTATGAACAAAGAGAGCCTCGACTCAAGGCTTACGCCGCAAAGGTAAAGGACTCATCGGTCTCATTTGAATCCTTCGAATTAAGTCAAGTAGGGAGAGAGGATAATAGCCGAGCCAATGCTCTGTCAAGATTGGCTTCGGCCGAAACACACAACCTCACAGGATCCATCTACCTGACTGAAGTGAAAAGCCCTTCAATCGACAAGCAGCAATGCATGGAAATCCACCAAGTCATTAACTGGATGACCCCGATCAGGGCCTATCTAGAAAAAGATACTTTGCCCCTGGACCGGAAAGAGGCTCAAAAAGTGAAGTACAGGGCAGCAAGCTACACCATCATCGGTAACAAGTTGTATAGAAGGTCAGCGACAGAACCCCTTCTCCGATGTTTGGATCCCGAAGAACAAATCCTGGCCTTAGAAACAGTTCACGAAGGAATATGCGGAGAACATCTTGTCGGTCGGTCACTTGCCTTCAAAATCCTCAGACAGGGGTTTTATTGGCCGACTTTGCGAGCAGATGCGGCCGATTACGCAAAGAAGTGTCGACAATGCCAGTTATTCAGTACTATCCCGAAGCAGCCACCAGAAGAAATGGCATCAGTCCTAAGCCCCATTCCTTTCGCCATGTGGGCTGTAGATATCGTGGGAATTCTACCTAAGAGCACGAAACAAGCCAAGTACTGCATAGTGGCGATCGACTATATGACCAAATGGGTTGAAGCAAGACCTCTGGCGACCATAACCGAAGAAGCAGCAAAAAAATTCATGTTAGAGCAAGTCATACTCAGGTTCGGGATCCCGAAGGTCTGTGTATCCGACAATGGGACCCAATTCATCGGGAACAAGTTCCGGAAGTTCTTGACGCATTTCGAAATACAGCAGAAATTTAGCTCGGTCGGTCACCCTCAAGGAAACGGAGCAATCGATGCCGCAAATAAAATCATCTTCGCCGGGATAAAAAAGCGACTGGGAGATGCCAAGGGGCTTTGGGCAGAAGAGCTAAATTGGGTATTGTGGGCATACCGAACGACCCCACGCTCATCGACAGGCGAGACACCTTTTAAGTTGGCATTCGGGACTGACGCCCTGGTTCCCGTTGAGGTCGGACTGGACTCCTACCGAACGGAGGTATTCAACGTCGAAGCAAATGAATTCGGCCTTCGGGCCAATGTGGATTTGTTGGAAGAAGAAAGAGAGGCGGCTCACCTAAGGAACTTGAAATATCAGCTTCAGGCAGCCCAATACTACGACACCGGAGTAAAGAAAAGGACCATCACGGTGGGAGATTTGGTGTTGAGGGAATTGGCGACATCTATGCCAGCTAAGCAGGGAAAACTAATGCCAAACTGGGAAGGCCCGTATAAAGTGACTGAGGTGGTTCGACCTGGTACCTACAAATTAGCAACCACGTCTGGCGACCCAATCAAGAACACATGGCACGCCTCCAGGTTACGAAGATATTACCAATAGCCTTCATCCAATCTAGGGGAATATGGCCGAACAAAAGGTGCTCGCCACTCAAGTTCTTATTTTCACTTCATACTAAGTTTTTTTTTTTTTCTGAAAAGCATGTAAAGTTGAATAATTTATCAATAAAATACATGTTTCCCTGTTCTACTTATTTTATCAGTTATGCATTATAATGTTATAAGTCGGACATTTACCTGGGGACGACCAGAAACGATAAATGCCACGACTTCTTGAATAATGTTTCATAAATTTGGCGATTGGATAACCAAACAGCCAAACTTTGGGAGAATCCAGACCATGTTAGGCGAAAAAGAAAGCCGAAGATGCATATAATGGTTAAATTTTGTTAATTATGTTGAGGCGAAGTTGGTAAGCCGAAGACACATAAAATCTATGCAATTATGTTAAGGCAAAATAAAGCCGAAGATACATAAAACTGAGTCAATTGTGTTAAGGCGAAGATAGGAGCCGAAGATACATAAAATTTATGCAATTATGTTAAGGCAAAATAAAGCCGAAGATACATAAAACGGAGTTAATTACATTGAGGCGAAGTCGATAAGCCAAAGACACAAAGTTTATAAATTATGCCAAGGCAAAAATAAGCCGAAGATTCATAAAATTTTGTGGATTATGTTGAGGCGAAGCTGATGAGCCAAAGACACATAAATTCTATAAATTATGTCAAGGCAAAAATAAGCCGAAGATGCATAAAACTGGCTCGATTATGTTAAGGCGAAAACATAAGTCGAAAAGACAAAATAAAACCAAAAACTCATTAATAAATGGCCCGAGGGCTACAAGAGTTAAAAGCCCGAAGGCTTAATAAAGTACAAGATAAACAAAGGAAAATTTAACTGCCCAAAGGCCTAATCTGACAGATCTTCGTCCTCGCCGGAGGAGACCACCGGAGTCTCGTCCTCATCAGGGCGACCGACGGGATCGCTGAAGTCTGGCTCTATCAGGGCCTGATGATCTAAGCCCATGGCGGCCGCCCTCCTCACGACTTCGTCGTGGCCCATCTGGTAGCACCGCTCTTCGGCGATTAGCCGCAGCTTGGTCTCCTTACGAGCCAGCTTCCTCGAAGCCTTGAGGGACAGGTTCCGACGAGTCAGCCTAGCCCGAAGGGAATCCAGCTCCTTCTGCATCGCCTCCCGGTCAGCCTTTAGCGCCACAGATTGGCCTTCTAGCCTTTCCACATCGCCAATGGCTTGGCGGAGAGCAGCCTCCGATCGGACCGACCGAACCTCCAGTTCCCGAAGTTGGTCGAATCTACCCTGCATATCCTTCACCTTGTCGGTGATGACAGCAGCCATCGGCGTCGCCTAAAATAAGGAAAAAGACCTTGGTTAGAAAAATGCAGGGACAAAAAATTGAAAGGAAAAGCAAATATATTACCAAAGAAAGGAAGGCCATCATGTCGGCACAGGCATCGGCGATATCCAACCGATCGTAGTTAGGGCGATCAGCCGGAAGAACCAAAGCCCGGCATAAATCAGGAGCTATCTCCTTGATCGCCTTAGGGTCGGCCGAGGTGACGACATCGGACTCCAAGATCGCCCACTGAGGGACGTACGTCTTCAGAACGTCCCCCCGCCGAACCCTCTTTCTGACCAGGGGAGTCTCGGTCACTTGCTCTGCATTCTCGGTTCGAGAGGGAGACGTCGGGACCGATTGTTCAGGTGCCCGTTTATCGCCCTCCTGGCGATCCTCATTAGCCTCAGCCCCCGTCCCGGCCGCTTCGGCTGCCTCGGCCGCTTCAGCCGCCCTAGCCGCTAAAGCTGCCTGCTCCGCCTCAAACTTGGCCCTCTTTCGTTCAACGATAGCCTGGCGAGAAGACACTGTGAAAGGAAGAAAAAGGTGTTAACATTTTAAAAGACAGCATAAAAGGGAAGACAGAAGCACAAAAGAAAGAAAAGTAAAAATAAGAATCTAGTGCAAGGGACGAGGAATGTTACCATTACCCCATAGGGCGAAAAGCCATTGGCGATCACTAAGGTCCTCTAAGGGAATCCGGTCCATATCAAAATTGCACAACCTTTGGTATTCATGCAATTCGCCACCCGAAAGGGTGGGTTTAACTATTTTGGTCGAAGGATCGACCACCTGCCACTGAGACGCAGCACCGATCTTAGGGCCCGAGATAAAGCACCACTTGTCGTGACTGCCTTTGTTGTTAGAATTGGTCTCTACCCACTCGGCCCTGTTAGTACGACGAACGATGGAGTAGAAACCCTTGCTCTTACCATTCTTCCGGAAGTCGTGATGGTGCCAGAACAGGGCGGGAGTTGGGTCGACGTTGGCCGCCAGACATCGGCATTGGAAGCCATTCATATGCAAAAACCCATTTGGATCCATTTGACCCAAAGCTATCCCCATCTGGGCGAATAGTTGTTTCACTATGGGAAGCATCGGAACCCGAAAACCGCATTTTAAAGCAGCTTCAGAGATTCCAGTGGCCACATTACCATAGCCCTTCGGGACAGGAGGATTGAACCATATCCGGTCAGCAGCTCTCGGCAGATACGTATGCCAGGCACCGGTCGGGATATCGAACTCTTTCGGTAACTTAGCTACCCTGTCCTCAGACAACCGAGTCGGATGATTCGCCGCGGGGAATTCATCGACATCATGAAACGGGTATCTGTCCGGGGATATAGATCTGGGAGATTGTCCCGATGTAGAAGCCGACCGATCCATAATTCCTGCATTAATATGAAGAAATTAGCCTTGTACTCGGACATGGACAAGAAAGAGAAGAAAGGAAAAGTGGTCGCCGAGTACAGGGGGCTTGGATCGGTCGGGGAATTACTAGCTTCTAAGCCAATGAAAAAGAGAAATCTCTAAAGGAGCTACGCAGCCCGAAGACTGTTCTAAGGGTTGACCCGTCCCGAAGGTTGTTCTAAGGACGAATTCATCCCGAAGATCGTTCTAGGGACAAATTGGCCTCGGAAATTGTTCTTAGGATGAATCTATCTACTGGTCTGACTACCAACCTAATTATGGCTACATTTTCAACAGCAAGTATAACCCAAAGCAAAAATACTATTATACCTAAATTATAGTGGACATAATCGGAAAAGTTCAACATGAAATGGGAAATCGCGCAAAAAGATACAGAGAACTTACTTGTGATAAGAGCTGGAGGAGGATTTGAACCCGAGATAATGGAGATTGTTGGTAACTGCAAATAGATGGGCTGGAGAGAAACTGGCAGAATGTCTTTGCTTTTGAATATGTAAGTGACGACGATTGGGGGGAAATTTGGCATTTATACAGAAGGATATGTGACGTTTGGACAGTAAAATGTAAGCGTTCAATCTCGATCGTACGATCCAAGTCGTTTGGGATTTGACGGTGATGATCCAGTACTAATCTCGAGAAATTACGGCTATCATCATTAATTACGGCACGATTCTCTAGGTGACGTGTCATAAACGGATAGACACGGAACCGTTGGAGTCTATCCCGAAGAGAAGTAAAGAGCTAGGACTCCGGACGCATTGACATCCGACCGAAGTCCAGGGACATGTTGGGGGCCCAACCGAGATTGGGCCGAATAGTGATTAGGCCGAGAAGTAATTGGGCCGAACGGTCACAGCCCACTTCTTCGGCTAGGTCCGTTGGATCTGACCGTTGCTTGACCGAGTCACCCGACTATTCAGGCGTAAGAACAGGACCACGCATGTGGCGGTTGCTCCCGAACAATCCGGGCGAGCCGGTACCAAAGTGCCTATAAAGGCACATGACAGGTTTCACGTTCAGGTTAATACTCATTTTACGCTCACAAATACTTACACGTTCATTTAAACCTAATTGGAACCTCTAATTTATTCTCACACCGGAGGTGAATCGGGGGCCCAATCCCTCGCATTCTTCTCTTTTGACAGGTCGCCCCGAAGAGCTTCCTGGAGTACAACCTGACAGAAAACTGGTTCCAACAATAATATATATAAATATTATATATATAATATTTCTAATAGTCTATAATTTATGAAAAATTATCATCGTTTGACCTATGAATCATCGTGTTTTTCTCAATATTATTCTAAATTTTCAATTTTTATTTGTTTTTAAATTTCTAATATTATGTTAGAGTTCGTATTTTAAACTTTAGAGTTTACTATTTAATTATTTTGTTTGTCATTACAAGATATTGTGAAAAAATTCAATATTAAGTGAAATTTTAATTTAAATCAATTTTTTTAAGGAAAAATATAAATGGATTGAATATCTGATCCGCGATCCGTGATCCGAACGGATTCGGATATGGATCGGCCTATAAAAAAATCCGGTCTTGATCTGATCCGAATATGAATCCACTAAAATAAATGGATATGGATATGGATTTAGGCTGATCCGATCCGAACTCGATCCGTTGACAGACCTACTGCGTGGCCGTTTGGATTTTTGATTCTTTCTTCTTCTTCTTTTTGATAAAATAATCTTAAATCTCTCTCTCGTAGTTTCGTTATATAATAAATATTTAATTAGATTTACAAATTAGAGAATTATCAAAAATACTACCTTTTTATGTTTTTTTTGTAATTTTATCATTTTCTGAAAATATTTGCAAAAATACAATACAACCAGATTCAACCAAAGCAACGAAATGCAACTTTTAAAAAAAATTGAAATCACCTCAAAATTCAAAAAAATTGTTAGTAAGAGGGATGAACGAAGATGAAAATGAATAAATCTTACATCTTTGATCTATACATACATGTCTATATATACATATACTAGTTTATAACCCTGTGCGATGCAAGGATTGTTTAATAGTTGTTAACTTATTATTTGTATTTGTGTATGATATTTTTATTAGTTAGATATTAAATGAATTTGTTAAAAAACTAAGTAGGCCTCTAAATATATTTTTATTGGAATTTATAATTATAATAATAAGACATGTTGAAAATAATAAATAACGTTTCAAAATAAATATGACTATTTAAATAAGTTTTTCAAATAATTAGAGTAATTTGTGATAATTAATTACAATATATTATACTAATTAAAAATAAAATACTTTATTAGTATATTATTCTAATTGATATGTAATAGTTATGCTTAAATAAATATCTTTAGAGATGTACTAAAATATTTTTAAATAAATATGACTTTTAATTTGTCCAAATATATTGACTTATAAATTATAAGCTCATCACACGACCCAAATAAATAGGTTTAAGAGATGCGTTCTAATTAGCATTGTTATTTGTTTTATATAAACTAGCTTATAGCCCGCGCGATGCACGATTACTTAAATTTTATTTATAATTATTTTATTTATAATTATATTTTTATTACGACGCAACACACGATTGTTTTTTTAATATTTATAATTATATCTATTTATGAATATTTTAATATTTAAAAGTTATTAGTTTACATGATTAAATTATTGTTAAAAAAGATTTAGCCAAAAACAATTATAGTTAAAAATTTGATATTTATTATATTTTACACGCTCAATTTAATATTTGTTTATATTGAGTTACAAAAGTTAGATTTGACCAATTAAAAATTCACAAAATAATCTTTAATTTAGTTGTGGTTTAATAGTTCTTTTTCAATTAAAAACTATTCTAAAACTAAAAAGAGAATAAAGTGACGAAATTTAATGTTAAGAATTCTATTTGATTTAGGAAATCTACCTAACTTATATGTAGTTTAGATTATTAGACTAACATTTATTAACCAAATACAGGTTTTAATGTTAAATCTAACGGTTTTCACCTATCTATTTAAGATTAAACGATTTTTATTATTTTGGTTATAAATGGGGTTCCTTATTTAATTACAACTATTTTTATGTTTTAACTTTTTGGAAAATTCAATCCTAATATAATATCTTTTAACTTATATCATTTTTAGATAATAATTTCTTTTTATATGATATAATCTTGATCATCTATTTTTAAAAGTATTGGATCTAACGGTTGAGAATGTTTTGGCGGTATTTAGGACCAAACTACCAGGATAACATCATTAATTTTTCTTAATATTTATAATTTTTTATTTTTTTAAATATTTATTGCTAAAATATAATATACTCTTTTTTGTAATATGTTAATGATGCGGGAACTTTGAACTTTTGAGAAAATAAATTATCAATTAAAATATATATTTTTGTAATAGTTCTTCTTTTAAAGTAGTACATTGTGACGATCAAAATTCTATATAAAATTCATATTTTTTATAGTATATCCCGTAAATATCTATGTTATTATATTAAAGACTAAATAATGAAAGCTTTCTTATAAGTGTGGTCGCTTTTTTTGACCACTCAATCCATAATCGTTGGATCTTTCAAATTAAATTGTTGAGAAACGTTACATATAACAGTTAAATTATCATGTAGAATGATCTAATATTTGAATCTACCAACAACATATTAAAATTTAAAGGTTTTTTTTGAAAAAAAAAAGAATTTTTTTTTCATTTTTTTTCTTTCAGACATAGGTTATTTGATAAATTTTTTTTGTAAAGAACGATTTTTCAGAAAAGTACTATCCTAATTGATTAACAAACTTTTAAAGTTTCGAATTTAATAATTTACAATGTATGTAGGTTAAAAAAGTTATGTATGTTCTGTAGCGGAGTCTACAATTTCAAAATACTGTTTTTTTTTTAATATGAATATAGTCCTGCTAAAAACGAAATTAGGAAACAAAATCACCATTTGCGTATAATTTATTATTTAATAATAAATTATATTTGATTAGTTATGATCTATAACTTAATAAAATATGATAAAAAATATGCACAATTTTATAAAATTTTATCCTCGTATTATTATATTCTTTGTTGATTTGAACAATTTTACAGCCCACGCGAAGCTAACAAAATTATCTTTAATTTAATGATGGTTTAATAATTATTATCTAACTGGAACTATCTATAAACTAAAGAGAAAAGATAATTACGTTTTTTTTAATAAAAATTTCTATTCAATATAGAAAACCTATTTATAATTGGTTTAAATTAAAAACAAATTATTAAAATTTAGATAATCACTTTACTGTTTGGGCTCTATCTCTAGTTTTAGACAACAGAACAAAATTATCTTTAATTTAATGATGGTTTAATAATTATTATCTAACTGGAACTATCCATAAACTAAAAAGAAAAGATAATTACGATTTTTTACATAAAGATTTATATTCAATATAGAAAGCCTATTTATAATTGGTTTAAATTATCAAAATACACCTTTTAGTATTTAAATACTATCCTATTATTAATCAAATACAATTTTTAATATTATATCTAACGGTCCTCATCTATTTGAATATTTATAGTTTTATAATCCAACGGATCATATACTTTTGGTAGTACAGTGACCGACCAAAGTTTTGGATAAGATCTCCCTTACGCTTATTATATATAAGGAGTTAATATGTTAACTATTGAATGTACAAATTAAAGAACGGCTAACCAAACTACTAATACAACTTTCTTTTGCAAGTGTTACTTTTAAATAATTTTCTTATTTATTTTTTATTTTTTAATTTTTTGTTAGTTATATATAGGATACAGTTGATCTATTATATTTTAAGAAAAGTATAATACTATATATTTGACGAAATTTAATCTTTATTTATATATTTAAAACTAATATTATAATTAAAAATTTTAATATGTTGTTTTGTTTGATTTTATATTTTTGATGATTAATTTATGCATTCATTTTCTATATTAAATTGTTTAAAAAACTTATAATGAATATTAATTTGACTCGACATGATTTAATAATTTATAGTATCTAATCTTCAACGTTTAGTGGCGCATTCGAGGTAACTGATAATTATATATATACGTCGTCTTCTGTGATAATTTTAAAAAAAGGACAAATTTTAGTTAGAAAATATATAAAAAATATATACAATTTGGCTAATAAAGGTAACTAGCCTAAAAACCCGTGCGAAGCACGGGCCTGCTTATTTACTGAAATAATTTTTCGCACGAAAATGTATATATATCGAAACAATTTTGTAATTAAAATTAATTTTGAATTTATCTTATATTTGTATAAATTGTTTTTAATTTTTTTTAATATTTAATAAGATTTCACAAAATTTGGAAAAAAAATCTATAAAATAAAGATCAAATTATTATTTTCATTTGACAAAATATTAATTTAGTTTTAAATGTCGTGAAATGCATTTTATCAAATTCAATAATTAAATATAATCTAAATGATTATTTTAGTATAGTTGTTCATATATGATATGGATGTATCTAAACTAATGTGTTTTTAACGAAATGACAATATACTTGTAAATAAAATATAAAGTTGGTCAGGTACGTAAGACTACACACCGTGATCACATCTTAAAATCTTTTAGTCTAAAGTCCGTATATAACATTAGTGTATGTAAATTAATATGATAACGTAACTGTGCCAAACCCAAGGCTTTGGGACTTGTTCATAGTGAGTATTATTGATATTAAGAACAAATAGAAACAATGTAAAATTTGAAACACGGTCGAACTATTGTTCTTGTTGCAATTATAATCAGGTTTACCGGAGTTTTCTATGTTGGAGAAAGTATAATTTGTAAATAGGTATTTTGCCTTAGTAGTTGTTGTTTGTTTTTCAGCGATCAATTGATTTGGTTTTTTTTATTTTTTTGCAGTCTAGAATATAAATCGTTAAATGCACACAATGTTGTTGTAATATAATCGAACACATGTGAATGAGATAGAGGATTTTAAAAAGAAGCTGAAGGTTGGTGCATCTTTGCACACTCTCACAAGACAAATACTTTGGGAGATGAGCACCTATTGCAATATGGAGTATTCATATCACGTGTTTATTTTTTTAACTTGGGAACTGATTTCGCACATCTCTCTTGTGTCCATCACTGTATTAAATTATATGAACACACTTAGTACTTTAATAATATGTTTGGAATGTCGTTTTACATTTACAAATTTTAATCCAATTTTTTTTATAAATGATCATCGTGTACTAATAATAATGTATTTTAACTTGACTATATATATGTATTTTATGTAATTAATTAAGCGTTAATAATATCGAATTCAAAATTCAAATCTCATTTCGATTAATTTAATATATATACATATATATTGGCGACCGGAACGCCCTTAAATTCATATATATATATATATATATATATATATATATATATATATATATATATTGAAATCGTAGATCCAACCATATATTTGAAAAAAGATTACATAATTGTTTTTGAGTATATTAACTTATGTACAAATTGGCATGGTTAATGATGCAATTTATAATTTATAGGATATAAAATTTGAGTCTTTGTCTACTTGATACAAATAAATATTATTTACAATATAAAAGTAATTCTATTATTTTTGGGTCAATTTTAGAACAAGTTGTTTTCGTGCTTATTTATTTATGTTTTTTTTATATGTTATTATTTAAGAGATAATTGAAATAGAGTCCAAAATTTAAATCTCATATATATTAATTTGATTAAATATTTTCCGATCCAAACTCCTTTAAATTCACATTGTGTTTTTTTTTTAAATCGTAGATGCAATCATACAAACGAAACAGTAGTTACGTAAAAATTGTTAAATGTATTAATTAAGTTACTTACAAATTACAAATTAGTGCATAGATGATGCAAATTGTAATTTATATATAAAAAATATGAACCACTATCTATGTATAGTTGCATGGTTACATTTGCAAAAAACAAAATATGTTATAGATGAAAACATTCGTCTACTATTTTTAAAAACATTTAAAAGAAATTAAAACATTCGGCTATATATGTATTATTTCGACCGAAATGTTCTTAAATTCAAATTATTTTTCTTAAAAAAATTGTAAGTTCAATCATATATATGAAAAGATGACGTAATAATTATCGAGTATATTAATTTATGAAAAAATTTATATGATAGACGACGCAATTTGTAATCTAATACGATATAAAGTTCAAACCGTTATATATTTAATGCAAATAAATAAAATTTATAATATTAAAATAATCTTATTTTCTACGGGTGAAATTTATAATATTTTGTGTAATTTGTTATTTTTGTACGATCTTTTCTTTTAGTACCGTTAGATTTACAAAAAAAATATGAAAAATATTTATGTAAATCATTTGTGTAGATAGATTCCCTATCTTGCGAAGTAAATTACAAAATTGTCGGTATATAACATAGGCGATGCAGTCTTAACATTGTCAGATATAAACGTAGGGCTGAGACTTATTACAAAATCTATTAATATTATTTAAAAGTCATCCATGCGGCGTCTTACTCAATTTTTTTACTTTTAAAATTTTATAAAAATTTTATACTCTAATCTTATATGTTATCTATAATCTTATTATTATGTAGAAATTATACGTTATCTATAATATTATACTCTTTTAAAATTTTATTTTTTATATCAATCATTTAAAATAAAAGAAAGAGAATCGTAGAGTATGCTCAATCCATTAAAATATTTTTGGTAATTATATACAATGTAATATTTTATAAATAATATAAACCAACATTTTATTTATTTAAAAATAAAAAATTATAAAAAAGAAGATGAGAGAAGAAGAGAAATTAACATTAATAAGATTTTAAAGAAAACTTAAAACAAAATGTAGTATGCTACTTATGCATGAGCTTGATTAGAGAAGATTAATGGTTCAATTTACTACACTAACATAATCTTATCTACTATTTGCATAAATATAAAAGAGTTGACGTTTTTGTAATTTTTTAGCATGTAGGGGCAAAATCATAAATTCAAGGTATTAAAATGACATATATCAATAATTTAAATTGATAAAAGAGAATTGTAGATTATGTTCAATTGCTAAAAATATTTATTATAACTATGTATTGTGCAATATCCTAAAAATAATATAAATCAATGTTTATTAACTCAAAAAATAAAAAAATTGGAAGAAGAGGTGGTTTATCTAATAAGAGTTTGAATATAAACTCAAAACAAAGTGTAGCACAGTTGGTTATGACATGAGTTTGACATGGATATGTTAAGGGTTCGATTCCCATCATTAACATAATTTCACAATTTTTACATTTTTATTAAAGAATGGTATTTTTGTAATTTTAGAAAATATAAGGGTAAAATCGTAACTTCACAGCCATTAAAATGGCAAACTTTGCCCTTTGTTGGCTTTTAATATATAGAGAAAGATTGGTTAATTATCAGTATTTATAATATTAGTATTTTATGCTATTAAATGGAATAGCCCGTGATATTTTTGAGGTTTTAGTTAGGAGACATATTAGTTGAAAAATATAAAAAAGAATATACACTTTGGTAAAAAAAAAAACTAATCGATTAGTTATTAGTGATTATAATATTATTATTTTATTTTATTAAAATACAATCGTTCGTGATATTTTTAGAAAATGAGAGGTTTTAGTTAGGCAAAAAAAGTAAAAATTTTAGTTGTAAAAAAGAATATAATATAATATAGATTAGTGTTCTTGATTTTGGGGATCAAAAAACATGTAAATAATATATTTTAGTTCATCTATACTATATTATTAAAGCCGAAACATTGAAAATTTTGGTTTTCGGTCTTTTATTATATTTAATAAATAATAAAAAAATATAAATATAGTAAATAGATGATTGCCTTTTATAATTAAAATATTTTGTTTTCTAACAAAATCTACCCCTTTTCCAAAAATATCATGACAATTATCTTTAAATAAAAAAATATTACCTTTTATATTTGTTATCACTAAAATCTCCGTTTTCCAAAAATATGATGTGCAATCCTTACTTATTTATTTTAAAACATATTTTAATACTCTATTTAATAAATAATAAAATAATATAAAAATAGTAACTAGTTGATTGTCTTTTATAATTAAAAAAAATTCTAACAAAATCTACTCCTTTTCCAAAAATATCACGATAATTACCTTTAAATTAAAACATATTATCTTTTATATTTGTTATTAATAAAATCTATATTTTCCAAAAATATGAGGTGCAATCATTACTTATTTATTTTAAATCATGTTGGTCCTTGAGTATTGCAGAAGGGGGGTTGAATGCAATACTGATGAATTTTAATCTATGCTTCAACAACGAAAACTAAGATTAAATCTTATCAACATAAGATATGCAATCACGGGTAGTTTTCTCACAAAATAAATATTTTATTTATCTTGCGAAGAGTTGCTACAACCTTGAGAAAAAGTGGGTTTTTCTCAAGCTTCGATTCTTCAGGGATTACTACATAGAATGAGAGATAGTATAAGTATAATACTCCTATATCTATCATCACGAGTTTGTGAAGTTGCTGACATTTCATGTGGCATCTCCTTACAATTTGTCTACCCATGTGTCTTACCTAAATTGCTATACAATCAGAGTTATCAGTGCAGAAAAAGCAATATAGATACATTCTATATTAAGCTAACACAATTTCAATAGATGTTGATTTGTCATACTCTCGAATTGGTAATCTTTGTCTTATTATCCCTTAAGCTTCTGTCGTAGTCTTTGCAGACCTAATGCAGTGTTGGGATACTGCAGCACGCCTGTTTCTTGAACATCCAAACTGTCACATGTTTGACTGGGTAGATCCCCGACTCAAAATTTATCCCTTTGAGACAGTATCATGTACCTTCAAGTTTGCTGTCACAAGTATATGTTTTTGGTGATAGTATGAAATCCCCGTAATAGGTGATGTCAGGAATTTTAAACTTGCTGTCAGGGTAGAGGAGTGTTGTTGTCTCTAGGCTTCCGCCAAAGTTGCTGTCAGAGTAAATATGTTGTCATGACTTGCAACATGTTGTCTTCTTGTAACCTTACTGTCAGTGATATGACAGTAACATTTATTCTTGATGTCATCCTGATATACTCCTTGAGGCTTGAACAAACAAATGAACTTCTTCCAAGATTTATAAACAAGTTTATTACAACAAATGAAATGGCTACAAGAACATACTTTGGCTGTGACAGTATGTTCTACTTAATGAAATTAAGTGTTACAAAACATAAAGTTAAGTTATTTTCTAATCTATCACCCATAAATCCTAACAATCTCCCCCAATTTGTTTTTATGGATAATAATTACATATTTACAAACTATACATGCTGACAACTTAACTAACAAAGATCAGAATGACTACAAACATAGGTGCTCCTGAAAGATTGAGCAAATATGGAATATTTACCTAGTTTGAGCTTCAGACTTTCTTTTCTACATGTCTTCTTCCTCTCTTTTGAGAGCTTCCGCTACACATTTTCTGAGACCATCCAACAGAGATATTTCCAAGGGGGAAATTGCATCATCTTCGATCTCATCAATGTACTGTTGAGCTGCTTTAGAACTGACCTGTTGAGCATCCTGGAGGTCCATCCACTCTTCTTGATTAACGATATAGACTCTGAATTTTAAGATGTCTTTATCAAACTTGAATCTCCTGTCAGGGAATGCATTGAGAGTTGTCCTTCTTGCCTTGTCCAGCTTTGAGTCTTCACCATTTCTCTTATGAATAATTTCTTCAAGTTCAAAAGAGCACAGTAGCTCTAAGTGATTAGTTGATCCAACCACTGAGTAGTTTAACTCTTTCAGTACACTGGTCTTGAGCTTGTGGAAACTGTCCAAGTAAATCTCTTCATTTCCAAGCTTGATTCTCAAAGGGTTTTCTAGCACACAAGGTTTAAAGTTGGGTTCTTTACTCCTCTCCTTGTTCATCTTCTTGTACATGTCAAAGAGTTCAGCTTCCATTTCCTCAACAGTCACATCATGTGCAGCTTTAGATTATTTCTCTTGACTAGGCATGGCTTGCACTTCTTCCTCAGGAAAATCATCTTCATAGTCAATTATTTCTTCATCAGAGTACTCCAATAGGTTAGAAATATCAGCATCATCATGCAATGTCAAATTCCCATGTTTCTGATAAAATTCTAATCTCTTTCAGCCTTGTATGTTAGAACATGTTCCATGACTTTTTCAGGTATATTGTCATAACCTTGCATCAGATTTACCATTCTCTCCAGGAAGAAATAATCATTTCTTCTTGTGACTTTCCTCTTTGTGTATGACAGATTTTCATTTATCACATATGACACAAGTTCCATAGTGAAGTCCTTTCCAACCTTTGCTGACCTGGATTGATCAAACCAGAGAACATACAGGCTTGCTTCATTGTTGTCATCCAACTTTACTTCAACAATCTTGATCTCTAGAGCCCCTTTTTCCAGAAGGTCAAAAGTGTTGTAGGATTTTGTTTGGATTGGTTTCTTTAGATTCCTGCCAAGTCCTGTAGCTTTCTCTTTCCATGGGTACTTTGTCTTTCCTTTCTTTGCTTTAGTAGTCTTCGCAGTTTCAGGTTCCTGTCTGGAAAACCAAGCTCGGGCTAAAGATTTTGTCCTCTTAGGCTTGACTACTTTCTTGGTTTCATCCTTGAAAGCATCTTCCATGACAGTGTCTTCTTTGACAGTGGCTTCATCTTTTTTGACAACATCTTTCTCAGCATTGATACTGTCAATAGCACACCTTAAGATGTTTGCCTCCAAAGCTTCAAGTGTTTCAATCTCCCCTTCTTATGTAGCACCAACATCTTTCTTTCCTTGTTCAGGGGCTACTTCATTGCTTGTATCCTGGGCTTGAATTCCAGTGTTCCCAACAGTTCCTCCACCAACATTCTTAGCAACTCCAGAACCTCCACTTCCATCCAACTCATCATCATCAATAGAGTCATCAAATGCACAGCTTTCGCCTTGATCAGCTCTGTTAGCATTGGCTTTAGAAATTAACTCCTTTACTTTGGAGCTTAGCTTATTACTTCTCCTTGCCAGCAGTTTGTGAATTGCTTTGACAGCTAGGACTCTTTCCTTGTTGATTTTGGATTTTAGAATTACGTTTAGCACTCTCATTACTGTCTTTGTCTCCATTTTTTATGTGCCCTGCAGATTGAGATATGCACACTTCTTGACACCATCCTTTGTGACTGCTCCATAACAGACACCAAATGAATTAAGATACACCTCTGGAAGTTTCTCTGACATTAGATTCTGGATTTACACCTGTAAGATCTCATTGAAGGTTGAGTGGTTTGCTTTAACCTTAGCTTTCATCACACTCAACACCCTTACTTGAAGGTTCTGTAACAACTGCATGGTGATGAACATTGAGAGTCATGAATCCAAGTACACATCAATTGCCCATCTCATTTCCTCATTGATCTTCACACATACACTTACAATCTTGCTCATCAGAGATGTTGAGACTTGAGTTAAGGTTAAGCTTGGCTTCCTTATTACCTCCTCAATTACCCTGTTGAGTTGCTCATCCTGATTGTGCAGTGTACTCTCCCTGTAATCCACCATTAGGGTATTTGCCTCTTCCTAATCAATTTCAGTTCCTTCAGTCCAAAAAGATGGTGCATTGCAGTATTCAGGCAATTTCCCTTTGCCTTTCCCCAACTTATTTTGCTCCTCCTTTTCTCTCCACATCTTCTGTAATGCAGTTTCCTGAGGCTGAGAAGTTGGTTCTTTAATTGACACAGAAGGAAGTATTGGTCTCTTCGATTTTGATTTCCTTGCATCTCCTCCAATACCTCTTTAGACATCAATACTCTCTTCCCATCAATTTCATATTCAAATAGATTTCCAGCTCCACTTGCTTGTTGGTCTGCCAATTGCTCCCCATGTCTTCCTGACTCCCCCTTACTCCCAGACTCCCCCTGAGACACAGGCACTTCTTTGTCTACACCACCTTGCTCTACTTCTTTGTCTACACCACATTGCTCTTGGAAAGATTCTGATCTTGCCCTTTTCTCCCCCTTAGGTAAGTTGGCAGCATCAATTGTAGCAGCCAATTGCTGAATGGACTGTTGAATATCAACAAAACCAGTAGCCACTAGTGTAGACAAACTGTCAATCTTAGCTTCCATTGAAAGGCATCTGTTCTCCAGGGCTCCCAATCTTTGAGCAGTTTGAGTAGAGGTGCCACCAGTTCTCAGCCTTCTTTGAGGGGAAGGAAAAGAATGGGGCATGGAGGCTGAGGGGTTTCTCACACTCTCATGGTTTTTCTGAGTGATCTCATCACTCCTCACATTAAGTCTCTCAAGGCCTAGTGCCTGAACAGTGTGGGCTCCCTCAATTTCACTCTGGACATGCTCAAGTCTCTCTCCTTTTGCCAGCTCATTTGGCTGCCTCTCATTTTTTTGGCTCACCTCTATTTTCTTTTGTCTCTCTTTTCTTTTGCACTCCCTCACTCATCCTAGATGCATGGGTATGAGCAGTACTTACATGCATTGAAAAAGATGGTTTAGAATGTACCTTGATAAGTTGAGAGAGTTGCACATCATCATCAGAGACATCCTCAATGAGAACTTCATCATAATTGGGCTGTGTAGAGGTGACAACAACTTTTCCATAAATGTTACTGTCAGCTAAAGGGGTGACAGTAGGTTCCACTACAGCTTGGACAGCAGGTTCGGTTGTGACAACAACTTTAACCGCATCCTTGACAGCAGGGTTGTCTGTGACAGCAACATTTATAGTGTCTTTGACAGCAACTGAGGCTGTGACATCATCTTCCCTAAGGTAAGATGCTCCTTGGAGATTGAACAAGACACTGGCTGTTTCAGTTTCTGGCAGAGTGGTACCTTGTTCTAGCCCAGTGTTTAGAGGAGTGGTGTCCATCTCACTTTGAGAAATGGGTTCTTGTGGACCACTAGATGGGGGCTCATCCATGATTGGGGATGGATGATCAAAACCTGAAGGGTTGGGACTGTCCCCCTCTCTAGGTTGTTGAGAAGAAACAAAAGAATGAGTAGGGAAGAAAGAAGGTGAAAGTGGAGAAGAGAATGTTGGTTGCTCTGCAGAGTGAACTTGTGAAGCATCAATTGTGGAAGTGAAATCCTCACTGTGCACTGACTCCATGTGTGTTTCTGCAAATGGGGATTCCTCATGAGGTGAAACACGAGGTTGTGCAGACTCTGTACAGGGTGCCTTGGGAGACAGACAAGTTTCAATAGATGTTCCTTGTTGAGAAGGAACATCCATGGAGGTGTTTAATGCCCTATTTTCCTCTCCAGTCTTTTGGGAGACTGTAGGGTGGCTGACAGTGGTTTTGGCCCTCTTAGCTCTCTTCTTCTTAGGCTCAAGAGGAACCACTGTGGGTTCTGTTTGACTACCTTCCTTATTTGTTGCACTAGGTGCAGGAACTCCCTCAAGACTCTCAGTACTACCACAAACACCAATTTTTAGGGGTCTTTTTTTGGATTCTTGCAAAACTTGTCTCTGTACTTTGGGAAGTCTAGAGAACCTAGGCTGAATGTATGGCGTAGAATGTGGGTTGGCTGAATTTGGGTCCTTGAGTATTGCAGAAGGGGGGTTGAATGCAATACTGATGAATTTCAATCAATGCTTCAACAACGAAAACTAAGATTAAATCTTATCAGCAGAAGAAATGCAATCACAAGTAGTTTTCTCACAAAATAAATATTTTATTTATCTTGCGAAGAGTTGCTACAACCTTGAGAAAAAGTGGGTTTTTCTCTATTTAATAAATAATAAGATAATATAAAAATAGTAACTAGCTGATTACCTTTTATAGTTAAAACATTTTTTCTGACAAAATATACTTATTTTCCAAAAGTATCACGGGCAATTAACTTTAAATTAAAATATATTACCTTTTATATTTGTTATCACTAAAATCTCCCTGCAACCCTTACTTATATATTTTAAAACCTATTTTAATACTTTTAATTATTTAAAAAAAAGTTACCTATTTTAACAAATGAACTTATTTTTAACAAATACAATTAATATAATTAAAACACATCTAAAAATATTACGGACAATTACTTTTTTTTTTAATGAAAACATGTTAGCTTTTCTATTTGTCCTTATTAAAAAAACTTACTTATTTTAACATGTCAACGTATTTAAAAAAATATATATATATAATTAATATAATTAAAACACTTCTAAAAATATCACGGACAATTACTTTTTTTAATTAAAACATGTTAGATTTTCTATTTTTCCTTATTATTAATATTTTTTCCTTATAAAATTATCTTCTTCAGCTCTAAATGTATTTTTTTTTATATTTTTTTATGTTCCAATTAATATTTAAGTTTCTCATTTTATAATTTATCATATTAATTTTTATTTTTATTTTAATATTTTTCGTTCTCATTAAATTTTTTAGTTTATTATTTTTTAAGGTTCGTGCGGGTTATAGGCTAGTATTTTATATATGCGTGAATGCTTATGTTAAGTTAAAACGAAGGAACGAAAATGAATAAAATGCTTATGTTAAGACAATTGAGCTGATATGGGCACACCCTGCATTTATAGGTGCACACCCATTATTAGTAAATGGACCAAAACAACCTTCAGGTTTTCCTTTTTCATTACAGTAATGAAACATGACTTGTGTTTTGAAATGGAAACTTTAATAAATAATAATGTTCAGACATCTACACTCTGATCTACAATGATGAGAACTATTTTACAAGTGATAAATATAGATAAATTTTATCTTGCTTTATTCAAAATTTGTACCTACTGATTCATCAATGACTGCTGCAAAAATAATACTATTATATAATTTTAATATACCAAGTCGTATTGGCATAATTATGAAAATTAAGCAAAAAATAATTTTACATGTTTTGTGATTTTTATATTATATACATGACAATTATTTATAATTAACGCATTTCTTATTTTTTTAATACGTGTTATGTATTTTTATTGATATGAAATAAAGGACGAGGGTATTGTAGTCTCTTTATTAAATGTACACCTATTAAAGAGACGTATTGCAACTATGGGTCCCATGTAACTTATGTATTAAAGGACGAGGGTATTGTAGTCGACTTGCACAATTTATTGCAACTATGGGTCCCATGTAACTTATTTCTCCTTAAGCAGAGCTGCACTGCACGACACGTGTCAAATATACCGACAAAATAGCCTAAATACGACACCGTTGGCTGTGTTTAAATCCATTATTATTATGAAAGTAAAAGGAGAATATTTTATCAGTCACCCTTTTCAATTTTCAGGTTACCCTCTCTTCTTCCCCGTGATAGTGGTTATTATATATACACACGCATTCATATATACACATAATAATCATTGTGTGTATACAAATTCAATCGTGTGTATATATTTTCCTCTTACTTTCACTCAAATTCTTGTTTTTCTTGATCCTCCTTTCTTTTTTTCCGGCGTTTATTTAAGGATCACTTTGGTTTGGAGACGCAGGAGGTGAAAACAGATAGATGGGTGTCTTACAGATTCAATTTTGAGCTACTTTCATTGAGTTTTGAATATTATACTCTCGGGTCGGGTCGGGTAAGATGGTGAATGGTGTGAGTGATGTTGGGGTGGCCCAATTGAGTTTGAAAATTGAAGACCCACATGGTGAATATGTAAATCTGAGGGAAGCTGAGGTCCAAAATGTTGATGATATGGATATATGTAATGATGCGGTGGGGGAGTCTGGTTCAGGGATGAGTAGTAATAGGTGCTGGTTAGTATGGTGGTGGGCTAGGCTTATTATTTTGCTCATTTTTGTAGGGCTTCTTGCTGCTGTTTTCATTAAGTGGGTTGGCCCTTTTGTTATGAACAAGGTATGTTCACACAAAGTACACTCTTTATATGTGTATGTGTGTCTGTGTTAAAATGCATGTTAGTTCAGGTTGCAACTGTATGTTTTTTGTTTTTCTTGATGAAATGCCTGCTTCTGCTTTATTTCTGTTGTGTCTGCCAATGAAGAGAGCTCATGATGCTTTCTCTGACTATCTTTTAGCTATCTTCTTGAATGTGCGCTATTTGTCAAGTCACAAATGCCATTTAGGCACAAAAAAAAAGAGAGTCACAGATGCCAATGTACATAGCAAGCTGAAGATGGCATGTTTTAAAACTGAATGAGATGATGAAGGTTTGAAAGAACCTTTTTTCGTTAGTTAAGTAGGGTGGTTTGTTTTGAATTTTGTTTCATAGCATCGTCTGATAATATAGCAATGAATAGCTTAGGTAAGCTAGGTTTAGTGCCACTTGTCCTGATAAAAAGACTCTTGTTTATGGGATATAGTGTTTTCTTAGCTAGGTAGCTAAGTGGAGGCTGAAGAAATGTTAGAGTTCAACTAATGCTTGCAAAGTTGCAAGTGATCCATCTATGTTTGCCTCTGCGTATCTTATCTGTCATATGATTATGCATGTGACTGAATAAGTTGAGATATTTGAAATATTTGATCATATTAAGTGTCAATTGATGCAAGAGGATCACAAAAGTGCTGAATTCCTTCGCATAATTGTGCTCTCTTTGTTTTTTTGGTATTTGGCTAATGGATTGTTTCTTTTCAGGAGATTATCCCTTTACTAAACTGGGTAAGAAAAACATTTAGCAAATCAGTGCTGGCAGCTATAATATTTGCATCTGTCGCTGTATTTCCTGTGATACTTGTACCATCTACTCCTTCCATGTGGATGGCAGGGATGACTTTTGGTTACAGTTTAGGATTTCTGATTATAATTAGTGCAGTGCCTATTGGTGTATCACTACCCTATTTCATTGGCACTCTTTTCCACCGGCGAATGGAAGTATGTACCTCCAACATTGTAATCTACTTGAATTTTGTGGAGGGAACACGAAGTACGTCAATTTGTGTTTGTGCACGTGCTAATACAATTGCTAACCTTTTCCTTCTTTTACGTAGGACTGGTTAGAAAGAGACCCAAAGAAAGCTTCAGTCATTAGGTTGGCTGGGGAAGGAAATTGGTATCATCAATTTAAAGCTGTCACGTTAATCAGGATTTCTCCATTTCCATATATAATCTTTAATTACTGTGCTGTGGCAACAAATGTTAAGTATGTTCCGTACTTGTTGGGGACGTTGGTTGGAATGGTACCAGAAATCTTTGTCGCGATATATACGTAAGATCTCTACTTCTATCTCTTTGTGCGTCTCTCGTGACTGTTGTATATTGTAATTTATGTCAGTTAATGTAACTCAACACGTGTATCTGTTATGCAACTAGAACATCTCGCACCCGAGACTATTGACTTGATGAAAACTGTCAACCGTAAATAAGAAGACACTTACTTTGTGGCATACTTAATGCTGGACCTATCATCTTACTGACGCATGGTTCTTAATATGTTCTGGATTTTAACACCAAAATTCCTATTACCTTTATAGTATACAAACTTAACACATATATAGATATATGCCTTCACAAATCAGTCATAAATATATTAGTAATCATCTTGAGGCAGATTTCTAATTCCAGGCACGACTGCATGAGGAAGTAGGATATAAGTAAGTTAATCCAATACAGATTACAAGAGCATGCAGGTTAATTCTTTTGCTATTGGTGTAGGCCTGTAGGAAATTAGTATGCTTACTTGTTTTTTTAGGAGTTTAGGTTGGTGTTTATTTAAATTCTCTATGGTGCCAAAGTTGTAATAGAACAAATCACTTCAATACTAAAGGTCGCAAAATATTTGCAAGTTTTCTGGATTTGTATTCAAATCGTAGCAGTGTCTGGTATAAAAAAAGAAGAAGTCATCTTGCCCGTAACCCTTGTTACCCGTTTCCTGGATTTGGATGGAAGTAAATAATATGGATATGTGTCCAAGTATTGAACTCGGCTACATTTTCTACAATTTGCATGCTTTTGAAGAATAATTTGCTTGTATATATTAAAAGTTTGCAAATTATCAGATAATTGCTGTGGTTCAAGGCTTAAAAGTAGGTTCCCTCTTGAGTTGAAGGATGTTGGTTCATTTTTCTACAAAAACATAATTCTTTTTCCTCTGCGCACTCTAATATCTTAATGTTCCTATATATCAACAATTAGAAAAACTGAGTTTGCCTGGTTAGTTTGAGCCTTTGAGGCTCTAGCAAAATCTTTTTTTTTGTAATACCCTGGGATTATTTTCTCCCCCGGTCACTGTTTGCTGTTAATTATTCTTACGACGGACGAGGTCCAAACGAAAAGGGTTTCTTGGTGAAAGTCCTTATAGATCTTCACCCTAACCTTTCATGTATTGTTCACAGGAGTTCAGATAAGACTATACAAAATGTCTTTTGAGCATAAAAATAAGAATGTAGCATAAACGTCTGTATTATTTTCAGCACTCCATGTATTGTGTTAAAAAATTCAATGCTGCTATTGTGTCATGTAGCAGGTGTGTTAAATCTTGTATTAACAAATTATCTTTATTTTGTTTAGTGGTATAATGATAAAAACGTTGGCTGATGCTTCAATTGATAACCGCGTCCTTAGCACAAGACAGATCATTCTCAATGTTCTTGGTTTTGCTTCATCTGTGACAACCACGGTATTAGTTACAATAATTGCGAAAAGGAGGCTCAAGGAAATGCAAAAGGAAGAAGAGCTACTGATATAGCCTTTTGTGTCTAGGGTACGGCAAGGCAAGTCATACTATTGAGTGGGCCAAGTCGTATTGGCATATTATAAAGCAGAATACTGGTTTTTTAATAATCAATTTCTTGAATGGCATATAATTAGAGGAAAGGAGCTTAGTGAATGGTGACAAGAAATTTATTCTTATCAGGAGGGCCTTTAATTATATGTTGTCAATCAACAAGTAGATGAAAGGATGGAGAGGCGGTTAAGAACAACTAACATGGTTGAGTCCATATATAGAAGTCTTGAGCCAGTATGTTGATCTATTAAACCTGGCAATGAGTTGTCGTTTTGTTGTATAGTTTCTTCTACCCTTTGTAGTTCTCAGGCCCTTTATTTTCCACGGTAATTTGTATATAATTTTTTAATGTGACGCGATAAAGGGCCTGACAGATCTATCTGTTCATTGAATCATTGAAATAGTTGTGTATTTAAGATTGTATAAAGCTTAGTTACCCTCATGAACTTGCATCCAGGTTCTTTTATATATATGTTCATGTATATTTGCCCATCTTATTTTATTACAATGTTCAAGATTTACTACAGAGATTGATATATAAATGTTTTAGTTGATTATATTTCGATATTGTCTAGAGAGAAAAAAAGGCCCTTTACCTAAGGTCACTTGAGTATCACCCTAAAGTTAAAACACATTTGGGGCTGATTTTGCCTACACTGATATGCATGATTATTTGCCATTTTTCGCATGTAAGAACTAGTCTACATGTCGCTTATCTTACGACTGATGAGCGATTATTCGTGTATTTCTCTTTTGTGGGAACGCACATTTAATATAAAAAAAAATCTGCGCTGTTTTTGTCAATATATATATTTGTATTTTCGTAAGCACTTGTCCAGATCAATGTATTCTGGACATTTTTAATGACATGTTGCATCTTATCATATCTGGATGTTGTTAGCACTTGTTTGTTTTCTTTGGTAGTCAAACGAAAGACGGACAAATTAGGATGCGAAACAGATAGAGGATTACAACGGGAAAAATGAAGTTGCAAAACCAAAACATAAGAGCGTCATTTTGCAGCTTTCTAGTTACACTTATATATTAGTCCACTCCCCTAATAATTCAGATACAGTGCCCTTTATAATAATCATCAAAACTGAGAAACGTTAGATGGAAAAACAAGAATGTCTTTATCATTCTTCAACTGGGACTAAAGTTTACTGCAGCAACTTTCATTGAATTCAAACAGCCACTAAATATCGATTTCTGTCTTTTATCTGTTTCGCATCTAAATCTGCACAACATTGGTGGCGTGATAGTAATGGTGCTCACTGTGCAGATAGTGACAGAATGAGTGCATTATCTAGCTAGCCCCTGTTATTTGTGTCATTCACAAATCTGCTAATACAAACTCATGGTATGCAGTTACCACTTAAAAAGACAAACTAAAGTTAGCATTGGTTACCCAAAAAGAGAATTGAAGTTAGCATATTAGTAAACAAACCGGTCATTCGAGTGAATATTTGCTATACTGTGAATGGTATTCGAGTGATTTTTTTTCTTTCTATTATTCGTGTTTGTATTTCTAGTGAGTTTCTTGGATTCATTAGTAGATCTTGCATGCTTCTTGATTTATTAGCAAAGAAAATCTACTCTTAGTACTGAATTAGTGACTAATGCTTTTCATTTAAGTAAAACTGTATTTACTTCTGGCATTTGGAGTAAATATTAATTATCTGAACCAATGTCTTAGCCTAAGATCAACCCTATGTTTATTTTTTACTATTTTGTAACTTTACAGACAGTATCATCCTTTTGAGAATAACAGCAATGCATATTGAGCCAGCTTTTCTTTTAGCTGTAATTCTTTTAACAAGGAAGACTGTGTGTGTACTGTGTAGTATAATGTAAGACAAATATAAGGATTGAGGAGAGGAAGTGTCTTGAAAGAGTGGGGAAAGAGAGACAAGAGATGATGCAATCTGAATAGAGCATGTGGTGACAACCTTTTAGACATGGACATTAGTTTTATATAGGAGCCAGAGCATTTGTTAAAAATTGCCATTACCTGCTTCTTTCCCTTTCCAGCAAAGCCCAAGTCACTTTTCTTTTATTTCTGTTGCTCATTCCTCTGCAATTTGCATGTCCCATGTGGTCATATCTCTGCTCTCTTCACTTTTCTTTTATTATTATACATAGTTTTTAGTGTTCTTGATTCAATGTCCACATAAAATACCCAGAAATTTCATTAATTTTTGTTTTATAGAAAGTTTTTAGTCAAAGTATCTCAAGCTTCTTAAAGATATATTCATACATATATATATTTAGGTATAAATGTGCTACATTCTTGAATTAATTATGCTCTATGGCAATGGAAGTTTACATAGTTCGATCAGGAAGATTTGATGCTGGACACAAACATGAAAAGATCAAGAAATTATATTATTTACATTTTTGTGTTGCTTGCATATCAGTTTGCAGCAGTGTGTCCAGTCACTGAGAATGAGATCTTGCTGCAATTCAAAGGTAACATTTCTAGTGATCCTTACAATAGTTTGAGTTCATGGGCCTCAAGTAAGAGCGTTTGCCAAGATTTCAGTGGCGTGTTTTGCAATTCTGCTGGAAATGTATATAAGATTCTGTTGTGGAATACTAGTTTGGGTGGCATTTTGTCACCAGCTTTGTCAGGTTTAAAATATTTGCGAATTCTTTCGTTTTTTGGAAATAAATTCTCTGGAAATATTCCAACTGAGTATGGTGACATTGATACATTATGGAAGATGAATTTTAGCTCCAATTCATTATCTGGGCAGATCCCAGATTTTCTTGGGAAATTTTCAAATATCCGGTATCTTGATTTGTCCAGCAATGAATATAGTGGAGAGATTCCTTCAGCATTATTTAGAAACTGTTTCAACATGAAGTTCATTTCTCTGTCAAGAAATAAACTTTCCGGTTCAATTCCTTTAGCCATTGGGAAATGCTTCAATCTTCTTGGGGTGGATTTTTCATTCAACAATCTTAGTGGTGACTTGCCTCCACAAATTTGTGATATTTCTGGTTTAGTGTACTTCTCTGTGAGAAACAATGGGTTTGCAGGAACTGTTGAGGAACAGATTTTGCGGTGCAAAAGCTTGGAATTTTTGGATCTTGCTAGCAATATGTTTACTGGGTCAGCCCCTTTTGGTGTTCTTCAGTTCAGTAATCTTACTTATTTCAATGTTTCTTTTAATGAGTTTATTGGGATGATTCCAAATATAGAATCTTGCAGCCAGAGATTAGAAATATTAGGTGCATCAAGTAATAATTTTTTTGGTGAGATCCCGGGGAGCATCATGAGATGCAGTGGCTTAAAGATTTTGGATCTTGGGTATAACATGTTGAATGGAAGTATTCCGGTTAACGTTTCAGACTTAAAGAGGCTTCTTGTTTTTCGATTGGGAAATAATTCAATTAGTGGGACTATTCCTACGGAACTTGGAAGTATTGAATTACTTCAAATTCTGGATTTGCACAATCTTAGGCTTGTTGGTGAAATTCCAGATGAGATAAGTAGTTGTAGGTTTCTGCTGGAACTGTAAGTTTTACTTTCATTCTTTAATCATTGCTATTCTATTAAGCATCATTTACAATGCTTACATTGCTTTGAATTAAGGATTATATTAACCAAATCTATATCCGTGCAGGGATGTTTCGGGTAATGCTTTGCAAGGAAATATTCCGAGCAAACTTTACAACATGTCTTATCTTGTAATTCTTGATCTGCACTGGAACAGGCTAAATGGAAGCATTCCACCAACTCTCGGAAATTTGTCAAAACTCCAGCTATTTGATCTATCAGAAAATTCGCTATCAGGCCAAATCCCTTCACTGTTGAATCTGTTAAATTTAACTCAATTTAATCTCTCGTACAACAACCTGTCTGGTGTTATACCATCCTCTTCTACCATCCAGCATTTTGGAGCATCAGCATTTTCTCACAATGCAGGGCTATGTGGTGCTCCTCTGACATCTTGTACGCACAATGGCACTATTCTCACGACTGGGAATTCTAAACTTTTAAGTGTTTCGGCCATTGTTGCTATTGTTGCAGCTGCAGTGATTCTCGCTGGTGTTGGAATAGTAACCATTTTCAACATGAGGGCTCGTCGTTGGAGAAATGATGAAGTGACAGTAGTTGTAGAAAGTACACCAATGGGATCGGCAGATTCAAATGTCAAAATTGGAAAATTAGTCCTTTTTAGCAAAAGTTTGCCCTCAAAGTATGAGGACTGGGAAGCTGGCACTAAAGCTTTACTGGACAAAGAGTCCATTATAGGTAGGGGTTCGATTGGAACAGTCTACAAGTCGAAATTTGAAGGTGGGATATTAATTGCAGTGAAAAAGCTCGAAACTTTAGGAAGGATCCGGAACCAGGATGAATTCGAGCAAGAAATTGGACGGTTAGGAAATCTTCGACACCCCAATCTCATTTCTTATCAAGGTTATTATTGGTCCTCTAGTATGCATTTAGTTCTGTCCGAATTTATTCCTAATGGAAATTTATACGACAATCTTTATGGACTTAATTATCCCAGCACTAGCAGGAGTTTTGGTAATAGTAGCTTGAACTGGTCTAGAAGGTTTCAGATTGCTCTAGGGATTGCAAAAGCTCTTGCATATCTTCACCATGATTGTAAACCTCCAGTTCTCCATCTTAACATCAAGTCGGCTAATATCCTACTAGATGAAAACTTCAAGGCAAAGTTATCTGATTTTGGGTTGGTAAAGTTACTCCCTTTGCTCAATAACTCTGGAATCACAAAATTTCACAATGCTGTTGGATACATTGCTCCAGAGTTGGCGCAAAATTTAAGGTTAAGTGAAAAATGTGATGTTTATAGTTTTGGAGTAGTGATGTTGGAGCTTGTTACGGGTAAGAAACCGGTGGAAAACCATCAAAATGAAGTAGTGATTCTGTGTGATTATGTTAGGAGATTGATTGAGAGTGGTAATGCGTCAGATTGTTTTGATAAAAGTTTGCATGGTTTCATAGAGAACGAGTTGATTCAAGTGATGAAGTTGGGATTATATTGCACTTCTAAAATGCCTTCTAGGAGACCAAGCATGTCTGAGGCAGTTCAGATTCTCGAGTCTGTAAGATCACAATCGGAATCTTGATTATTTTTAACATGATTGCCTACCAAATGGTAGATTTTTCCTTTTTAATGTAATTTTGCTTGTTTTTTGTGTGTGTGTCTGGGTTCAAACTCGACCTGCAATGGATAGAAGTTAAGTAGATCTTATGGTTTCCATTCAGTTTTGTTGTCAATAGCCAAGGTTATATTGTGAATGTGAAGAAGAATAACAATTAAATTTATGCAACATATGTGCATTAGTATGGTACTAACTCATTATTACTTGAACACTTACCTAAAGAAACATAAACCGGAACTGATATATGTACTTGAACCCTAAAGAGGCTGCTTAGAGTTACAGCTTCAAGTTAACAGTTTCCAATTTTTTGCAAAAGAGAGTCTCGGCTGCTTAGAGATCCGGGAACTCTTTGAATACGTTCCATGACTATTGGAATTTCCATTTGCTTCAATGCGGTGAAACAAAACCGGAACCATCCGGGTTCAGTACAGTGACAGGAGGAACCAGGAGTTTTGAAACATTTAACAGTTTCTCCCAAAGTTCTAGCTCTCGCTGATAAACTTTCTCACATCAGCCCAGCAGTAGTATCCTTTACTTGTTTTCACGCACTCAATACCCAATTGCTCCAAGCCATCCACAAATTCTCTATGCATGTCTTCAAGCCAATCATCATTTTTCTCTAAGAAAATCCGAGTATATCTTCGATTCTTAAGGAAGGTTAAAAGTACCTGATGAGTTGGAATCGAAATAGACGTGAATTCTGTAAGTTTCTCAGCTGCTGCCAAAACAGCATCATTATGTGTATAAACAACCCCCAAACTGAAACCAGGGAGTGAAAGGTTTCCCGAAATATCATAAACTACATGGATTCTGTCGCGGTCATATTGTCCTGAATCAATTATATCGTCGCCATGCCTGGATCCTGCCAGCATTTCAATGACGATGACATGAATACTCTTTTCAGTAGCGAAGTCCAGTACGTCATTAAATGTTCTGTTGTAGAGCAAACTGCCCACTGGATTCAATGGGTTTGAAATTATAACTCCACGAACTTTAAGACCACGTTCAATCGCCTCACTGAATGTTCTATCAAGGGCAGTTTTACTCAGATTGAAGTCGTCCGCACTGCAGCATGGAACCGGTACAATCTCGACCCCTGCAAATTGTGTCGAAATTTTCTTGGTTTAGCTTCCAGATATGGGAAATGGCCATCCTAAGAATTATCAGCAAAGTTTAGAAAAATTACTCTGGGTCATATGGTGATGGAACAAGAAAAGCATTCCCCGCGTCCGCCAGGCAGAATCTGAATTGCAGAAGCTGCACCAACTGTTGCCTGTTGGTACTAGGAGAGCAGTTCAGAATTCAGATTCTCGAGTCAGTTCCATTTTCCATGATTTTTCTCAATATGATCGCAAAATTAGCAATATGGAAATGTTGCAACTTGTAGCAGTCCATGTATGAATTTCAAGTATCATGTGTTCTTACATTGCATATTTGTATCATTCAGTTTCACAACTGTCAACTAAATCAGTAAACTGTAGTTTGGGTAGTTTTTTTGGTGGTATGTTGAACGGATCCAAGAGTAGCTGAGTAACACTTAAGTAAAAGAATATACATCATACGTACAACGAACTAATAAAATTATGCATCTGCAATGCATTCATGCTAACTAGAAAGAAACATACTACGCAACTGATCTCTAAAAACATTCGCTATGCTTCTTACAATTTTTGAACTATCTACAAAGACTTGAATTCTTTGGCTACAAATAATGATCATTTGACTGAAGAGCAGATGCAGAAGTGGGCATAGGATATACACGGAGAAGATTACGGCAAATGCATTGAGCTTGAATAAATTGAAGAATGGAAGCAGCCATAACTTGTATAAACTCCAACTCAAGGGTTAGGAATCTGATTATAGCTCAATGTCACCATTGAAATTTGAACACAACTTGTATCAGGTATCTTGTTCTCTGTAGAGTTAAAGCATATGGAATTCATTAAGCTTCTATTGCCAGATCATTTAGTTTGCTCCCCCTTGTTACTTGAATCTAAACCCTGAGGCTACTTAGAGTTATAGCTTGAAGTCAGAAGTTGCAAAATTCTTGCAAAAGAGTATGCCTCAATGAACCAGATATTTGAAATTTACTTGTTACTCCCTGACTGTCAACTCTAAGATATTAAGGACCCAGTAACTCTCTGAATACGTTCCATGACCATTGGAATTTCCTTTACCTTCAATGTGGTGAAACAAAATCGAAACCATCCAGGTTCAATACAGTGACAAGAGGAACCAGGAGTTACATTAATCTTTGAAACATTTAACAACTTGTCCCAAAGCTCAAGCTCTCCTTTCTCATTATATGAGCTGATAAACTTTCTCATATCAGCCCAGCAGTAGAAGCCTCCACTTTTCATGCACTCAATTCCCAACTGCTTCAACCCAGCCACAAATTCAGTGTGCATCCTTTTGAGCCTAACTCTATATGTCTCCATGAACATCTGAACAAATCTTTGATTCGAAAGCATGGAGACAAGTAACTTATGAGTTGGAACTGAAATAGACGAGAATGTTGATAGTTTCTCAGCTGCAGCCAAAACAATGTCGTTATATGTATAAACAGCTCCCACACTGAAACCAGTAAGTGAAAGGTCTCCTGAAAGATTATAAACTATATGCACTCTGTTGCGGTCAAAATCTCTGCAATCAATGATGTCTACCATACTGACAAACTGGTCATCACCATGACTGGGTCCTGCTAACATTTCAATGGATATGACATGAATGTTCTTTTCAGTAGCGAAGTCCAGTAGGTTGTTTATTGTTTCCCTGCTAAGCAAACCGCCTACTGGATTTGATGGGTTCGAAATTATAACTCCACGAACTTTAAGACCACGTTTCTTTGCCTGATAAAATGCTCGGTCAAGAGCATTTCTACCCAAATTGAAGTTGTCCGCACTGCGGCATGGAACAGGAATAATCTCAACCCCTGTCCACCATTGGACAGCCCTGTCAAGTCTGCAAATTGAGTTCCGAATTTCTTAGTTTACTTTAAAGATACGGAAAATGGCCATCTAAGAATTTCAATAGCAAAGATTAGAAAATTACTCCGGGTCATAAGGTGATGGAACAAGAAAAGCGTTTCCTGCATCTGCCAGACAGAAGCTAAGCATCTCAATTGCAGAAGCTGCACCAGCTGTCAGTACCATTTGAGATGGGTTGAAGAAGACTGATTTATCCATGGCCTTTGACATGAATTGTTCCAGTTCCTGCATTGGTTTTGGAATTTGCACCATATACAACAGAGACAGAAAGGAAATCAGCATTAATAAAAATTTATTGTTTGCTCAAGTTTGAATTTTATAAAGTAACTAGAAACAAAATCACATGGAAATAATTGTGTACCACAATGAGATGTCCGTACTAGAGTCCAGAGTTATAGATAGTGCAGACTAAGTTATGATATAGATCAAGGTATACACACACAATTCAAAAGCGATTAAGTGACCCCTAAACAAAAAATATCTGAAGACTTGCTTAGGAGTTCATATTTCATAATATTGGTAAGAAGTGGAAGGTCGAAAGTATACTTAGCAAGTCATATTTAGGTATACCTTGAATGAGGATATGATAGCCATGACTGAGTAATATAAACAAAAGGAACAACTTGATCACAAAGTAACATCAACAATGACAAAATATTTGAAATCTTATAATTAACCGTAGACAAAAAAAAAAACTTTACTCTGGATATAGGGATAACCTATTGGTAAATGGCTAAATGCTATCCCCCTCACTAAAAAGGTCATGGTTTAGAATCCATATCACCCCCGCCCCTCCCATATGCTATAATACTAATAAACAGGACAAAAAAATTGTGTACTATAACTTGTATAATATTCCATCTGTTTAATCCTTCTAAATAACTGGATAACTGGCAGCCATGATTCACGCATGAGAGTTAGGTAGCAACTCTGAAGTCATCTAGATAAATGCTGCTGCTGATGGCTGATTGTTGAATAAAGTAAATCTGTCTTGACATCTTTTCAGCATGAATTTTGCTTTTCACATGAATCAATCATTATGATGGCAAGGAGATTGTGATAGTATTGAGCAAGTAAACACGATTTAACAATTCTGAGTTTCTAAATTTTTAGTTGACTGATTAATGTAACACTTCATTTCAGGGCTACTATACAGCCAACATGATTTATTAGGAAATGCGGATGTCAACCACTAAACCTTGATGGCTTACAGCGAGTTGATGATAATGTAAGTTCAATTTTATACCAAAATCAAAGGTGAAATATCAGACTGAAAAGATGTAAAATTCAAGATACTATGTAGGGCTGTATATAGTAACTTAACATGCATAACATAGCTTCGGAAAAACAAATACTACATAAGTTAAACAATCAAGGCAGGGTTGCTAATACAAGAGCAATCAAACAGGATTTTGTGAAGATTACATTTGCTTCAATACATTTCAGCATAAGACTCATTGAAATTATTCAAATAGCTTCCTGTCCTTACACTCTCCTTGTCCCAACACATAGAAAAGTAGTAATGATAACTAAATACCATAAAAAGAACAGGAAATCTGCATGACTGCTTGACTAGACATGAATAGCCTAGATTTAGACAGGCTGCTCCATATATAGATGTCATAAATCAATAAAAGAGTTGCATATTTTTTACACAAATACAATTCATAACACTAAGTGTTTTATTTAATTTTACCACAGTCCACTTCACATGGAGTACAGATTTAAATTTATGGAGCTTACAAGTATGGAATCTTGTATTTTGGTAGCTTCTGATAACAAACAAGTTGCTGCAATGTTTATTTAATAAACATTATTAAAATCTAATCTCAATTACAGTAAAAACCTAAGACAAGCAATATTACAAAATAAAACAGTGACTGCACTGACAAGCACTAATAATACATGCGGATGCCGAATTAAGAATCAGATACTCACATAATCTTTCTCGAATCAAGACTTTGTATCAAAAATCAAATAAAAACATATAAAAAAAACACTTACCACTTTCAATTCCATAAGCCCATCATTTGGTAAATTAGCAGCAATTTCACACATACTCTCTCCATTTTCTGACAGCCACTTTTCAACCAAATCTTTACATAACTACAATCACAAAAAAAAAAAAAAAAAACAAACATCAAGTAACAAAAAAGTTAAGGCACATATACACACAATATATACATATTTAACAAAAAAAACACCAACCATGTTTTCAGTTAATCCGAGCTGAAAAACACCATCTGGGTTATCAAATTCATGAAAAGGGTCCTCAGAACCCCTATTTAATCCAACAAAATAAGCACTATCAACTACTTTTACAATACTATTAGCCCTTAAAGAAACATGGGCTGGCCCACTTGACCCTCTAGGAGATAAAATGGAGCGAGAAAGCTCTCTATTCAGCCTCGGAGACGCCTCCGGCGGCGGCGGAGATTGACGGCGTTGACGTTGCTTGAGATAAAGCTGGAAGAAATAAAAGAGAGCACAGGGTATTACTGAGCCTAAAACAAGGCCACCACGGCCTTGAACTACGCCTTGGAGGGGTACAATTACCCTCATCGCCGTCGTAGGTCCGTCGTTGAGGGCGGTGATTGGGTGGTGGAGTCGCCGGAGAAGTGAGAGAGTGTCATGTTTGTGTGGAGAAGGGAGACATTGTGGAGTAGGACGGAAACTACAATGGAGTGTTTTGTGAGAAATGTGAAGCTCCTATATTAAATTGTAGGTTTATATTAACCCATTATTAATTATTTTCAAATAACTAATTTTTTATTAATTTTTTCTTTTACATTTAAAATATTTATATGACACGCAATGACGATAGTGTACACACAGGTGAGGAGGGGAATAATTATAATACAGTTACAGAAATAAGTTGAGTTAACACCCAAAAAAATGAGTAGATTTGTTTATGAATTTTGATTTCCATCTCAACTCGATTCATTGAAATTTTGACATCAAAATATGAGAGTCTATTCTCAATTGGTTAATATAATTAGGTTAATATAATAATTAATGAAAGGATTTGCGTGCCTTCAATAAAAACATCATATTTTGACGGCTCACAATTATCATATCATTCTAATAATTTTTATGAATTTTTTTTTATGATCATATAACATTATTCTCAAAATATATCAAATCAAACTCATTATATTTGAAATTTCGGAAACAATTAGCATATAATTCGATTTGTAATCAAGTTCAAGATCACAAATTTTTTGAACGAAATTTCAGATTAAAAAAGAGTGTGAACTCTTTATTTTATTTTAGGTAACATAGTTGTAGTTTGTACTTAATTGAATAGTATCAAAATTGAAAGCTCTTGAGTCTTGCTTGATGACCCCGTGATATGCGGGATCACACGTGATAGCGAGACTGCGTCACACTGTGTACTAATTTTTTTTAAAAATAAAATGCAGTTTAATTTCTTTAATTGTATTCTAGCCTGCTGGGGTGTATGCAAAATTTATTTTGAATATTTTTTACTTATGTAAATAAAACAATTTACTTGGAACAAACAGAGAACTAGAGTGAAGTGCCGGGGTAAGAAAGCTTCATTAATTATCGTATACATAAAAGTTCTGCAACGGCCATTCTATTTTTGAATAATAATGGGGGATATTTTATCCCACGTTAAGGGATCATTTGATAAATCTAAATAGTATTTTTCTGAACGATTAAAATTCTGAACAGATCACATTTCTGAATTGTTGATTTGAGTCATTGACAAATTTGAATCAAAATTTCTAAATAATCAATTTTTTTAAATATATTATAATTATATCATATATATAACTTTATATATCTACTAATACTACTCCCTCCGTTTCAAAATACTTGTCTATTTTGAAAAAAATTACGCATATTAAAAAATACAACAAAATTATATTTATATTCATATTTATTGCATTGACTTTATTGATTGAATATATGTTTATGGTGTAAAGTTATTCTTGAAAATATAAATTAAAGACTAAACAATTATATGTGGCTTAGATTTTGTCTTGAAGATATAAATACAAATGTAGTTTTTAAAAATAACATTGAAATGATAAGTGAACAACTAATTTGAAACAATTTTTTTTTTCAAAAGGTGACAAATATATTGAAACGGAGAGAGTACTATACAAATCATATATTCAGCATGTAAAAATTATTATTAATATTGAATAACACAATATAACCCAAATAATCTAATAATTTAAAGTATTTATATATTCATAGTGATTTAATAATGAAATGAAAACTACCAAATTTGATTTTAATTACTTACATATTTAGAAAAAATTAACATATTTAACACTAAATTTGCTTTTATAAATAAATGTGATCAATAATTTCGAAACATGTAAAACACAAATTATGATCAACGAAAAAAGCATTCGTTAATCTTGTACAACGACCATGCATGCTATTATTATAAATAATAACGAATGCTAAACTAAAAAAAAAAAGTTTACAAAATAAAGCAATTAATATATGAAACGTGAAAAGCTATTTTAACGAAAGCACCAGGCACCTTCTATGTTGATGAACCATCCGGATACAAAATTATGGTCGACTCGTCCAGTTGATTTTTGAGTCGTTCGGAACTTTAAATGATCAAACAAACAATCTGGACGACATAAACCCAGTCATTCAGTTCAAATTTATCCATTCACTTGTTATCAAATGGCCCCTAAGTCTATGTATAATTGAATCAAACAGGGCGTAAATAAAAATATATTTCCGCCACGACTAATATAATTTTTAATCGTAAAACTCTTTTTAATTTAAGTAATGTTTCAGTGTTAGGGTATAGAATACAGTTCCGTTCCATTCCTGCTGATATTCCTGCCGATGTTAATTTAACCAAATTTTTCTCTCCTTTCTGTGAGAGCTTTTGAATGTTTTCTCTCCTTTCTATCATTAGGGTTGCGAGAGTTTTGATGTCTGTTAGAAATGAATGTTACTAAGAAACTAGACAGAGGGGGGGGGGGGGGGTGTGTGAATGGATAGTTTTGATATTTTTTTATTCTTGAAAACTAATAAGCTGTGAGAGATTATGTTGTGTAAAATGCGGAATGAAAATAAACAAAACACACACAATCACTTTAATCTACTTTGTATTAAGTAAATTAAATACAACAGCTTCCAAAATTTCACAAGTAAAATTCTGGCTTCTAAACAAGAACAATGTTTTCTTGCTTTGCTTACAAAGAAAAGAGTGCTTGAATATTTCTGTGTACTTCTCTCTTACAGCTAACAGCAGGGTGTGCACAAAATATATAGACCTATACAAACTGGTGCACACACCTATTTACACAATTACCCTCAGCTCAAAGTCCAACTTGTCCTGCCATAAGAAGTTAACTGTGTCAGGAAGGACCACTTGCTTTTCGGAGTCTTTCCCGTTTCTGTAGCTGCTTGTCTCTAATCTTTCTCTCCAAGTTTTGCTGTAGATTTGTCATCTGTTCTTTGGATCACCTTGCCGTAACAGATGCTTCAGTATTTGTCTCCTTTGAATTTTGATTATGTACCTTCATTTGTCTTGTTATGAACGTCTAAGTGTTGACATCGTGAACTCCAGCATATTCCTGATTTTTTGACTTGTCGACATAGTGCATTCTTGACTTTGCTATATGAGTGTTCCAAGAGTATGCGATATAGGCTTAGAGATGACTTCGCGATATGGCCTTCTTGAAGACTTCACGACATAGCCTTTTTGAGGACTTCGCGACATAGCCTTTTTGAGGACTTCGCGACATAGCCTATTTGAGAACTTCATGACATAGCCTATTTGAGGACTTCACGATCTAGTACAATTTGACTTTGCGATCTCAACACTTCGTGACATTAGTAATGAAGACTTCACGACATAGTACATTGTAGGACTATGCGATCTCAGTACTTCACGACATGGATATTTTGGACTTCACGACATAGCTCTATTTTGACTTCACAGTATAGGGACTTAGATAAATTTCTGCAACTTATTTCTTCAGGGCCTTATTCATCTCAATCCTGCTGCTTGAACATTTCTGAACTTCTACCAGGATAATTATTCCATGGCCTATGTAAATTCTAGATTGCAAGAAACTTACTAAGCTCATTATAACTCTGAGCATACAAGATAAAGCTAAGTACATGAAAACAAGACAAGTACAATGGAGACCTATACTATATCCCGGTGAAAGAATTCACTAGGTCATGTAGAGTGACATAGTCACAATGAGTAGGCTTGTTAATAGTGGTACTCATACATGCCTTGAGCCTAACAATATCAACCATATAGGATATAGAAATGCAGATGGTTGATTTGGACATTGAAAACGAGGAGAATGAAGAGCTAGTTTCTTAAACCTGTTTTGGGTATCAACATCAAAGATCTTAAACCTGGGATCTTTTTATTCCAATTTTATCATAAGGATGATATGAATTGGGTGCATAATAATGGGCCCTGGATGTTTGATAATGCACTTCTGGTGATGAATACCAAAAAGGCGGGTGAAGATCTTGTTAAGGTGTCACTAAATGAGGTGGAAAAAGCAAGTGGCTTAGGGAGGAAGTGGACGGTGACTGGGGACGGCATGGAGGAAGAGATAATTACGGAGCTACAAATCAGGAAGTTCAAAATGCTGAAATTCCGCGCCCAACAGATGTCTCATGCTTTCGAAGGGATAATGTAACTGACGTAGCTGAAAAATCGGAACACCCTATTATTCAAAATACTCATACGCAGTCAAATGAGGGAAATTCAAATATTAACATAAATAATGGGCTGGACTCAGATGAGCTATATGGGCTTAAATTAGAGGAAATGAAAAGATAGAGGAGTGAAGCCCCCTTCATTGTACCTCAAACAGAGCCGACAGTTATCCCAACCAAGGACTCTACCCTTTCTACAGTTGATTGTGTGGAGACCTCTTCTAACTCAATGGCTAAGCTTGCTAAGCAAGCTAGCCAGTTCCAATGAGTTGCATTAGTTGGAACTGTCGAGGGCTTGGGAATCCTCGAATAGTTCGAGCTCTTGGTGATCTAATAAGGGTTCACAAACCCAGCTTTCTTTTTTTAATAGAGACAATTTATTATGCAAATAAAATAGAGGAACTTAGAGTTAAATTTGATTTTGATCATTGTTTTTCAGTTGATAGAATTGGTCGTAGTGCTGGCTGTGCTCTGGAAACGTTCCATTAATTGCCAAGTGTCTAGGTACTCTAATCACCGTATTGACATGCTATTTTTGGAGAACAATACTGCTTCCTGGCGCCTCTCATGTTATGATGGTTATCCAGAACGTACTCGACGTAGGGAATCTTGGAGTATAATAAGTAGGCTGGCAAATATATCATCTTTACCTTGGTTAGTCTGGGATGATTTCTACGATCTCATGTTTGCTTCGGATAAGAAAGGGAAGATTGCCCATCCCCAATGTCTTCTTGATGGTTTTCGAAAAGTTGTGGAAGATTGTCATTTAACTGAGTTCAATCTAAGTGAAGGGAAGTTCACATGGGAACGGGGCAAGGGTATTCATGTTTGGGTCAGAGAAAAACTTGACCGTGGCTTTGCAACTGTGAGTTGGTGGACTAAATTCCCACTTTATAGCTTGAAAATTATTCACTCTTCTGTCTCTGACCATGAACCAGTTTTATTGGAGTTCATAAACACATGTGTTTCAAGGAAGGAGTTCAGATTCCGTTTTGAAAATGTCTGGCTGAAAGAGCCGAATTTTGTGCAAGAAGTGTCTGATATTTGGAGGTCGATCCCAATTACTCACCTTCTTCCAAAAGTTGTTGAAGTTGCCTCTTTCATGGCTAGATGGGGAAGGTCGTTCTTCCATAAGTTCAGGGAGAAGATCAAGAATCACAAAGTAAACCTGAACAGGCTAGTGGACTGCATTGATGATGGAAGTGTGCAGGAGTATCTAAGTGAAAGAGAAAAACTTAATACACTTTTACTCCAGGAATAAACCTATTGGAAACAGCGAGCCAAAATTTTCTGGCTTCGTGAAGGTGATGATAATACGCGATTTTTTCATGCTTCTGCTTCTGCAAGGAAAAAAACAAACAAGATTGAATTCTTAGTCAATGACGATGGTGAGAAAATTGAGAGCCATGAGGGTATGTTTGAAGTTGTTCGAGGCTACTTTTTAAATCTGTTTACTGAGGATGAAGGCACGGTTGACAGGGTGAGTGTTGACAGCCATAGAACTGTTTCTGATAGTCAAAACTCGAAGTTGGTCGAGGCTTTCACCTTTGAGGAATTTACTACAGCTCTCAAACAAATGCATCCCGACAAAGCGTCGGGACCTGACGGGCTCAATCCAACATTTTTTCAGAGTTTTTGGAAGGTCATGGGGCAAGAAGTCTTTAAACAATGTAAGGACTGACTTCGAACCAAAAGCTTTCCAGGTGATCTTAATAGCACAAATGTTGTTCTTATACCAAAAAAGAAAATGCTTCTTGTATGAAAGATCTCAGACCCATCGCTATATGCAATGTCTTATATAAAATTATTACGAAAGTCTTGGCGAACAGGTTGAAAGTTGTTCTTCCTCACTTAATATCAGAAAATTAGTCTGCCTTCGTTAAAAATAGGAGCATAACGGATAACGTTCTTATAACATTCGAGATGATCCATCATATGAGCCATAAAAAACGTGGCAATGTTGGTGAAGTGGCTCTTAAATTGGACATAAGCAAGGCTTACGACAGAGTTAATTGGTCTTTCCTTCGAAAAAGAATGATAGCAATGGGTTTCTGCGATATTTGGATTGATTGGATGATGTTATGTGTTAAAATAGTAACCTATAATTTTTTCCTTAATGGTTCTCTTGTTGGTCCAATTGTTCCGAAGAAGGGTTTGAGACAGGGAGATCCGCTCTCTCCCTATCTCTTTTTACTATGTGTTGAAGATTTATCGAACACAATTGATGATGCTTCAAGCACTGGTGAGATTCATGGTAGTCAAATCAGCCCAACAGCTCCAACGATTTCCCACCTTCTGTTCGCAGATGACAGTTTCCTATTTTTCCAAGGCACTACAGAGGAAGCCAGGGCTATCAAAAATCTGCTTGTCAATTACGAGAAATGCTCAGGATAGTTTGTCAACTTCCAGAAATCAGGTGTGTTTTACAATGCTAATGTAAGACGCAATGAGCAGGTGGAGATCTCTTGAATTCTAGGAGTTTATAACGACATCACTAACACGAAGTACCTTGGGCTACCTTCTCTAGTGGGTCGATCAAAAAAGAGAGTTTTTGGTTATCCAAAAGAAAGTGCAGCTAAACGCATTCAAGCTTGGAAAGTGAAACCTATCTCTCAGGCTGGCAAAACAGTGTTGATCAGGAATGTGGCTCAGGCCATTCCTTCTTACAGCATGTCTTGTTTTCTTCTTCCCAAATCCCTCTGTCAAGAGCTTGAACAGATGTTTAACAATTACTGGTGGAGATCGGGTAATGGTGGAAATCAAGGTTTGAATTGGCTTTCGTGGAATAACATGAGTATATTAAAGAGTAAAGGTGGTTTGGGGTTCAGGAATCTACATGGCTTCAACATTGCGCTACTTGGTAAACATATATGGAATTTTATGCACAATCTGAATTCACTAGTCAGCAGAGTTTTTAAAGAAAGATATTTTCCTGACTCTCATGTGCTGAAAGCTAGCATAGGGCAAGGATCGAGCTTCCTATGGTCAGAAATATGGTATGCTAAGGAGGAGCTAGCCAAGGGTTTCAGATGGGTTCTGGGAAGTGGCGATAATATTGTAGCTACTAAAGATCCATGGTTGAGAAGTAAACCGAATTTTCAGGTGGAACAAAACCTTTTGTATGAAGGTAGATGTTAGGTGGTCTCTAGCTTGTTTTTACCAAATGAGAGAAAATAGAATGCGTCTTTGATTCACAATCAGTTTCTTAAAGAGGATGCAGATGCAATTCTGGCATCACACATTCCTCAACGTACTGTGGCAGATAGAGTTGCCTGGGTCCACTCGAACAATGGTCTCTACACTGCTAAAGCTGCGTATCATTTTTGGTATGACTCTAAATTTGGTACTAATGCGATTCCTCAATGCACGGGATGGAAAAGAGTCTGGCAGCTGAAGCTTTCTCATAAAATGAAGGTATTTATATGGCGTTTTTGTCGTAATGATATTCCAGTTCGCAGAAGACTGAGCTCAAAAGGAATCAGAGTCCCTATCACATGCCCTATGTGTGTAGGGGATATTGAACATATGTCACATCTCTTTTATGATTGCACTTTCGTTGTTGGTTGTTGGAGTCATGCCAGTCTAATGTATGATTGGAGTGATGCAGAGTTTGCCCCGGCTTGGGTGTTGCATAAACTCAGTTCTGCAACTGCGGAGGAACTAGTTAAGATATGTGTAGTCTTATGGGGTATTTGGCACTAGCGAAACAAAAAGGTTTGGGATGACAAGGTAGTCACTCCTGAATTTGCTATGGATAACAGCTTGTGAATATACTCAGACTGGAAAGAAGCAAAGAAATGTCAACATCTAGTTCAGACATCTTCTAGGGAAGCAGTTAATAAACCAGGAAATAAATGGCAACGTCCCACAGTTGGGACTTATAAGATCAATGTGGATGCTTCTGTCTTCCCAGGTGCCCAGACACATTCAGTAGGGATGGTGGTGAGGAATCATGAAGGTACGTTCATGGCTGGAAGAAATCATTGCTTCTCCGGAGAGGTATCAGTTTTTGAGGCTGAAGCTGTCGGTGTTCGCGAGGCATTATCTCGGATCAAGGATTTGCAAATTCAAGAGAGTGAAGTTGCAGTGGAATCAGATTCTCAGCTTATTGTCAAAGCTATATTGAGTGATAATCTGAATCTCTCGGAAGCTGGTGAGGTTATTGAGAGTTGTAAGTTAATCCTTGAAACTTTACACAAAAGTTCAGTCGTGTTTACTCGGAAAAATGCTAACAGGGTAGCATATGAAGTAGCTAGAATCCCTTGTTTAGTTAATTCCTGCAATTTGTTCACATCTCCTTTTACGTGTTTGTTGGAGGCCCTTTCTTATGATCTTTTGCTTTGAATGAAAAGTTTGTTTAACTTTAAAAAAAAAAAGTAATAACAGATCAAATAAAAGGACCGGAAAAGTAAGCAACCGCATAGAGCATAGCAAATGTTACTAGCTTACATAAAAATCACGATTGTTTATAGGAAAATGTTATTTTCAAAATTGTGTTTTAATTTTTAAAGTTATTTATAGCATTTTTCTCTTCTTTTTTTCTTTTTGTCAAAATAATATATTTATTAGAATATGGTGTAAATTTTGAATATAGGGAAAATATAGTATAAATATAATTCTGAAAATACAAAAACACCAAATAACATTTCTCCATTCTAAATTGCAAATTTAGTGGATTTTTGGATATCTTAAAATATGTATGTTTTTTTAAAAAATTCAAGTATAATGTAAATGATAAATGTATGAATATTTATAAGTTATATAGATATTATTATACGCTCTTACTATGTTGTAAAATATAACATCAATTTAGGAAATAATGACATATAAAAGTGTTCTAAAAGCATCTCCAACGGTGCTGGCTAAATCGTATAAAATATTGATCATTGAAAATTTGCTGAACCTGTAAGGTATTATACTTCGATGAGTTGGCTGTATTTTAAAAATATAATGTTATTATTATTTTAAATTGTTAAAAATAAAATATATTATTTGAATATAGAGATAGATGACTTTATACTATCGGTGAGTTTCGAAAAATTTAGCCAATATGTATAGATTGATTAGAATTTTAGATAATAAGAATGATCCATTGGAGTTGAGAAATTTTTATATATTTTTTATAATAAATTTTATTTAATTTTAATTAGGAACTTTATATGATTAGAGATACTCTAATATTCAAATATATCAAGCTTTTTTGAACTTTACACGGGTAACCACCCAATTACTTAGGCTCCGTTTGGCATTGCTGTTGCAGACAGCAGTATCAGCTTTTTTCTGAAAAGCAGCTAAAAAAGTGTTTGGTAAAATTTAAAAGCTGTTTTTTTGAAAAGCGTTTTTGGCTGAAAAGCTGCTTTTAGAAAAAGCAGACCCCTCCATGCTTTTGAAAAAAACTGCTTTTCAGCTTTTGCGGGAAGCAGTTACTGGTTTCAACATCAAAACTCACCAAAAACATTAATTTTTTATATTATACACCAAAACATGCACATATCAAAAATATTACCAAACAGTTATCAGATTTTCACAACAATACTTATTTTAACTGCACTTTTTTCAACAGCACAATAATTTTTAACAATAATCCCAAACAAAACCATAGTCTGAGCGGGAAAGAAAATAAAGCAAGTATTTGTGTATTTTATAAAGTATTTGGAATTCAGTTCGAATCAAAATATTTGCGAGTAACTTGCACTTGATCGAACCTGACTCATCTCAAATGTTCGCTAACAAGTAACAATTCAAATTCAAAATCAATTGTTAACAAGCTCAAGTCTGGACAGAAAATACATCAATAAATTTAACGAGTTTGACTCGAATTGGGGGTAAAGAACTCAAATTAAAATTTGATAATAACATTAATGAACTTAATTTGTTTGTAGCCCAATAGCACCAGTGTTGTAAAAAGCGGAAATCGAAGTTAATCGGTTAAAACACCGTTCAAGAATTAATCGGGTAATCGGAGATTAATCGGAATGATTAATTGGGTCATTCATCGAAATAAATTTAATTGACCGATTTTCGCTTAATCAGTGATGATCCGCCGTCTAGCGATTAATCCCGATTAATCGCCGATTTTTAGAACACTGAGTAGCACACATATATACCTTCAAAATCATATACATGAACATATTTGTGATATTATCTGTGTAAAAATTCAAAATTTACATTTAATTTCTCTGATAATATTTATAAAAATAAGAAATGGGATCAAAATCTATTTTTCTTCTGAAAGAATTCCCGTTGTACTTGATTAATTCTGATTCAACTTTTTTTTACAATAATTAAGATTGATTCATAAGGTTATAGTTTTATAAAAAGTTTCTAATATTCATATTCTAGAAAACACTTGTTTAGAACTTATGTATCAATGAAAGGACCTTTTGTTTGACAATTAACAGCAAATATAACTTCATGCTCAGCAGTCAGCACTTGGACTGTTGGACAATCCTCACACGTGGATGTGGATACTGGATAGGATGTTTTGAGGCCTTTGATTTGGAGTTAGTTGCGTAGAAGACCAAGAGTCCATTGCTGTCGTGGGCCTTAAATTGGGGACTGCCTTTGGCGTTTTTGGGCTTACTTCGTCAAATGAATTGACCCATATAAGGGGTAGTTTGGTTCGCTGGTATAAGGGATTAGGTATGAGTTTAGAAGGAGCAAAATTCATACATGTGTTTGGTTCAATTTTTTATTCTCCAACTCATACCTCAAACCTCTGAGATATGAGATTTTGATACTCTAGTGGGGAGGTGGGTATGAAAATGGAGGTATGGATATCAATTTTATATTATTTATTAATTTCATGCCAAAAAACATTATAAATAAAAACAATTATTTTATAAATAAAAACAATGTTATAAATAACAATAAAATATTTTTTATTTTTTTTATAATATAAAAAATTAATTTAAAATATAACTTAATATCATTTTAAAAATTATTTCAACACTAAACCAAACACATAATATTATAAATGATCTTTCAACCCATACCACCTCAACCCGATTCCTGATTCCAAACTCATACCGTTCTGTGAACCAAACGACCCCTAAGTGGACTGTGCACATTCCTTAAGGTCTATCCAACCTAAATGGCTAAATCTATTCAAGTAAATGATGTCATTATCACTAAAACTAGTTGAGAAAACCGCGTTTCGCGACGGTGTTATATTTTTTAAAAAAAAAAAATTATCAATAAAATTGCAACAATTATCCATTACTCCATAATAAGTTGTATTCCCGTTAAACATGTTTTACTTGTTAATATCAAAATCTCAAATTTAATATATTGAATACTTGTCTTGTATAAATTTTTATGTTAACATACTTTTTCTAATGAGCAATTCTCTCGTTGAAAAAATATCTAGATAAATTTGCACTCTTATTCTATTTCTAATGGAACTTTTAATTATATTTTACAAACACATATTCTACTGCCAATAAAACTTTTAGTTATGTTTTTTTATAAATTCAAATTCTTCTGCTCCAGAATTTTGAAAACCAATTCTGTTTCGAATAGAACTTTATATGTCTAACCTATAAATTTAAACTACTCTACTTTACAAATTCGAACACCTATTATACTTGAAATATAACTTTTATTTATGTGTCTTCCCTGTATATTCGAACAATTCTCCTCTTTAAATTTTACACCTTTTCTATTTTTAATATGTGAAAAGATAATTTTTTTTTTAATTACAACAATTACTCATTCCTCCCCAATAAGTTGTGCTCCCGTTAAACACGTTTCGCTTGTTAAGATCGAAATCCCCTTTTTAACATATTTAATAATTCTCTTCTATATTAATTTTCATATTAACATACTCCTTTCTAAATGGTCGCTCTCTCATTAAAAAAAAAATACCTATATAAATTCGCACTCCTATTTTACTTTCAACAGAACTCTTAGCTATGTCTTACAAACATTTATTCTACTTCCAATTGGAACTTTTAATTAGATGTATTTCTTATAAATCCGAACTCTTCTACTCTATAAATTCGAAAACCTATTTTACTTTTAATAGAACTTTTAATAATATGTTTTACCTATAAATTCAAACTATCAATTTTCCTTTAGAAATTCAAATAATTATTCTATTTTGTATAAATTTTTTATTTATATGTCTTACCTATAAATTCGAATTCTTCTCCTTTTTAAATTTGAACATCTATTTTACTTATAATATGTTAAAGGATATTTTTTTTATTTATTAGTATTTAAAATTCTAAAATTCTAGAAAAATTAGAAAAATAGATTGTGACGATCTTAGAGACATTACCTTACCTCCCAACTTGAGTTTATTTTATTGAAAAGCTATATAATAAAAAAAATCTTCATTCTTTCCTAGTAAACCGTCCTATAACTCGGACAAATACACTGGTGAAAATATTCACCCAAAAGAGAAACGAAGAACACATGCATGGTTAAGATGTTTTTGAAAAAAAAAAGTGTTTAGTTTTGGTAAACGAACATAACTCTTCTAATTAGCTTAAATAACGATATCAAAGAGAATCATGGTTTCCATTTCAGGTCACCCTCTTATTCAATTTTTTTTAGGCACTTGTCCAAAAGCTTTTCTTAGCTTAAGTTTTCTGCAAGAATAAAAATAAAAAAATTTAGCTAGGGATTGCAGAACGATATCAAAGAGAAAAAAAATGTAAAAAAAAAAATGAAAAACAGTGTTTATGATTAGGGTGCATATAATTATTGATCAATCTTTACTGTATATAATAATAATAATAATAATAATAATAATAATAATTATTATTATTATTACTCCTCATTAACAACCGAAACCGTTTATAAGCCATGCAATGACACTCAACAACAGATAAGGGTAATCTATGATGGTTTCTTTGGTGAACAAAAGCCGCCAATGAATTACCTGATTAGCTGATTCACTTATCGATTATTTAAAAACACAAACATCACTCCATATTTTTGAATACAGATGAGCTTAGGATAACGCATAAAAATTTAACACCAATCACGTATAAGCAAGACGCTGGTTTTTATGTAAATATTTAGTAAGATACTAAGAATTCTTCTCCTTTATAAATTTGAATACATCTTCTACGTATATCATATTTAGAAATCTTCTTCTATATAAATTTGAATACTTATTCTAATATGTTAAAAAATTATTTTATTTATTAATATTTAAAACTGAAAAACTCTTAAAAAATTAAAAAAATAGCTTGAAACAATATTAGAGGCGTATCCTCCTTTATATATACTAGTATTTTTGCCCGCTTCGCTAAGGCTTTATTAAATTTTAATATTTATGTATGTTAAAATTTGTTTTCTTTATTATATTTAATTTTTAAATTTTAGTTTTAGTGAAAAATCAATTTATTTAAAAAAACTAAAGTATGATATTAAGTTATTTGATGTTACATATTAAATGTACGTAGTTGTAGTCGTAAAATAGTGTGTCTTTGCTTTTCTTCTAACTTATGTGAACTAAATTTTAAATTAAATTATATCAGTGTATGACTGTTTACGGGTCTATTTTAGTTCCTAATTTTATTTTTTTCCTTAATTACTTAGAGCATTTTTAATGGGAGCAATTTCTTAGTTAAAAATCTATTTAACATATCGTAAATATAATTTATAAAGATTATGTAAAAAAAAATTATATTTCAATGGTTTGTTCCACTTAACAAAAAATTTAGACAACCTTGACTATATTTGTTAAACCTTAACATATCAAAATTTCACATCATTAACTCCTTATATATAATAAGTGTAAGGGAGATCTTATCCAAAACTTTGGTCGGTCACTGTACTACCAAAAGTATACGATCCGTCGGATTATATAATATTAAAAATTGTATTTGATTAATAATAGGATAGTATTTAAATACTAAAAGGTGTATTTTGATAATTTAAATCTATTATAAATGGGTTTTCTATATCGAATAGAAATCTTTATGTAAAAATTCGTAATTATCTTTTCTCTTTATTTTATGGATAGTTCCAGTTACATAATAATTATTAAACCATCGTTAAATTAAAGATAATTTTGTAAGCTTCGCGTGGGCTGTAAAATCGTTCAAATCTGTTGTCTAAAACTCAAGATAGAGCCCAAGAGCCCAAACAGTAAAGTTATTATCTAAATTTTAATAAATATTTTTTTATTATTGTAGCACCAATTTAATTTTTTTTTCCTAATTCTTTTAAATTTATAAAATTCTATATTTATTTCAATAAAATATTAAAATCAATTTAAGAAAAAATTAAAATCGATCTGGTCCGTGTACGATCAGTATACGACCAAATTAATAATTATAGTTAGATCTTAAATAGATCGATGAGAATTGTTAGATCTAATATTAAAAAGTGTATCTGATTAATAATAGAATTATATTTAAATACTAAAAAGTGTATTTTGATAATTTAAAAATTTTCTATGTACAAATTCTTAAATATCTTTTCTTTTGAATTTATGTATAGTTCCAGTTAGATAATAATTGTTAAACCAAATATCAAGATAACAATTCATATCGATTACAATGATACCCTACATTATAAGAGACTTAGGAGAACTCCCGAATAAATTTAAACACTTTTTTTTTGAAGGAACATAACAATTTGATTAATCCAAATTATAATTATATTATTTTACATATAACAAATATAAAAGGATAATATCAAAATATTATTAAAATGTTGAGGGTTTCATATTCATAAACGATAATTTTGAATATAATATTTATATTAAAATGTGTATTTGATTAAAGGTAGGATTATATTTAAATACTAAGAAGTGTGCTTTGATAATTTAAACCAATTATAAATTGGTTTTCTATATTGAATTGAATTCTTTGTGTAACACTTCTTAAACATCTTTTCCTTTCAGTTTATTTTATGGGTAGGTAAACTGGTCAAGTTAGATAATAATTATTAAACCATCATTAAATTAAAGATAATTTCGTTAGTTTCGCATGAGTTGTAAAATTGTCAAAATTCAATTTCTAAAACTTAAGATAGAACCTAAATATTAAAGCGAGTATCTAAATTTTAATAAATATTTTTTTTATTATTGTAGCACCAATTTATTTATTTTTCCACTAATTCTTTTAAATATAGAAATTTTATATTTCTTTCAATAAAGTATCAAAATTAATTAAGAACAAATTCAAATCGATAAAGAATATAATAATATGAGAATAAAATTTTATATAATCATAACATAATTTTTATTCTATTTAATAATTTTTAAGTAATAATGTATTTTAAAATTTTATTTACACCGTAAATAAAACAGAAACATTAAAAGTAAAAGCAGTTAGTAAGATACTTATATCAGTATATACTTGATATCCTTATTATATTAAATTCTTATATATAATAATCATAATAGGGATCTTATCCCAAATTTTGGTCGTAGACAACTATATTAATAAGGACCATTAGATCTTAACTAGATAAATGAAAATCGTTAGATCAAATATTAAAAAAGTTTATTTTATTAATAATATGATTATATTTAAATTCAAAAAGGTGTATTTTAATAATTTAAACCAAATATACCAAATATAAATAACTTTTCTATATTGAATAGAATTATCCATGTAAAAAATTCGTGACTTTCTTTTCTCTTCCATGAACAATTCCACCTAGATAAAAATTGTTAAACCATCTTTTAATTAAAGATAATTTAGTTATCTTCATGTGGGGTGTAAAATCGTCAAAATCTGATTTTTAAAACACAAGATAAAGCCCAAATTAATAAAGTGAATATTTAAATTCTAATAATAATTATTGTGTCATCATTATTTTAACACCAATTTAATTATTTTTTTCTAACTATTTTAAATTTAGAAATCTATGTTCAAAAATTAAAATCAATCTAAGAAAAATTCAAATCAACAAAGAATATAATAATACGAGGATAAAATTTTATAAAATTGTGCATATTTTGAATCCTATTTTATTAAGTTTTATATCATAACTAATCAAATATTATTTATTATTAAATAATAAATTATACGTAAATAGTGATTTTGTTTTATAAGAACTCATAGAGGCCTAATTTCATTGTTAACAGAACTATATTCATATTTAAAAAACCTTATTTTGAAATTTTAGACTCAGCTACAAGCTACAGAAGAGGCCAAACTTTTTAAACCTATATACATTGTAAATTATTAAATTCGAAACTTTAAAAGTTTGTTAATCAATTAGTATAGTACTTTTCTGAAAAATCGTACTTTACAAAAATTATTATTAAATAACATATGTGTGCAAGAAAAAATGAAAAAAAAATCTTATTTTTCAAAAAAACCTATAAATTTTAATATGTTGTTGGTATATTCAAACCTTAGATCATTCTACATGATAATTTTACTATTATATCAAACGTTTTTCAACAATTTAATTTGAAAGATTCAACGATTATGGATTGAGTGATCAAACAAAACGACCAAACTTATAAGGAAGCTTTCATTAATTAGTCTTTAATATAATAACATAGATATTTACAGGATATACTATAAAAAAATGAAATTTATACGGAATTTTGATCACGGTGTACTACTTTAAAATAAGAACTATTACAAAAAAATTATATTTTAATTGATAATTTATTTTCTCAAAAGTTCAAAGTTCCCGCATCTTTAACATATTACAAAAAAGAGTATATTATATTTTAGCAATAAATATTTAAAAAATTATAAATTAAAAAAATTATAAATATTAAGAAAAATTAATGATGTTATCATGGTAGTTTGGTCCTAAATACCGCTAAAACATTCTCAACCGTTAGATCCAATACTTTTAAAAATACATGATCAAGATTATATCATATTAAAAGAAGTTGTTATCTAAAAATGATATAAGTTAAAAGATATTATATTAGGATTGGATTTTTTAAAAAGTCAAAACATAAAAATAGTTGTAATTAAATAAGGAAACTCATTTAATACCAAAATAATAAAAATCGTTTAATGTTAATAGATAGGTGAAAACCGTTAGATTTAACATTAAAAACTGTATTTTTTTAATAAAGGGTATTCTAATAATCTAAACTACATATAAGTAGATTTCCTAAATCGAATAGAATTCTCAACATTAAATTTCGTCACTTTATTCTCTTTTTAGTTTTAAAATAGTTTTTAATTGAAAAAGAACTATTAAACCACAACTAAATTAAAGATTATTTTGTGAATTTAATGTGGACTATAAAATTGGCAAAATCTAATTTTTATAACTCAATATAAACAAATATTAAATTGAGCGTGTAAAATATAATAAATATCAAATTTTTAACTATAATTTTTTTGGCTAAATCTTTTTAATAATAATTTAATCATGTAAACTAATAACTTTTAATTATTAAAATATTCATAAATAAATATAATTATAAATATTAAAAAAACAATCGTGTGTTGCATGAGTAATAAAATTATAATTATAAACAAAATAATTATAAATAAAATTTAAGTAACCGTGCATCGCACGGGCTATAAGCTAGTACTAGTCTATTAAAACATCTCCAAAGATAATAGATAAAATGGTTAGCTATCTTGGTTGGTTATATTGATTTTGTAGCATATTTGCTAATGATAAATATAGGTACTCAAATTGTGTTATCTAAATTTCATGTTAGGCAAAATTATATATAATGGGTTTAATGGTTCAACAAATATAATTAATAGTTATCTTTTTTTTTTCTAAGGGCTATATGGTTGGTTGAGTGCTCAAATTTTTACATATATTGTCTAAAGAGTGAAACCTAGATACCACATAGATTATTTAGCTAACGGTTTTATACCTGAAAATGCTTTTACCATATTAAAATTATACTATATTCTATTTATAACAATTTTAAGTAATAACATAATATTTTTAAAATATAATTAATTATTATAGTAAACTCGCTTAGATCACATCACCTTAAAAATTCAACAAATTCTAAATAATTTATATTTTTTTATTTTAACCGGACTGTAAATACTCTTATTACTTCGGCTTGTCTAGTAAAATATTACGATTTTTTGTTCGCACACTATGGATCCATTTTGTTGAACTGTATTAATTTGTGATACTGACTCATGATCTAAGTGAAACTATTTATATCAACTTTATTTACATGCCTATAAAATATTTAGTAAGATACTAAGAATTCTTCTCCTTTATAAATTTGAATACATCTTTTACGTATATCATATTTAGAAATCTTCTTCTATATAAATTTGAATACTTATTCTAATATGTTAAAAAATTATTTTATTTATTAATATTTAAAACTGAAAAACTCTTAAAAAATTAAAAAAATAGCTTGAAACAATATTAGAGGCGTCACCTCACCTCCCGCGTATCCTCCTTTATATATATATATATATATATATATATATTTCTAAACAATATTAGGGTCGCGCTCAAATGTGAACCTATCTTATTGTGAGAACTGAGATCTAATCTCAGTCATACATTATTTAAATTATTTTTAAATTTGAGCCACACATCAATATTCCCACTCCTTCGTTCATCTCACATCAGTATCCACTTTCTCTCTCACTAATCCATAAATCAACCAATTGTTCAACCCCCAATCACAAAATCCACTTGATTCACTATAATTTTACTAGATTCGCTGCTTAAAATTGCTACCACTTTGTCACAATAACCCGCTTCACTATAAACCCATGTTCACCATTTACAAATCACCACAAGTATCGACACACTGTTGCCACCACCACTACATTACTAGTACCGCCACATATAAAATCACTAAAACCAAACAAAAATCACCAATATTTAAGCAATTACACTGTTTTTATCAACGAAAATATCAATTCCCAACCCAAATTAACAAATGTTTCAATACAAATCACCAAAATTTAAACGAAAAATCACTAAAAAGAACGGATCTAAAAGCTATTGAACTATATAAACCATATAAACCATTAAATTTAACTAAATAATTACCAAAATATTAGTTGAAATTCACCAAAATATAACCCACCACCACTATACTGCCACCATAACTACATAATCACCAAAATTTTAGTACAAATGACAAATTTCAACACAAATCACCAATTTTAAATGCAAATCACCAATTTTCAACGCAAATCACCAAAATTTCATAATGTAAATCACCAAAAAACGCACTTATTTTTGATATAAAAACAAACTACGGTTTCCTGAGTAATAAACCACCATGGAATCATAATCCTCAATAACTTATCATGCCTTCTTCTTTCACATATCCGACCTTCTTTTAATCAATTCATCTGTTTTCCCTCCTGGACCAAACTTGTGGAGTCATCAACGTTCTTCAAACCATATTCATTCTTCAATTTTCTTAATTCACTTTTAATCTTTGATAGTGATACCCAAAATCGTGTTTAGATGAAATAGAAAATAAATAGATAGTTAAGAAATTATAATTAAAAGAGGTAAGAAGAAGATAAGAGTAAGATGATCTTAAAATGAAACTAAAACGGAGAAAGGTGGTATGGATTTACAGAAGAGAGGCGGTATGGATTAACAGAAGAGAGAGAAACATATCATTTTGAAATGGGTGAGAAAATGAATAGACCGGGGAGTGGGTAGATGAGTGATGTGATGAGAGAGAAATTATTATAATTTAAAGGTAGGTGTGTTTATTTGTGGTCCAGATTAAAAGTAGTTATAAAATTGGGTGGCTGAGATTTAGTCTCAGTTCTCATTTTAATACAGGGTCTCATTTGAGCACTTGCCTATATATATATATATATATATATTGATGATTACTAAAGACCGAATCTATGATATTCATGATTTTACAAGTAATCCTCCTTGCACAAGAGACCAAGATTTTGATATACACTACTATACTAAATACTAATATACACACAGTGAGTTCGGGTTAAAATTTTCTTAAATTACAAATTTAACTTTTTTTTCTACATATATAAATATTTTCAATTCAATGTTATTTATTAAATACATAATTTACAACAAAACTTTTTTATGAAACTCTATAATTTATTAAAAACATAATTGCAACTATTTGTTTTACCAAAAATTGAATTTTTACAACAAGTGTTCACCAGATATTTATACTATATTATTAAAACCGAAACATTGAAAGTTTTGGTTTTTGGTTTTCGGTTAGTTTTTGGTTTTCGGTACTTTTTCTAATTAATAAATTAATAATACTAGCCTATAACCCGTGCAAGGCACGGGCCTTAAAAATAATAAACTAAAAAATTTAATGTGAACGGAAAATATTAAAATAAAAGTAAAAATTAATATGATAAATTATAAAATGAGAAACTTAAATATTCATTGGAACATAAAAAAATATAAAAAAAATACAAATGAGGCCGAGGAAGATAAATGAGGTATTATTAATATTATTTTATAATAAAATAATATTAATGATAATGACAGATAGAAAATCTAACATGTTTTAATTAAAAAAATTAATTGACCGTGATATTTTTAGAAGTGTTTTAATTATATTAATTTTATTTATTAAAAAAATATGTTGACATGTTAAAATAAGTAAGTTTTTTTAATAAGGACAAATAGAAAAGTTAACATGTTTTAATTAAAAAAAAGTAACTGCACGTAATATTTTAAGATGTGTTTTAATTATATTAATTTTATGTGTTAAAAAAATACGTTCACTTATTAAAATAGGTAAGTTTTTTTAAATAATTAAAAGTATTAAAATAGGTTTTAAAATATATAAGTTGCACTTGATATTTTTGGAAAAGAGAGATTTTAATGATAACAAATATAAAAGGTAATATATTTTAATGTAAAGGTAATTGCCCGTGATATTTTTGGAAAAGAAGTAGATTTTGTTAGAAAAAAATGTTTTAACTATAAAAGGCAATCAACTAGTTACTATTTTTATATTATTTTATTATTTTATTATTTATTAAATAAAGTATTAAAATAGGTTTTAAAATAAATAAGTAAGGATTGCACCTCATATTTTTGGAAAATAGGGATTTTAGTGATGATGTGTTTTAATTATATTAATTGTATTTGTTAAAAAAAATACGTTCACTTGTTAAAATAGGTAAGTTTTTTTTAAATAATTAAAAGTATTAAAATAAGTTTTAAAATATATAAGTAAGAGTTGCACTTGATATTTTTGGAAAATAGAGATATTAGTGATAACAAATATAAAATGTAATATATTTTAATTTAAAGGTAATTGCCCGTGATATTTTTGGAAAAGAAGTAGATTTTGTTAGAAAAAATGTTTTAATTATAAAAGGCAATCAGCTAGTTAATATTTTTATATTATTTTATTATTTATTAAATAGAGTATTAAAATAGATTTTAAAATAAATAAGTAAGGATTGCACCTCATATTTTTGGAAAATAGAGATTTTAGTGATAAAAAATATAAAAGATATTATGTTTTAATTTAAAGGTAATTGTCGTGATATTTTTGGAAAATGAGTAGATTTTGTTAGATTTTTTTTTAATTATAAAAGGCAATCAGTTAGTTATTAATTTTATATTATTTTATTATTTATTAAATAGAGTATTAAAATAGGTTTTAAAATAAATAAGTAAGGATTGCACCTCATATTTTTGGAAAACATAGATTTTAGTAATAACAAATATAAAAGGTAATATGTTTTAATTTAAAGATAATTGTAATGATATTTTTGGAAAAGGAGTAGATTTTGTTAGAAAAAAAATATTTTAATTATAAAAGCCAATCATCTAGTTACTATTTTGGTAACTTGACAATAATACAATTCCATTAAAGATTTGATTTGTAGTAGTTTTCGTTATCCTAAAAAGAAAGAAGTATATTTGTAGCAGTGTATCCTAAATTTAAACAAATTAGATCCCATATTTCCATTTTTTTGATTAGATTTCAATATTATTTGATTTTTATGTAGTAAAATATAGTGAAATATTAATGTAGAATAAAACTTTCCCGAATTTTGATTATATTATTAATTTATTAATTAGAAAAAGTACCGAAAACCAAAAACCGACCGTTAACCGTTAACCGAAAACCAAAACTTTCAATGTTTCGGCTTTAATAATATAGTATAGATAATCAAAAATAAACTCGCTCCTTTAATAGGCGGGGGAAAGCTTTACAACCTACAAGATTTGTCTTGGAGTGTAAATTGCTTTACCTCCTCAAAATCGTTGTAAAAACCTACACAACTTATCTTAGACAACAACTCTGGTGTAACTTGCCGCTACTTCTTCAAAGTTGATGTAGAACCATGGTGTAGACTATGACTTTTTTAGATTTTGCCGGTCTTGGATCTTGGGTATTAGATTTTGGGTCTTTTCTCTTTTTCACGGTGCAAAGACGACTAACTTTCCGTTAGTATGCCTAAGACTTGTGTCTTAGAACGAGAATCACCTCACTTCTCTTCACCTTACTACAAAACTAAGAAGTCAATTTCTACTACTTCCCCTAAGTGTATGCATGATACAAAATAAAAAGTTGGGGTTACTTCCCCTAAATACATGCATTCATACACATAACACATAAAGATAGATCATACATTCAGTTTTAGAATTTACCCGAGTGACAAGTGTCAGTACTTATCACTAAATTTCATATGTTTTTGAAATAATCTACAAAATAGAGTTAGAGAAAGCACAGAATAATTTTCATACTAATATTCCCTTAGAATATCCTCTTCCCTTTTTGACAAGATGCCAACAAGTGTGAACAAATAATTATAAATATCATGTATACATGTTATCAATATGTGCTATTTAACAATGATTATTGTGCGATAAATAAAGTAATCATCGTTCGAGGATAGAGGCGGGTTCGACGAATGAGTTCATGTTCGGAGTCTCCCCGACCCCAAAGTGACCGATCGCCCATACCTAAATTATTGTCTAATTTTTACACATGTTTTAACACTAATTTCATTAATTTAAAAATAAATAAGTCATAAATATGTAAATAAACTACTTGTAATATGTTATTTATGTTATATCAACGTTTAATAATACATTTTATATATTAAATATTTAAATAATTCAAATATATTGCGTAGTACAAGAAAAGTTCGACTTTGATGCAAAAAAATAGAATATATTATAGTTATCGATAATATATTAAAAAAAATAAAGTTTAATAAATATTATAAATCACCTTAATTTTTACTCAAAAATTTAAATAATAATAAATATAGGATAAGAAAGATGTGAGGTTTATGTCATATGATTTTTAGCTCAAAATCAAAAAGAATCATGTAGCTCAATGGTTTTAAGGAAGACTTCTTTAGAGAATGTCAGGGGTTCGATCCCTGACTAAAATATTATTTACTCAATTTTTTCCTCCAGATAAGAGAGTAGTGACATGACATGTAATTTCGTAATATAATTGTAAAATGGTAACTTCACATGGGGTTTCTTGGCTCAAAATGCCCTTAAATTATCCATTTGTTCTCCTATTATATATAGAAGAGATTTATATGTTATTGATTTGAGAAGTATCATTTGGTTTAATTTACTAATTCTAGATTGTTGATTTTTGAATTTGAATCAAAAGTGTTGTTCCTACACAATTAGCTACTAAATTTTGACAAGTATCACTTGAGCATATCATTTTCGAAGTGTACTTAGTGTAGATTGAGTTTTGTGTGTGGTTATTCGATGCGGTTGGTTAGTATGCACGCTGTATTTTGTTAGCAAAGTCAACTTTATTTGATTTCGCTGATGTAATATGTTTTGAACTGTTGGTTTTACGAAGGGTCATTCATTTTAGATTTTTGATCTCAACTTTGAATGTCATGTATCATGTTTGTATATATTGCTAATATGATATTGATTATAATTTAATGCATTTTTTTAAAATAAAAAGGAATGCAACAACAAAAATGATGCCCCTAAGAAGGATGAGGTTGCAAAGTCATCTAGAGTGGTGGAAAAGACTAAAGATGGTGGAAAATGAACTAAAGAAGCACTGGTTGATGTAGATAGAAATGGAAAAAGTAATGATTGTGGTGCTAAGGTCTAAACTAATCTAAGCTTTGGATACAGTTGTGTTTCATGTTTTAACGTATTTATTCATTTTTTTTTCTTTTGTTAACTAATGTTGTAATCCAGTTATGGTTTGAAATTATACGATGATGGTGATTTTTGAATATTAATTAGTGAATCTGTTTTTCAAAATGATTTATGAATGTTCTGCTAAGAAGAACGACACTAGTAAAAGTGGTGGTGGTGTGAAGCTGATTATAGTAAGTATGTGTGTATTTTTATGTTTATTTTAAAGGTATGCAATATTGTTAACTTAGGATTGTAATCCCATTAACTATGTTGGTAACACTAATCAATGCTTTGTTTTCATAATAAATAGAATTGTGGTGCTAAGGAGGATGATATGAGTAAAGGTGGTGGCGATGTGAGTAAAGTTGGTGCTTAAGAGAAACATATTATAGTAAAGGGTGATGTTGCACAAGGAAAACATATTAAGGTAGATACAAAAGAAAAAGGAAAATGAATGACTTCTAGGACTACTAAGGTATCAAACATAAAATTTTAATTTGAATCAATTATTTTGTTCCTGCATATTTGCATATGTAAGATATATGTATGTCTAACTAACTACTATTGACTATTGCTGCAGTTAATAAAATGCGGAGCATATTCCACCAAGTCTATGCAGGTCTGTAATCAAGACTGCATTTTGAGGCCATTTTTTTCGCCAAAGTGTTCGGCAAAATTTTTACAGCCGGATGCTACTTTTACACCCAAGGCTTTTCAGAGGTTACATACATAGCTGCCGGAATATGGAATAGCTGGTTACATGCCACAGAAACTTGTTAGAAGCCAGTTTCACTCTTGCCTTGGATCCTGTCAACGTATTTTTCAGGAAGATGAAAGTTGATAATGACATAATTAAAAGTCTTGTAGCGGAGATCGTCAATCTAAGAAATGTAGACTACATAAGTTAAAAGATGACTTACAAACAAAAATGAGCAATAACTACTTTAAACTCCTGATCAGGTGGGTGTGTGTGTATGCGCTTTACTACTAGAAGCATTATTTATATCTTGAACTGATAGAGGTATACTAATGTGATACAACTAATCTAAATGTAATTCATTTATATGCAATGGTAGGGGTAAAATGTTTTCGAAAATCAATCTACTATAGAAATTTCTAATTTTTTCTAAGGCGGAGGATTTGAAACTAAAGTAAATTAAATATAGTAATTGACTTGCTTTAATTAGATAACCAGTTACAAATATCAACCAATATCTATATAACAATGCTTTATTTTCATGATAGTAACTAACTTTTACCACATTTTCGTATTAAAAAACAAAATCAAATGCCATACTTTTGGAGGAATTGACAACGAAAATGGATAAACTTTTCTCGAGGGATGAGGTTTATGAAATGCAGTAAGCTTCCTCATCTATATAGTCAAGAGCGTGCACATAGAAATGCATTAAACTAATAAAAGACAATTATTAAAGAGAATTAATACTCGTAAATACATACGTTATGTAATTATAAATGAACTAGCATTGAAGCTCGTGTAAGACACGGGCACACAAATTTACGTGTTTAAAGTCAGTTTTTATTCGATAGGAGAAATGGTTGTGTCTGTTGTACAGTCTGAATGAGAATTGGTAATGACATTGCACATACTGGCTGGGACGTTTGTGTGTTATGTTAAGGCATACATGATTAAATGACAAACGATGCATATTTTTGATAAGTTTTAGCTACTTTCTTTATATACTAATATGAAATAGATAATAAATATATATTTGCGCCTAAGGAAAGAATTAAGTCATCATTGTCAGTAGTTGTGGGCGGAGTTTGTACTCAATCGAAGAAGTTTTAGTGAAAAAATTGACATTGTAGGATAAATTTTATGCTTAGCAAAAAAAATTCCAGAAGGTGAGTGGTAATTATTGAAACAACATTCTGATTTATAAGTTAAACTAAGTTTTAAAGTAGATGGTAAAGAAATTAAAATATCACCAAAATTTAGCAGGAAAGTAAAAGATATCCCAATGTAGGGAGGCTTGCAAATGTTGTAAATGCCAAAGCTGTCACTTAAATTATATTAGGTTGTTCATAATAAAGGTATAGTTTTTGTCCATAGTAGTGCCTATTAGTTCGTTGATCCGGGTACATGTTTTATTTGTGGATAATAGTTAAAACCATTTTATGACAGTGGTTCTACACCCTAAGAAATGTGTGGTCTTTTTGTTGTCATTTCATCGTTGTCCACGCCAACCTCATTGACCGCTAGTTCAGATTCTAATAGCTTGACAACCGTGTATCCCTTATATCCCAGGTTGGTGTTGGTGTTGGAGACGCAGTTTCTAGAATCCAATAAATTTTTGTTTGAAAAGTCTATATAATTTGCACAAAATTTGTACAATCATGTGATCTTAAGCATCTATAATTGGGGTTCAATCACATGCTTAATGAATCCAGGAGTCTTATCAAGAGTTCAACAATTATAGGTTGTATGACTAACAGTCCATTCTAGGTCTTTGATTCATCTACCTTCCAAAATGTACAAGATGAAAATGGCAAGTTACTAATCAGATAACAAATTAATGTGTAAGTAGTATATAATTATTAGAACTATTTAATGAAATTTACTTTTGACAGTAGAATAACCATAGGTGCATTACATACTAGTTTTAAACCTGTGCAAGAGATACTTATAAATTTTTTAAATAATTGTTTTATGACTATATATCTAAATTATTATTATTTTTAACATATTATTAGTAGATATTAAATTTTAATATATACTATTGTGAAATTTAACATTTTTTTATATTTAAAATAATTAAATAATAAATTTACCTAACTTATATTATTTTTCTAGGTTTTCTAAAAGTATTTCTTTGTAATAAAATATTATTATTAACTGTAAGTTGTAAATACTATTAAATTTATAATCATTCTATTATTAAGGTTTTACTTTAAATTACATTAAATTGAGTATTAATAATCATTATAGATTTCCTTTTTAGCAATTGTGGGTCCTAGTGCGCACATGATGATCTTTGTTTTCTTTTAATATAAGTTTATGTTTACGGTGTTCATATATTTTTAATATTAATATTTTAGCATAAGTTTATAGAATTTATGTATATTTATTATTAAATATTTTTTAATAATGATATATTTATGTTATTGTATTTGATATGGGCAGAAAAATAACCCTAGAAGTGCAATTAATTACGTATTAATTAGACCCGGATTTGTCCAAGAACACGGCCCAATAAGCAAGGCTCAAAACCCTGATTATTTATTAAATTCGTAATTAATAAATAAGGGAAATATACAGCTCAGGAAAGAAGTCCAAAATATGGTAAATTCATCAAAGAAGGATCCAGAATCCCAATTAAAAAGAAATAATGAGTCATAGCCTTTATCAACAAGGAAAAGACTTATCCGGCAAGAAATACAATGTTTATCCATCATCGAAAAGAAGACTTATTCGCTAAGACTCCTAAACTTACTCTAAATATGAGGCTCCAGACTCCTATATAAAGGACCTGATCCTACAATCAGAACTACATCTTTGGCTTGATTCTCAGCACTGATTGATATACGTAGGCATCTTGTGAGGACCGACTTAGTCTCGAAACGCAAGAACAACCATTAAAGCTCGAAGCTCTCTTAAACCTTAGCAATTAATATACAAGCACATTTTTTAATCCATAAAATTTGGCGCCGTCTGTGGGAAGACAACATCAACCATGGCAAACACACGAAGAACAACTCGAGATACTCAAACTTCAGAGGAGCTTCCTATCACCTCGGAGGCTGATACTCACAGAAATCAACCACCGCCAACTACTGGCATTCAAGGGGCGAATATCCCCCTCACCACTACTCAAGGACCGGAGATCCCAATTTCGGTTGAAGGGACGAATCCCCTGTAGATGGTCATTCATGGATCTAATCCATAAGAGACCGCTCACCAGCAACCAATCACGACCTCTCCATTGCTCATGAATGCACCAAGTGGTCTCCAACTCCATACTACTGATCTCCCCCAATATGCAACTCAGACTTTGGGGATGCCAAGCTATGGCATGCCCCCTCGACCCATGGCGGGCGGTAGTGGTCTCAATCCCACTAACCATGAGGCATATGTCCCCCCAAAATCTACAAACTCAAACTCGAAGGACCCCTTTGATTCGAGATTACTCGGGACCCTATACCGAGGATGAGAATGACTCAACTGGAGAACAAATGGATGTTGCCCCAAGGAGAAGACGTTCTTCTCAATCAAATCTGGAACAATCCCAAACTACTAAGGAAAGGATTGCGGCCCATGAGGCAGAGGCTGCGAGGCTCAAAAAACTATTGGCCAAAGAGGAAGCGGCAAGAACTCAACGAGTCCCTGTGATTAACTTGGACCCAACACCAAGAAGAACCAAGAGGGCTGAAGCCCCAAGGGGACGTCTTGTTCCATGATGCTTTTATCAAGATGGGCTATACTGACTCTCAGTTGACTCCCTCGAATATGCCCTTATATAGATTCAATGGAGTGGAGTCAAAGGTGGAAGGCACTATCCAACCCCCAATGACAATGGGGCAAGGGCCGAATATGTCTACTCAGATGTTGAACTTCATAGTTATAAAGGCAACTTCGACCTACAATGCAATCTTGGGAAGGACTGGTCTTCATGCGTTCAAGGTCGTTGCCTCATCCTATGATCTGAAAATCAAGTTCCTAACGAGGAATGGAATTGGTGAAGAACGTGGAGACCAGAAGATGGCCAGAAGTTGTTATGTAGCCGCGTTAAGGCCTGATGGAATCGGGGGGCAGATTCTCCCAATTGAAGATATAGATACTAGTGACAATGAGGACCGAAGAGGGAAACCGGCTGAGGATTTAATCCCCATTCCCTTAGTCCCCGGTGAACCGGAGAAGGTGACTTATGTTGGGGCATTATTGCCTCAACCATTGAAAAGCAAACTCATATCTTTTCTTCAAGAAAACAATTACGTTTTTGCTTGGACAACGGCTGACATGCCAGGGATCGATCCCCAACTGATAACTCACAAGTTGAATTTGGATCCTGAAAGGAAGACGGTGAAGCAGAAGAAGAGAAATTTTGCTCCAGAAAGGCAAGAGGCCATTAAACAAGAAGTTGAAAAGCTTCTGGAGGCCGAGTTCATTGAAGAGATACAATTCCCAGAATGGTTGGCTAACCCAGTGATGGTCAAAAAGGCCAATGGAAAGTGGAGGATGTGTGTGGACTTCACTGACTTGAATGATGCATGTCCTAAGGATTGTTTTCCCTTACCAAGGATTGATGCCCTAATAGATGCCACGGATGGGCACGAGATGCTGAGTTTCATGTATGGCTTCAGTGGATACAACCAAATCAAAATGCACAAAGATGACATCTCCAAAATATCATTCATCACCGACTTTGGTGTTTTCTGTTATCTAGTCATGACATTTGGACTTAAAAATGCAGGGGCAACCTATCAAAGATTGGTGAACAAAATTTTTGGGCACCTGATTCGAAAGACCATGGAGGTTTATGTGGATGACATGTTGGTTAAAAGCCTCGATAAGGCCGATCATATAAACCATCTACGGGAAGCATTTGAAGTGTAAAAGAAGAATTGAAGGTTCAGAAACCCATTTACTACGTGAGCAAGATTCTACATGGGGCAGAAATAAACTACTCTACGATTGAGAAGTTTGCCTTAGCCTTGATAATGGCCTCGAGAAAGCTACGCCCGTACTTCTAGGCTCACAAGATAGAGGTCTTGACTAATCAACCTCTAAGAAACATCTTGCATAAACCTCAAGTTAGTGGAAGATTGATCAAATGGGCTATTGAATTGGGAGAATTTGACATCAAGTATAAGCCTCGAACGACCATAAAAGCTCAAGCACTTGCTGACTTCATGGTTGAATGCACCATTGACAACCAAGAAGTCGGGGGGGGGGGGGGGGAGGAAGTAATAGTGGAAGACAAGAAAGATCAAGAGATGGAGTTCAAAGAATATTGGGTGCTCTATTTTGATGGAGCATCAAAAACAAAATCAAGTGGAGCAGGTTTGGTGCTACAAAGTCCTGATGGATTTCTCATAGAGTACGCACTAAAACTTGACTTCCCAACGACAAACAATGAAGCTGAATACGAAGCCCTGATAGCCGGCTTAGGGCTGGCTGGAGCCTTGAGAGTTAAAACTCTGAAAGTGTGTGGAGACTCGAGGCTAGTGGTTTCCCAAGTAAATGGGGAGTTTGAGGCCAGAGATGAAGTCATGGCCAAGTACTTAAAACTTGTCAAGGCCATCATGAATCAGTTTGATGAATGTTATGTGGAACATATTCCAAGGGAAGAGAACATGAAGGCCGATGCCTTGTCTAAGTTTGCTTCTTCTGAAATCGAGAACTACGCTGGAAGTGTATACTTCCAAGTCTTGAAGACCCCAAGCATCAATGGAAAGTTGGTAGCACCTATTGATGTTGCTAGCTATTGGATGGATCCCATCAAAGCTCATCTGGAAACTGGGTGGCTACCCAACGACACTTCAGAAGCACGAAAGCTATATGTGAGAGCACTAAGGTATGCCCTGATTGAGGGAATTCTATACAAGAAGTCTTTCATCATTCCTTATCTAAAATGCTTGAGACCCCAAGAGGCAGAATTGGCCCTAAGGGAAGTACATGAAGGAATTTGTGGGCAGCACTTGGGGGGCAGAGCCCTTGCTCATAAAGTCACTCGTCTAGGTTTCTATTGGCCAAGCATACTTGCAGATGCTAAAAGCTACGTGAAGAAGTGTGAACGATGCCAAAAACATGCACCGGTGGTTAGACAACCACCAGAGATGATGACATCAATTAACTCGCCTATCCCATTCGCCATATGGGGGATGGATATACTTGGGCCATTTCCGATGGCAAGTGCTCAAAGAAAGTTCTTGATAGTAGCAATCGACTACTTCACCAAGTGGATTGAGGCTAAACCTTTAGCCAAGATAACCACCAAACAGGTGATGCATTTCTTCTGGGAAAATGTGATAGGCAGATACGGGATTCCACGTATCTTAGTCACAGACAATGGAACTCAGTTCAACAATGATGAATTCAAGAAGTATTGTGATGAGAATGATATCAAGTTACGCTTCAATTCTGTTGCCCATCCTCAAGCAAATGGGCAAGCTGAGGTTGCCAATCGAATTATCCTAGATGGACTAAAGAAAATAGTTGAACGCTCTAGAAACACTTGGGTAGACGAATTGCTCCCCATACTATGGGCATATCGTACTACTTGTAAAGTCACCACTGGAGCAACCCCCTTTCTGTTGGCATATGGGGCAGAGGCAGCGGTTCCAGTAGAGATTACACACACGTCTCCAAGAGTCGAGGCTTATGAGCCAGAAGAAAATGAAGAAGGCTTGAGGCTAGCTTTAAATCTAATTGATGAAGTTAGAGATGAGGCAAATGCCAAGATAGTTGAACATCAGAAACGAGCATCTTTCTATTACAACCTAAGGGTTAAGAAAGGTTCTTTCGGCAAGGAGATTTAGTCCTCAGAAAGATTGAGGCATCCGGAGTTGGACAAAAAGGCAAGTTGGCCCCAAATTGGGAAGGACCATATCGCGTTAAGAACGTATTTGGTCGAGGCTCCTACAAATTGGAAACCCTGGAAGGGACTGAAGTGCCAAGGACTTGGCATGCTGCAAACTTAAAAGTCTATTATGTTTAAGTCCTGATTGGACTCACTATTAAGACAAGTAGAAATAAGGTCGACGAAACCAATCCAAGTTTTTAAACTTGAGTATTATGTAAGGGTTGAACCCATTTTCAAAGTTATGAATTCCATATTCTTATGTTTTCATTATATGTTATGAGCATTGCATTCTGATAGACATGTTAACTAAGCATGCAAAATCAAGAATGTAAAAAGCTGGAAGAAAAACAAAAGCTAAGACTTAAATAAAAGTTAAGTTAAGCCCGTAGGCTGGAAATACAGAAAAACTAGTACAAGCCATGAATGGCCATAAATAAAACTACAAACTATGCATCACCCCCCTTGTTGCCAGTATCTGTCTTCTCCCTTGAGCTAGAGCCAGAAGAATGCTCGTTAGTATCAGGGTCATCAACAGATGTGTCACCAAGGGGTGATGACTGCAAAGGATCTAAAATCCTCTCATCCTCCTATAAGTCATCCACTCCACCGAGAATGCGCTCTAAGGGAGTAGGAGGGTGAGGAGCTGGAAAGTCATCTGCATCAAAAACCCCGGGATGCTTGGCCAAGATAGCCTGAACAGCATCCTCCCATCCTGATGTATGCTGGACTGGGAAAAAAATCTCGTCATGCTTCTCGATCAAGTCCTTGTACTCCTGAGAGTCAAGGTACTCGTCGATGCAATCATCCTTGCTCTTCCTCAGCTCAACAAGACCAGCCTAAGCATCAGCAAGCTCCTTCTCCCTCCTAGCTAGGGTCTCCTTTAGAGACTTCACTTCCTCCTCGGATCTCTCCAACTTGACCCGGTTGGCCTCAGAAGAGGTACGCCAAGCCTTAGCTTGGAACAATGCCCCCTGGAAGTTGGCATTAGTCTGCCAAAAGATAAGAGTTAAAAAAGTAAACGTAAAGACTTAAAAGAAAGAGAAGGGCTAAGGTAAGAAAAATACCGCAGCAATAGCCTGAGCTCCCAGATGCTCGACACCTTCGAGGGTAGAATCTGCAACGAAGTCCTTGTAATCACAAGGAGTGAGGGAATGGTATGACCAATCCACAACATGTTTGGACACCCCAATAATGGTGTCCCTCTTCCTAATACCCCAGGTGGGGCGCCACACTGAAGACTTGGTAGACACAGGAATGTCTGCCTCGCCCACAGGGATCTTAGGAGGGATCAAAAAGTTGGGAACACTAGACTTCCCCCTTGGATCATCTCCAAGCCTGGCCCTCTTCATCCTGTAAGTCTCATCATCCTTGGGCTCGTTGGTCTTGTTTATAAAGGCCGCAGCTGCAAGAACAAACCAAAAAATGGTTAAAAGAAATTTTATGAAAAAAAGAAAAATAGACATAAAGAAAAGGGATAAGTAAAATTACCCTTATCAGAAACAGTCGAGAGATGAACAGACTTGAGGAAAAACTCATCCAGTAGTTCCCAAGCCACGGTAGTCCCATTATCCTTGATAAGCTCTGAGTAGGCATGAGATTCCTCCTCATTCAAGACAATATTGTTGGGACTACCATCTGAAACTCTCCCAAAAGATCTACGGAACAGGGTTCCCCAGTCCCCTCCTTCCCAGACAAGATACATAAACTCATTTTTCCACTTGGGGTGATTGTCTGGGATAGATTTTGGGTGAAAAATGAAAGGGAAGCCAACCCTATGGCTAATATATACCCAACCCAAGTTGTTGGCAGAACTATTTTTAAACTGGAAAATCTTTCGGAATAAAGGAACAGAAAGAGGAAAATTATTGCGAAGGCATAAAACCATAAAACAGTGAATTATCCTCCAAGCATTTGAGGGTAATTGGCTGGGGTTTATTTGAACATCGGCCAAGAGCCTAGGTATAAACTCATGAAAGGGGAACCTAAGGCCAGCAACTATGGAGTCTTTGTAAATACACAAAGCATTTGACCGCCAGTGACATGAACGGTCACCGGGGCCGACAGGAACAAGTTTTAAAGGGGCCTTTACCCTATACATCTTATTATAGTCCTTAATCTTATCTACCTCATGAAACCTATTACTGCAATCATATGAATCTAAAGCAGACAAAGACGGGTACTCATCCCCACGTTCATTAATCATATCATGCAAAGACATGTATTTAGAACGAATTGGAATGAGGGTACCTCGTTTGGATGCATAATTCATCTTTTGCAGGCGTTGGGAAGCACGATCAGCCATCTTAAGCCCTGAAAAAGCCCAGAAAAATCTTCAAATCTTCAAAGAAATCTTCAAATCAAAACCCAGAAATCTTCAAAGAAATATTCAAATCTTCAACGAAAGCCCAGAATCTTCAAAGAATTCTTCAAATCTTTAAACAAAAAACCCAGTAAACGGTGAGATTCAACGGAAAATCTCGCCGGGAATCGCCTTGTGACAGAACCCTAGCAGAGCTACTCATAGAGAATTTTAGAGAAAATCTAGCAGAATATCTTTGAGAAATGGAAAGTGAGAAATGAATAAAAACAAGTGAGATTTCACCCTTTTATAGGGATAACAGCCGGTCAATGGGCCGGTTGAAGGAAGGGCAACCGGCATCAGCCGGTATAGCCCATAAAAGACTACAGGCCCAATTAATAAATCGGAACAGTTAAAGTCCTGGGCCCAACTTAAGCCCACAAAAAATATTAAATATATATTTGACCATCAACCTAGTCGAAAGAGTTCGAATAAGGCCCGAAATGAGGAATATATTCGACTAGCATCCTGGTCGAATGTGTTCGACCAAGGCCCGAAATGAGGAATCTATTCGACTAGCATCCTGGTCGAAAGGGCCCAAAATGGACGAAAAATTCGATCTCCAATAAAGTCAAAATCCACAAGTATATGTTCGACTAGAATCCTGGTCGAAAGTATTCGACCAGGGAATGAAACGACACCTATCTTCGACTAGAATCCTGGTCGAAAGTATTCGACCAAGAGGCAAAAATGAAGTTAGATTCGACTAGAATCCTGGTCGAAAGTATTCAACCAAGAGGCAAAAATGAAGCGAGATTCGACCAGAATCCTGGTCGAATATTTTCGACCAGGACAAAATTCGACCAGAATCCTGGTCGAAGGTGTTCGACCAGGACCCAAAAGTGAGGTCGAATTCGACCAGGATCCTGGTCGAAAATGTACTGAAATTTCAAAAATTAATTCATTTTCCAAGGAATTGATGAAAAATCCCGATTCCTATTCTGGGAAAATTATAAAAATTGGTTTAGAACTATATGTTCGTAAAACCGAGCTAGGATACGACAGAAAACTTCGTAGATCCTGAATAAAATAACTTCTACGATAATCCAAGAGAGATTTTCCTAAAAGTTGGGGGGCAAATGATATGGGCAGAAAAATAATCCTAGAAGTGCAATTAATTACGTATTAATTAGACCCGGATTGGTCTAAGAACACGGCCCAATAAGCAAGGCCCAAAACCCTGATTATTTATTAAATTCGTAATTAATAAATAAGGGAAATATACAGCTCAGGAAATAAGTCCAAAATATGGTAAATTCATCAAAGAAGGATCCAAAATCCCAATTAAAAAGAAATAACGAGTCATAGCCTTTATCAACAAGGAAAAGACTTATCCGACAAGAAATACAATATTTATCCATTATCGAAAAGGAGACTTATTCTCTAAGACTCCTAAACTTACTCTAAATATGAGGCTCCAGACGCCTATATAAAGGACCTGATCCTACAATCAGAATTACGTCTTTGGCTTGATTCTCAGCACTGATTGAGATACGTAAGCATCTTGTGAGGACCGACTTAGTCTCGAAACGCAAGAACAGCCATTAAAGCTCGAAGCTCTCTTAAACCTTAGCAATTAATATACAAGCACGTTTTTTAATCCATAACAGTATTATATAGTTTTCTTTTTGGTTTTTCTGTATTATATATAATTTTTAATTTTACTTTGGTATGTTGTAATAATAATAAATGAAGTTCATTTTCTATTAGTATTAATATTTAATAATTTAGTGTATATTATTCTTTTAATATATACGAATACTATTGTGAAATTAAAAATTTTTTATATTTGAAATAATTAAATAGAAAATTTACATTATTTATATTATTATTTTAGATTTTCTAAAATTATTACTTTTTAATATAAAATTGTTATAACTTGTAAAGACAACTATATTTATAATCATTCTATTATTAAGGTTCTACTTTAAATTACATTAAATAGAATATTAGTAATTATTTTAAACAAAAACCCATTCACTCCAATTATATATAGGTATATAATATATGCAGCACTTGAAGTCACAATCGTCTCGTAGAGTTCAAATAAAAATGTAAGGGAAAATGACGATCAAGAAAAAATGTAAAGAAAAATCAAGATGTGGAAGACAAATATACTTGAAAGTATTATTAGGTTTGATGTAAATACATCGCAATGCAATTGTGAATTACTTGACATCACATGACCAAAAATACATCAAGAAAAACATCAAAGATAAAGTTTATGTTGCCCCTGTATACCAACATCCTATCACACATCATTGCCTTTGAGTTTGTTTTGTTAGTAGTTGTTGCCCAGTAAATAACAATTGTAGAAGGGGGTTGAATACAATTGTATAAGATTCTCGACTTTATATAACACAAATATGAAAGATCAATAACAATAACAATAACAGCTTTATTAACTCTGATATAAAACTGTTACAAACTCTCTCAAGAAATTCTGATGTTCTTAAGAGCTGCTAGCTTACAAAAACTCTCTCAAGAAATTCTATGTTCTCGAGAGCTTCAAGGTTTCACAAATACTCGAGTGTGTTATTGGTTGTTAACCAAAACCTATAATTGTGTTTATATACTACACACAGCTTCTCTATCAATAACAAGATAAGTCCTAATCAATAACAAAGATAGAAACATATCTTTAATCGATAGCTGCATTCTACAAACCAGGAACCGACAGAAATAAACTTCCATGTTTAACTAGACTCCATATATAACTCGAAGTAGGAATCCTGATCAGCTTCAAGTCCTGATGATCAAACCTGATCATAGTCTGAATAGGAATCCTGATGATAAACAAGATACTGACGCTTAGTCAAATACTGATGACCATGCAATACTGATGACGTCAGTAATCCTGATCAGTTGAGTCTAGCTCCTGACAATCATTGAATTCTGATCTAACAATCTCCCCCAATCTCATACTTTGTGAAATAAAGTATAGATTCTAAAGATTCAATGATGTCAAAAACATGTATCAAAATGTACAAGTATCTTCAGAAACAACTTATCTGTTTAAACTCTTTGATAGAACAGATTCATCTTCAAGAAATTGGATAATAAACTTTCTTCTTTTTCTTCAAGAATTTGAATCAGTCTTTCCTTTAGATTTCTGAGTTCTTCATCTTCCTCATTAATCTGATAAATAGCTGCTCTGAGATTCTGTATAGAACTTCTCTGTAGACTGTGCTCTTCAAGCAAAAGATAAGCAATTTCCTTCCCATCAGGATTGAGAGTAAGTTGGGTCATACCAAAAGTTACTTCTTTAACAGCAGTACCCCTTTGCATTTCCACATCCTGACCTCTTTGATTTAAGTACATGGGAATATAATTACCATTGAAATTACTGTTTCCATCCAGTCTTCTTCTTATAGTTGACAAAATCATGTCACTCCATACTTTGCACACTTTGTTCTTCCATCTTAACAGATAGTGAACATATTTCAGTTCCTTTGTAGTTTTCATCAGCAGATCTTGAATAGATAAAATCTTCACACTACCATCTTTCATGAAGTACAGAAGCTTTTCTTTCTTTTCAAAACCATCATGACAATTTATAACTATATCAACAACTAATAAATTGTTCAGGTGTTCAGAAGTTAAAGTACCTTCAATTTCAGTTAAGGAGTAAGGATCAACATAAGTCATGTTCAGAAATTCAGCATCCCTGTGTCCAATACCTCCTCTTGTGTAACTTGACATTTGCTTCAGATTCGAAAACATCTTTAACCAAAGTGCTTTTGATCTAGCAATATCAGACAAATCAACAACACTTGAAGCACTTGTTATAATTCCACCAGACTGAAAATTGATAAGTTTATCACACCTTAGTGTACTTATATGTTTCCACTTCTTGTATTTCTCCTTTTCATGAGCATAGCTTCTTTCAAGTAAAGATTCTTGTCTGCTTGAATTTTTCCATTGTCTTTCATTTGAAATTTTAAGCCTTTGTAGATAGAGATTGAAATCTTAATTTGTTCTTTTTGTAATATCTCTTCTTCTGGCTTCTTCTTCTTCATCTACTTCTTTGTTGTGACAATCAACAACAGTAGATAAGATTATCAAATCAACCTCTTGCAGAATTTCAGATTCATCAGGATCTTGAATGATGTCAGGATTAGAATCTTCAATTTGATTTGTATTGCTGAGAGTTGATTTATTTGACTTTCTTCTCAATTCAGGTTCTTCTTCAACAATTCCATCATCACCAAAAGTAGATCTGTCAGGAACTACTAGAGTTTGAATAGGTTCAGGAATTTCTTCAATTCTAAACCCTCTAGACCTTGTCTGTCTAGGTACTGTTTGAGTTGAAGAACCTCTTCTACTTCTTCTAGCACCTCTCCTACCTTTGCCTCCTCTACCTCTAGCAGGGGCAGTATAGCCTTCCATTTTCTCTCTTTGTAATCTCAAAAATTCTTCATGTGAGAGATCTGGATATTCTTCACTTGCTGTAGAGAGTGCTTTTCTGGCAAATAATTGTTGAACTCTTTTATCAGTGTGATAAAGAGTAACAATTCTACTGTCTTTTGTAGAAAACTTCTGGAATAAATTTGATGCATCTTCAGGATTATCAATAATCACATCTTCATTACCTTCAGGAATTGTAGCAAGAGTATGTCCATGACCAGGTGTCAGGATTTGTTCTTCCGTCAGGATCTGAGATTGCATCAATGTTCTTACTGTCTTAACTCCAGAATCAGAAACATGAGTTGACTGCGTAGTTTGACTTTGAGAAGTTTGAATTGTAGACTTCAAAACCGCAGCATCAGAGGTTTCTCCTTGTTTCACATTGTCACCACCATCATCTCCAGTATCATCATCATTATTCCTTAATACTAGATCAGGTGTACATTTTGTCTGAATAACCTTCTCCCCCTTTTTGACATCAGGATTTGACAATAATTGCAAAATTAAGGAAAGAGAGGTTTGAATTTCAGTTACCTTAGAATCCAGAGAATCAATTCTTTGATTGATGGAGGTTTTTTCTGAAACAACAGATTTCACTTGGGATTCTACTACCTTTAGATGTAAAGCAGTAGGCACCTTTGTAAAATTATTAAAAATATCAGTCCTCACTTTATCAGTTGAATCCTTAATAGAATCAATCTCACTTTTCAGGCTCTTGGATAACAGAGTTGTAGCCTTCAGATGATTCTTCAAGTCTTGATTCTCTATAGACTTCACTGTATTATAGGCATGTTCCAAAGCAGAAGAATAACTTACAGAGTCTGCTGATCTGTACCATGAGTTATCCCATTCATTCTGTCTAAATGCCTTAGAAGGATCAAAAGAAGGAATAGAAAAATCTTGTCTCTGATCTTTTCCAGTATAAGCATTGCCAGCCATAAATGTACTCGATGAACCAAAATTAGTTCCAAGACTAATCTTGAGTGCTGTAGCAATCTGGTCCTTCTCTTGTTGATTCTCATCATCATCATCACTATCATCATCAAAATTATCATTATCAGAACCATGAGATATATCAGGATCAGGAATTGCAATACCTTTCAGTTTATCCTGTGATTCTGAGATAGGATGATCCATTGGTCTTGAACGAAGTGGCTGTAACAAAATAGGTTCATTATCAGGAGCACCACTAGCGTCAGGATGAACATCGTCAGGATTTGAAATGCTTGCATCAATATTTTCTACCAATGGTTCTTGTGTAGCTTGAGGTTCAGAAGCTGCTTCAACACTTTGAGCTAAAGGTTCTTGTGTGCTTCCCTCATTGACAATGTTCTCGACCAATCTTTCAATAGAAGCTGTAGCTTTGCATGCATCTTCACTTTGAGAAGATGGTTCTTGTGTAGCTGGAATGTTGATGTCTTCATTCTCCCTTTGAGAAAATGGTTCTTGTGTGACCATTCCACTAGCTAAGCCTTCACCCAAACTTTGATTGAGTGGTTCTTGTGTGGCAGGATCAACAGTAGCTGCTGAATCACTCTGAAATTCAGGTTCTTGTGGGCTTGATCCTTTCAGCTTCTTTTGTCTCTGATAGACTAACTCTTCTGCATTCCTCTTTTTCTTTGACTGAGATGTAAGTCCAACCAAGGAAGCAGTTTTAGAAACCTTCTCCTAAGAAATTTCTCTAAACTGAGATGGAGAGGCTGGAGAGTCTGATATAGAGACTACATTTGTTGTTGCATCAGGAATACTAACATCAGGATGTGCTAGAGCATCAGGAGTAGATGACTCATCAGGAATTGATGTCTGAATATCAGTATCCTTCATTTGCACTGTCAAAGGAATATGATACCTGCTTTTTGATAATTTCCTTGTCTTTTGTGGTTTTGATGATGGTACCACGGCTTTAGTAGCAGTATCAGCAACTTCCTTGTTCATATTCATCACAGAGGATATAGGTAAGTCATCCTCTGAATCACTTTCATCAATCAACCTTAACTTCCTTTTCACAGAAACATTCTTAACAACCTTATCAGCTTTCTTGACCAGGACCCCTTGTACACCCCCTTGTTTCTTCGTTTTAGTGAGTGGTGTAGAGGAAAAATCCTTTGAACCTGATTGCCTTCCAGACACATCAGTTCTAGCTGATTTCTTTGATTTTACAACTAAAGTCTTTTGTGAGACAGTAGAGGTGGTTGTTAACTGTTTAGACTGTTTAGGTTGCATGCTTGTGTCCTGTACATCAGGATTGACCAGTTGACTTCCTGTCAGGATTGAGTCCTATCAGGATTTGATCAAAGATACATACCTTTCTGAATAACTATCAGGATTTGACAGTTATCAGGATTTCTTCTCTGTAACCTTCCTCAGAAATTCTCAAAGTTCATCATTCCAAGTTCATTCACCAATTTATTAAAGGTAGCTTCAGGCAGTGGCTTGGTGAATATATCAGCTAGTTGTTGATCAGTGGGAACAAAATGAAGTTCAATTGTTCCTTCCAGAACCTGTTCTCTTATAAAGTGATATCTGATACTGATGTGTTTAGTAAGAGAATGCTGAACTGGATTTCCTGTCATTGCAATAGCACTTTGGTTATCACAATAAATAGGGATTTTTGAGTATGACAGACCATAATCTAACAACTGATTTCTCATCCACATTATCTGAGCACAACAGCTTCCTGCAGCAATGTACTCAGCTTCTGCAGTTGAAGTGGAAATAGATTTTTGCTTTTTACTGAACCATGAAACTAGTCTTCCACCCAAAAACTGACAACTTCCTGAAGTACTTTTCCTGTCTATTTTGCATCCTGCAAAATCAGCATCTGAATAACCACACAATCCAAAATCTGATTCCCTTGCATACCAAAGGCCAAGTGTAGGACTGCCTTTGAGATATCTGAAAATTCTTTTGACTGCAATCAGATGAGGTTCTCTTGGTTTTGCTTGAAATCTTGCACACAGACAGGTTGCAAACATGATATCTGGTCTACTTGCAGTGAGATACAATAAAGAGCCAATCATACCTCTGTAGTGAGTTACATCTACCTCAGCACCTTGATCAGGATCAAGTTTGGTAGCTGTAGCTATGGGAGTTGAAGCAGGAGTACTGTCTTGCATGTTAAACCTAGTCAATAAATTCCTTGTGTATTTAGACTGATTGATAAAAATCCCTTCATCAGTCTGTTTAACTTGAAGACCAAGAAAGTAACTCATTTCTCCCATCATGCTCATTTGATATCTTGACTGCATAAGCTTAGAAAACTTCTCACATAGCTTATTGTTTGTTGACCCAAAAATGATATCATCAACATAAATCTGAACTAACAGCAAATCCTTACCATGATTCAAATAAAATAGAGTTTTATCAATAGCACCTCTTTTGAATCCACTTTCCAGTAAGAATTGAGCTAAGGTTTCATACCATGCTCTTGGAGCTTGCTTTAGTCCATAAAGTGCCTTATCCAGTCTGTAGACATGATCTGGATATTTAGGATCAATGAAACCAGGAGGTTGCTCAACATAGACTTCTTCCTCCAGTTCATCATTTAAGAAAACACTTTTAACATCCATCTGGAAAATCTTGAATTTCTTATGTGCTGCATAAGCAAGAAATATCCTGATGGCTTCTAGTCTTGCAACAGGAGCAAAAGTTTCATCATAATCAATTCCCTCTTGTTGAGAATACCCCTTTGCAACTAGTCTTGCTTTGTTTCTGATAATGACTCCATCAGAATCAGTCTTGTTCTTGAAAATCCACTTTGTACCAACTATTGATCTATTCTTTGGTCTTGGTACCAGTTTCCAGACTTCATTCCTTTCAAATTCATTCAGTTCTTCTTGCATTGCAGTAACCCAATCAGCATCTTTAAGTGCATCTTCAACTTTCCTAGGCTCCTCCTTGGACATAAAGTTATTGTATAAACATTCATTCTGAGTTGCACTTCTTGTTTGAACACCTGCATCAGGATCTCCAATTATCAAATCAGGAGTATGATCTTTAGTCCATTTCCTTGCTGGTGTCAAATTGTTTCTTGAAGTAGATGCTCCCCCTGGATTGGTGTTATCTTGATTGAAAGAATTTGCTTGAGATGAAGCTCTTCCTGAATTATTGATATTTCCTCCTGATGTGTTGTCAGGATCATCACTTGAATCAGTATCTGAAGAATTCTGTCCTGATGATTGAGTTAACTCCGAACTTGTAGTCGAATGCTGTTGCTCCCCCCCAACATCAGCACTACTAGTTGTATTACTATTGTTTGCATCATCAGTATTACTTCCATCAGTATCTGGTGTGTCATCAGGATTTGGTGACCCATCAGTACTGGATGAATGGACAGCTTCTGATTCACTTTCTTCAGGTTCCTTGGAAGCTTCATTTTCAAATAGTAATCTATCATGAGAGTCTTCATTGATTCCAACTATTTTTTTATCATCAAAAGATACATGTATTGACTCCATGACAGTTCTTGTCCTCAAATTAAAAACTCTGAAGGCTCTTGATGCAGGATAGCCTATGAATACTCCTTCATCAGCATTTGTTTCAAATTTCCCTAGCTGTTCAGGATGAGTTCTGAGAACAAAACATTTACAGCCAAACACATGCAGATGCTTCAAACTTGGCTTCTTCTCCTTAAGTGATTGATAAGGAGTAACACCATGTCTGTTTATCAATGTGAGATTTTGTGTATAGCATGCTGTGTTGACTGCTTCTGCCCAGAAATATGTAGGTAATTTAGCTTCTTCCAACATAGTTCTGCCAGCTTCAATAAGAGTTCTATTTTTCCTTTCTACTACTCCATTTTGCTGAGGTGTGCCAGGAGCAGAGAATTGTTGAATGATTCCTTTGTATTTGCAGAACTCTTCCATCTTTGAATTCTTAAATTCAGTACCATTATCACTTCTCAGAATCTTGACTTTGTACTTTGTGGTTGTCTCAATCATTCTCATATGATCCAACAGAACTTCAGGAGTTTCATCTTTTCTGTGCAGAAAATACACCCAGGTGAATCTAGAATATTCATTAACAATTACAAGAGTGTACCTTTTCTTACTGATGGACATGATGTTGACTGGACCAAACAGATCAAGATGTAGCATGTGATATGGTTCTTCAATAGAGGATTCTGATTTACTCTGGAATGATGTCCTTCTTTGTTTTCCTTTTTGACATGCATCACAGAGTCCATCAGGTGTGTATAAGACATTAGGTAATCCTCTTACTAATTCTTTCTTAACCAACTCATTGATGTTGCTGAAGTTGAGATGAGAAAGCTTCTTGTGCCAATTCCAACTTTCATCTGCTGAAGCTTTACTGATGAGACTTGTAGGGGAGACATCAGTATTTGAGAGAATGTTGGCTTCGTATATGTTACCATGCCTGTAGCCAGTTAGTGCTATCTTTCCTGTTGCTTTACTGACCACTTCACAATGTGTGGAATAGAAATTGACATGATATCCTCTGTCAGTGATTTGACTAATACTCAACAAGTTGTGTTTTAGTCCTTTCACTAGAGCTACTTTTTCAATGATGACATTTCCAATGATTATATTGCCATATCCCAAGGTTTGTCCAATGTTGCCATCTCCATAAGACACAGTTGGGCCAGCTTTTTCCTCATATTCTGATAACAGGGCTTTGTTTCCAGTCATGTGCACAGAACATCCACTATCCATGACTAACACATTTTTCTTTTTACCCTGCATCAGAATAGAAACACACTAGTTAGAACACTTAGGAACCCATACATGTTGGGTTCCTTTTTCATGCAATTTATTAATTTTCACAGCAGAAGACTTTCTGACCATAGCAGTCCTGACAGGATTTACTCCATCAGGATTTGCTTTGTCAGTATCAGTATTAACAAAAGCATGCTTCAAAATGGCATTATCAACTCTATCAGACTTTGTACTCCTATTTAACTTAGGCAATGTATCATAGAAGTTATAGTACAAATCATGATAATCTTTACAAGTATAAATAGAATGCCATATACTACCACAATGAAAACAGGACTTCTGCGGTTTATAGAGTACTGATCTATTCCTTACATCAGACTTAGAAATATCAGCAATCTTCTTCTTAATCTTCTTACAATCAATAGCAAGATGATTAGAGTTATCACAGTTAAAACAACACTTTCTAGGTGCATTTGGGATATATTTATAACCATTCTCTTTATTGATCCCAACTTTACCATTCCTGTTTCTCTTAACAGTAGCTTCCTTTTTCTTATTTGTAACCTCACAGATTTTATCCTTAAGCTGTTTCTGAGACAATAGACCTAGATTCTTCATGACAAGTTTAGACTTTATGATTTTAATTCTTTGTGTAGAAGTAGATCCCTTTTCAAAAGTAGAATTGGAATCCTTACCAAAAACAAAATTAACAGGGGTAATCTTAGATTTGGTTGAGTCTATAACATGTCTATAGGTCTTTGGACTGACTGTCTCATCAATGACAATTTTCTCTTTCAATTTCTTATCATCATCTGACTTATAACCTAGACATTCTTTCCAATTTTTAGAGGTATTAATCTCATGAAATTTCCTACCAGAGTCTGTCCAGGTTCTGATTTTCTCATTAGCATATTCAAGTTCTTTTTCAAGGGAAGTACATTTAGATGTTATCTCTAAGTGCATGTGCTTAACATTATCACATTCTTTTTGTACTTCTTGCATACGAGAAAATTCAGCTTCTAATATCTCATTCCTTCTTCTAAGGTCAGACATCTCAGATAAGATTCTAGTATTCTCAGCAGTTTGACTTCTAAAGCTAATATGTAATGACTTTAGAAAACGTCTTAACTCAGAAGCATTATCAGTATCAAAATCAAAGATAGTATTTAATACCTTATCATCAGGAGCAGCAGTTACATCAACATTGGCCATTAGTGCATAGTTGACTACCTCAGTTTCAGATTATGAGGAAGAGTCCATCCAATCCTTGCTTGATGTGATGAGTGCCTTTGTCTTGTTGCATTCAGAAGCAAAGTGACCCATACCATTACACTTGTAGCATCTAACCTTTGACTTGTCAAATTTGCTACCCTTGTTGTCCTTTTTGATATACTTGTCTTTGTCTGCATTGAAGGTCTTTTTCTGAAAGTTGCCTTGTCTTCTATTCTTCCTGAACTTCATCCTTCTGAAGTTTCTGACAATCATAGCAACCATCTCCTCCATGTCTGAATCAGAAGATTCATCATCATTATTGGCATCAGGATTGCCATCAGTATCTGATGAAGAGTCTTCAGGATCTGATTCATCTACTCTAGTTTTCCTTCTAGAAACCTCCATAGCTTTTCCTTTTGATATGGCTTCTACCTTCAAAGCAATTGACTTTGCCTTGCTGCTTTTCTTGTTCTTTCTCTGTTGAACTTCAAGATCATGAGTTCTTAGCATCCCATAGATCTCATCAAGAGACACAATGTTCAGATCATACTGATGTCTAATGATTGAGGTCTGAGTATCCCATTCTTCAGGTAAAGCTCTTAGAAACTTGGTGTTTGAATCTTCAGGTTCATATACTTTGTCAACTAAAGATAAGCTATTCAATAGTGTTAGAAATCTATCATATAGATCAGTCAGGCTCTCTTCAGGTCTTGCATCGAATTGTTCATATTCTTGAATCAAAAGAGCCCTTATGTTCTTCTTGACAGATGCAGATCCCTGGCACTGAGTTTCCAAAGTATCCCAGATTTCCTTCGAAGACTTGCATGCAATCACCCTGTTTGACATGACAGCATCAAGACTGTTGTGCAAGATATTCTTTATCTTTGGTTCTCTGAGTACATGGGCTTTTTCTTCTGGAGTCCATTCAGATTTAGCTTTGACCACATAATGTTCAGGTACTGCATTTGTTCGTTCAACGAACTTTGTTGGTATATATGGTCCATCACGAATCCTGTCCAAGTTGTCAGGATCCATAGCCTCCAGGTACATCAGCATCTTTACCCTCCATGTAGGATATTCTGATATCTTCAAGATGGGAATCTTCATGCTTTCATATTTGGCTGTCGACATCTTAGATCGTCTCTGATTTAAAAATAAACCAGTTTGCTCTGATACCAATTGTTGCCCAGTAAATAACAATTGTAGAAGGGGGTTGAATACAATTGTATAAGATTCTCGACTTTATATAACACAAATATGAAAGATCAATAACAATAACAATAACAGCTTTATTAACTCTGATATAAAACTGTTACAAACTCTCTCAAGAAATTCTGATGTTCTTAAGAGCTGCTAGCTTACAAAAACTCTCTCAAGAAATTCTATGTTCTCGAGAGCTTCAAGGTTTCACAAATACTCGAGTGTGTTATTGGTTTTTAACCAAAACCTATAACTGTGTTTATATACTACACACAGCTTCTCTATCAATAACAAGATAAGTCCTAATCAATAACAAAGATAGAAACATATCTTTAATCGATAGCTGCATTCTACAAACCAGGAACCGACAGAAATAAACTTCCATGTTTAACTAGACTCCATATATAACTCGAAGTAGGAATCCTGATCAGCTTCAAGTCCTGATGATCAAACCTGATCATAGTCTGAATAGGAATCCTAATGATAAACAAGATACTGACGCTTAGTCAAATACTGATGACCATGCAATACTGATGACGTCAGTAATCCTGATCAGTTGAGTCTAGCTCCTGACAATCATTGAATTCTGATCTAACAGTAGTAACATAAATATTACGCAGAAATAATTAATATAGTTTTGGTCACTCAATGCGCTTAATGACTCTTGTGCGTGTGTATATGAGACATGAAGCGAATGCAAAAAAAGAAAGTTGATGAAGTGATGGAGGTGGAGGCTAGAAAACAGGTTTGGAAGATTAAGAAAGTAGATTCGAGAGGTTTGAAACCGAATAAATTTGTTGAGTAGCAACGAAGCTGTTCTCTTATAATATATATAGTAGATTTAGTTCAAAAATAAGTTAAACATTTTTGTAATTACACAAATTTAATCTCCTATTTACATTAAATAACTCCGCTAAATATGACCATTTTTCCTTATTAAATGTATATATTTTAACGATTCGTAGAATGGTGGGTCAACCATTTATATCTTTTGAATTTGCAGAAAATGGGCCTGTTTCTGTCATGATCCATAGTTAAATGGGTCGGGTTTAGTTTTGGAGGGAAAATCAGTTACAAAAAGAGGGGGGTTTATGCTATAACTAGTAAGGAGGGAAGAGAGTGTTGGTTATCTGAGAATTTGTGTAATTGTTCTTAACATTCTTCCTCTCTCTGTTCGACAGTTTCATTCATTTCTGTTTGTAAACAATTCAGTACAATTGAATTAGTAAATCGAGTCAGTGTTCTTGACAATCGGTATCAGAGCATACGATTCTTGGCCAGATTGTTAGTAATGGCGAGCAATACAAGGTCGCGCACGACGGAGGAGCAATGGCGGGATATAGAGGCAAGAATTCAAGAAGTGAGTGCGTCTTGCCACAAAAAGATAGCAGAAACAAGAGCTCAAATGGAAAGTAGGATCATAGACAAGATGGAACAGATGATGACGTTGGTTTCAGGATGTGATGCGAAGATTGAAGCTTACAACGCATCAATGGAGGAACGAATCAAGGTGAAATTAGATGGAGCGATGAAGATTCAGAATATGGAAAAAGTGATCGGTAGGGATGGGGAAATTTGGGTGAATCGATCTTCGATTTTACAAACTCCGGTTACGGGTTCCAGAATGGGTGTGGTGGAAGACAAAATTGGGGGAAAAGAGAGGATGATGAAAACCAATTTTCATCCTCCAAGAATAGAGATTCCATACTTTGGAGGAGAAGATCCAAGAACTTGGCTCAGAAAATGTGACAAATTCTTTGCTCTACACAAGGTTAGTGAGATTTATAAGGTCGAAATTGTAGAAATGTATCTTGAAAGTAAGGTTGATGTTTGGTATCAAGGGTTTAAGTTGCTACATGATAAGTTTTCTTGGAATCAATTTGGTGAGGCTTTAATGAAAAGATTTGGAAAAAATGGGGGATTAGATGTTCAAGAAGAATTTAACAAGTTATCACAGACAGGTTCCTTAATGGAGTATGTAGAAAGATTTGAGGAACTTAAGTCACTAGTATTGTGTAGGAATACAAATTTGGAAGAAGGATATTTCATTTCCAGTTTTATATCAGGACTTAAGATGGAATTGAAACCAATGGTTAGGCTTATGAAACCTCAATCTTTGTTAGATGCTATAGAGATTGCTCAGTATCAGGAACAAACTATAGAGGTGATCATCAAGAAACAGGAAATTAAGAGATGGAGTCATAGTGATGTTAGTAAGTTGGTTTCTGGAAACAAGAAGTTGGGTTCCAATCAACTAGAAGAAAAGAAGAAAACGGGGGTCTCTGAGTATTTCAAAAAAATTTCTCCTGAGGAATTTCAATATAGAAAAAATAATCATCTATGTTACAAATGTGGGGAGAAATATGGTCAGGGTCATATATGTAAGAATCAACAGTATACATATATGTTGATTGATGAGGATAAAGATAAAGAAATTGCAGAGTTATTGGAGGAAGAGGAATCAGAAGAAGGAACTGTTACGGAGGTATCTTTAAATGCTTTGTCTGATAGTATGATGCGTAAAACGATTACATTAGAAGGTACTTTAAAAGGAGAAGTGATTCAGATTCTGGTGGATACGGGTAGTACCTTAACAGTTCTTGATTCAGCTATTGTGGAGAAGTTGAGATTGCCAGGGGAGATAAAGAATAAGTTGGATATTAAGTTGGCAAATGGTAGTACTGTGAGTAGCAGTTTGGTCATTCCCAGACTGACGTGGGAAGTACAGAATTACAGGTTTTGCTGTGATGCAAGGGTATTGAATATAGGAAATTGGGATATGATAGTGGGGGTAGATTGGTTGGAACAGTATAGTCCTATATTGTTTGATTTTAAGAAACTGCATTTGAGGTTAAATGCTACAGGGACAGCAGAGGAACAAATGTTGCTACAAGGAGCAGTGAGAGAAAAGGCTACAATTAAATTGGTCAGGGGTAAGAGACTGAGTAATCTAAATCAAGAAATTATAAGGAAACAATTTAAGAGTGAATTGCAGGAAGTGGTGTTAGCAACTTCAGAAATGGAATCAAACACAACAAGTCAGACTATGCCAGATAACATTGCTGCTGTCATAAAGAAGTATTCTAAGGTTTTTGCCATACCAACTTCATTGCCACCTACCAGGTCAGTAGATCATGCCATACCCCTTCAAAATTCTGCTAAACCTTTTAAACTAAAACCATATAGATACCCTCATTCTCAAAAATCAGAGATTGAAAAACAAGTACAGGACATGCTTAATTCTGGTACCATCAAAACAAGCAATAGTCCTTATGCTTCACCTGTAATATTGGTTAAGAAAAAGGATAACACTTGGAGATTTTGTGTTGATTATAGACATTTAAACAATATTACAGTGAAGGATAAGTTTCCTATTCCAAATATTGATGAATTGCTGGATGAATTGTTTGGAGCAAAAGTTTTTTCAAAGTTAGATCTTAGGTCAGGCTATCATCAGATTTTAGTAAAGCCCTGTGACACTGAAAAAACAGCTTTTCAGACACACCATGGCCATTTTGAATTCATTGTAATGCCATTTGGCCTTACAAATGCACCAGCCACTTTTCAAGCCTTGATGAACCAGATTTTTCAACCTTACCTTAGGAAATTTGTGTTAGTTTTTTTTGATGATATCTTGGTATATAGTTCTAATTTGGAATCACATGAATACCATTTGGAAATGGTTTTGCAAATATTACAAGAACATCAGTTATATGCTAAAATGTCCAAATGTACTTTTGCTGTGGATTCTGTGGAGTACTTGGGACATGTAGTTTCTGCCAAAGGAGTTAGTATGGATCCTGTAAAAGTTCAAGGAGTGATGTCTTGGCCTATTCCTAAGAGTGTTAAGGATTTGAGAGGATTTCTGGGATTATCAGGCTATTACAGGAGATTTATTAAAGGCTATGGAGTTATGACCAGACCACTGACAAATTTGTTAAAGAAAGATGGTTTTAGCTGGGATTTGGAGGCTACTGTAGCTTTTGAAAATTTGAAAAAGGCTTTATGTACAGCTCCAGTATTGGCAATGCCAGATTTTTCTAAAGCTTTTGTAGTGGAGACTGATGCTTGTGCCAAAGGGATGGGGGCTGTATTGATGCAAGAAGGGAGACCATTATCTTACTTGAGTAAAGCTTTTAACAGTAAAAATCTGGGTTTTTCTGTATATAAGAAGGAACTATTGGCTTTGGTGATGGCAGTAACTAAGTGGAAACACTATTTGGTTGGAAACCATTTTATTATTAAAACTGATCACCAAGCTTTGAAGTACTTACTGGAACAGCAATTGCATACTGCTTTGCAGTACAAGTGGATGGCTAGGCTTTTGGGCATGGATTATGAAATACAGTATAAAAAAAGGATAGAAAATGTTGCTGCAGATGCATTATCAAGAAGTATGGGTGATGAAGATACAGGTTTAGTTTCAGGAACCAGTTTAGCTGCTATTTCAGTGGTTCAGCCTATATGGTTACAGCAGGTTGAATTGAGTTATGATAAGGATTCAGAGAGTCAGCAAATTATTGGTAAGTTGGCCTTGGACCCTGATGGGGTCAGTGATTTTCAATTGGTACAAGGTATCATTAAGAAAGAGGGTAGAGTTTATGTGGGTTCCAGTGGGGGTATTAGAAAACAAATCATTAACACTCTTCACTATTCAGCTTTGGGGGGGCATTCTGGTCAAAATGCTTGCTTACAAAGACTTAAATTGGCTTTTGTGTGGCCTAGTATGAAAGGGGATGTGATAGAGACAATTAGGAATTGTGAGGTGTGTCAAAGGCATAAAGGAGAACATGTACAATACCCTGGATTACTACAACCATTATCCATTCCTACTCAACCATGGAAGGAAATTTCGATGGACTTTGTAGAACAACTACCACTGTCAGAAGGAATGGATACTGTCTTGGTGGTCATTGACAGATTGTCAAAATATGGCCACTTTATTCCTTTATCACATCCATTCACTGCTAAGGATGTGGCTGAGGTTTTTATGGACCACATTTTCAGGTTACATGGTTTACCAGATTCTATAGTCAGTGACAGGGATAAGGTTTTCACTAGCATCTTTTGGTCAAGTCTCTTTGAGAAACTGGGGATAGCTCTACATTTCAGCACAGCATATCATCCTCAATCAGATGGCCAAACAGAAAGGTTAAATCAATGTCTTGAAGCATATCTCAGGTGTTTCACTAGTGACAAGCCAAATAGCTGGAAATCATGGTTGCCAATGGCCGAGTTCTGGTACAATACTTCCTTTCATACCAGTATGAGAATTACTCCATATGAAGCTCTATATGGAGTAAAACCAGGCCCACTGAATATGGGGTCTTTACAAGATATGATAATACCAGCTGCTCAAAATGTGTTGCAACAAAGGGTGCAGATTTTACAGGTTTTAAAAGAAAATTTGGTGAAGGCTCAACAAAGGATGAAATATTTTGCTGATCTTAAGAGAACGGACAGAGTATTGGCAGTAGGGGATTGGGTGTACTTGAAATTGCAACCGTACAAGCAACAATCTGTAGCTATTCGTAGTTCATTGAAGTTGTCTGCAAAGTTCTTTGGACCATTTCAGGTAATAGAGAAAATTGGGTCGGTAGCATATAAACTGAAGTTGCCTGACCATTCTAAAGTCCATCCAGTGTTTCATGTGTCATTACTTAAGAAACATGTCGGGGTTACTCCAGTATCCGTGGGTGATTTGCCGGAATATGACAAGGATGATCTAGTGCGGCTGGAACCAGGACAAGTACTACAGAGGAGACAAATCAAGAGGAATCAGCAGGTTGTGGTACAGTGGTTGATTCAGTGGAAAAGAATGATAGAAATAGAAGCTTCGTGGGAAGATGCTTCTTTTATTCAAAATCAGTTTCCACATTTTAAAGCTTGAGGACAAGCTTGATGTTAAGGAGGGAATATTGTCCTGATCCATAGTTAAATGGGTCGGGTTTAGTTTTGGAGGGAAAATCAGTTACAAAAAGAGGGGGGTTTATGCTATAACTAGTAAGGAGGGAAGAGAGTGTTGGTTATCTGAGAATTTGTGTAATTGTTCTTAACATTCTTCCTCTCTCTGTTCGACAGTTTCATTCATTTCTGTTTGTAAACAATTCAGTACAATTGAATTAGTAAATCGAGTCAGTGTTCTTGACAGTTTCTCACAAACTTTTACAGACTCAACAGGGAATTAAAGTGGTAAAATTTGACAAGAAGTCAGGCCCAACACTTCAACCGCGCCGAAATTTCAGAACCATCCGACATACTTGTGCGCGGCCGAGAAACGGAGGCTCGAATTCCGGTGAACCTGTCTCACCTCCCTCAAATACAAACAAATTTGTACACAATTTTAATAGGCGATGAACGATGTTAGATGCAAGAACAGTAAGAATATAAATTTAAAGAAGTGCACAACAATTAGCTTGCACATCGTTTAAGAAAAATCTTGCACACATTTCATATTAGATTACAATTTATTTTTTAAGATTGCAGAATTTTGCTCTTATCATTTTCAAAATAAATATATGCTTTTTTTTATAAACCGACCAATTTCGTAACAACAATTTACTATGAGGAATAATAATGCATGCAAATGACTACACGGACAACTGTTCGAGGATTTTATTATTTAAAGTTGCTATACTTGGATTTTTTTCCCTTGATAATTATTTGACAAAACTTGACGAGAGCCAGACGCAGTTGTCAAATCAACAAAAGAAATAAAAAAGGCTGTTGAGACTTGACTTGAGTTGAATTATCTAGAAGGGCATTTTGGTGAAAACTTTGATTAGCTTGAATTATCTAGAAGTGTATTATTTGAAAGTTGAAAATTTTGAGTGATACCAAATGGATAATTTCATAATTTTGTAACGGTCGATTAATGTTTGATTAGCGAAGTGGAGTGGTATCATATGAATGAAGCCAAAAATATGATGACTCCGCTAAAAAGTCAAAAACTTCGAATAATACCAAATAAAAAAGCAAATTATACGATGATCCAAAATGGAATATCCCAAAAATTAATTACAACACGGAACTTACAAAACAACACTTATTCGGAGCCCCACTGTTTAAATTCCGGATCTTCCTTCCATTCGGCGCGATTTCCAAGACTGCCCCCCCTGCCTATACATGTACAGTGTGCTCCTATCTTCTATCCATTTCACACAGAGAGAGAGAGAGAGAGAGAGAGAGAGAGAGAGAGTCAAATGGATGAAGAAATGGAAGAGAACACTGTAATGTACACATTCACAGCTATTGAAATTGATCTTGATTACGAGTTTGACGCAGCTCGATTCTTTGATTTCAGTCGAGATGAGTCTTTAGCTGAGACTCTTGAAGCTGAGCTTTGGTTCCAATCTCGAGGAAGCTACCCTCCTTCTCGTAACTACTCTCTTCTCTTGCTTAAAGTTTGCATTTTTAAGCATATTTTGTTTTAAAAATGTCATCTTTTTCAATTTATACCACAAAAATGTCTTCTTTTTGGTTAATAGAAGAGAGTGTGGGTTTAGTTGCTTTAAAGTTTGTATTTTGTATCTATTTATGTTGTAAAAATGTCATCTTTTTGATTTATGGAAGACAATGTGGGCCTTTTTCTTTTCAAGATTTTGAAGAACCCCACCACTAATTGCATTAATTATCAACCCCCTTTTGGAAATTACTTATATCTGTGCTCAATTGTTTCTTAATTGTTGTCAATGCATACATTTTTAAATTACTCAGTGCCTCCAGCTTGTTGTTTTTATCAAAAGATTAACGTGGCATACCGGCAGACATTTGTTTCAGTTGATTTGTTTGGATGGAAGTTATATACTCTATATTCATGAAGCATTGACATTATAATCATTTCCTGAATGTGTTTAATAATTTTGTAACTATATTCTATATACACCGAAAATTGAAAAGGAAGAGCATTTTATTTTCCTTAATCTCACAGTTCAAATGCATATTTCAGTGACTCAAAAAGTTTCTTGTTTTTGTTTTGTTTCTAGCTTTTGTTAAAAAGTTGGTGTTGAGAGATGATGTTCTCCCAGATAATGTCACTGCCTCTACAAAAACTGATGTTTTAGAAAACATGGATGTGTCAGAGAGTGACTCTGATTCGGGTGGTGACACGGAAATTTTAGGAATGAATGCGATCCGCGAAGGTACAATTCAGTATTATATTCTGCTGTAGTAGTATTTTCGATTGTGTTATACTCTGGATTGTGTTCATGCTGCATATCATAATCAGTTGGGTCTCCTTGATCATTTTTAGAACATATAGCTGCATTTACGTTTTTGTAGTACGTGCTAACATGGATTAGAGTAGGTCTTTTTCAGAAAAGTATTAGGCCCATACGCCAGCCTCCATGACTTCATTGTTGGTTCTACTGTCCCCTCGAATGATGCAATTATTTTGTGACAAATAGTGACTATAAATATCTTGCAGAATGTGAAGAAATAAATGGAAGGACTTCCATTGAGTTAAATAGTTCCACACAGACAATGTCTGATCAATGCTCCAACGTACCTACAGGTGATCTGAATTAGTTACTTTAATATTAAAAACTTGTGATGGCCTGATATTTGCCATTTTGCTTATAATAAATCAAAGTTATAGGTTGTGAAATCATCTGACACTTTTTAGCCTTCCCTTTTGTTTTCCTTTATTCTGGCCTATAAAAAATTTGAGTTGGTGATAGTTCTGTGTTTCCTTGTTGACTTTATACGTGAAAGCTAACTACAACCTTAATCTTTTTAGATTTGAAGTTTTATGATTGCAAGATCAAATTAGAGGCTAAAAGAAACACAATTGTCAAAAAGTCTCTTCCGAGAATCTCAACCCTCATGAAGCCAACAGCAAGCCAGTTGGCCAAACAAAATCAAACCCATAAAATGGGCGATCTCAGGTAGATCCTCGACCTATTTTTCTATAAAATTTATACTTGTAATTTTATTATCCTCTTAATTGTGTGCTGAATTCACACAAACAGAGATTTTTAGAGCTTCCTGTTTTGCTGTTATTGAACAGCTTTATACTAACACATCAATCATCAGAGTCTACTGTTCTACATTTGAGCTTAATTTCCGATGATGCATTTTCTGCGAGTTTTAGGTTTTTTAAGTTGGAGAACTATAAAAGCAGTGTTACGAAATTTTCTCCGTTGGAGAGTCAACCTGCTAAGCGACAAAAGCTCGAGGGAGGTCAACTGCGTAAGGTTAATATTAGCCATAATCTTCTTGTTTCTGTGATATTTGTTCTTTGTTCAAGAATAGTGGATTTTTAATATGCTAATATGTGTTGACTGGGTGGAGGACCCAGAATGACTACCACTCCTAAATGGTTTGTGTGCTGGTTGTAGCTTTTGTATAATTGGTCCTAATGTTTACAATGTAAAGGACAAAGCAGTGCACACCGTAAAATTTTCGGTCACCACATGTGCTATGTGCATGTAGAGTATGTAGATAATAACACAAGATGGACCTTTATATAATATGATTCAGTTCACCTACCTTCTACTTCTAGGTATAAAGGTGCAGGGGGTCTGAGATAATTGTGACTCAGTCACAGATAATTTTTCATACATATTTTCTTATTCAATAGCACCTTCATATTGCAAGTTAAATCTAGTTTTCTGACGAGTGTGATAAAAGTTACTCGATCTGTACGACATCACTTGCCATGCCTCTCCTTCTATATATTAAGTGAAGACAAGGGTAGATGTGCATTTCAATAGTGCAGACTGAAAACTTTCTATAACTTTGTTACTGAAAGAAGAATTTAATTGCCAATTATCCATTTTACGATTTTGGTTTAACATCTAATTCTTCTTCCTGACAGTTTACTGATACACATCAACAAACTCATTTAGCTCACAAGGAACCTAAAAAGGTATGTTACCACCGATGTTGGAAGAACACATTCCAGCTTTATACATTTTCTTTTGCAGCCACACATTTCTTCTTCAATGGTGGGTTTTGAATTATGATTTTGTTGGATTATCCACGTTGTATTAGGAAAAATGAGTGAAAAATGAGTGACATGACTATGTTTTCAGAATATAATTGGATGATAATGCAGGATAAAAAAGGTGACGCGAATTTAGCACATGCTAAGTTACGACTTACTATTCCTAAAGAACCTGCCTTTGTAACAGCTCAAAGGGCACAGAGGATGAGGTTCCTTTTGCAATTTTTTTATTGATATTATAAATATTTCCATGTCCCTACAGAGGTTGCTCTAACAAACTACCTTTGTCACAGACCAAAAGTTAGAGAACAGGAACAACTGATGTCCACAGCTCCTACATTCAGAGCTCGTCCATTAAATAGAAAGGTCTGTGACTGGGAGAAATAGGAAAGAGTTCTAATGTCATATTTATTTTACTCAAATATTTTGTTTGTAACATGCAGATGTTAGAGGCCCCATCTATGTTGCTTCCGAAACGAAGCACTCCCCGGATACCAGAGTTTCAGGTAAGTTTTTAATATTATTACTCTTTACAACTTCACCATTTTTTGAAATGTCCTTTTGTAAATGGACGCCCTATAGTAGTTTTAGCCTTTTAGGTGCTAACATTTTTTTAAATCTTGTTGCTTTCCAGGAATTTCATTTAAAAACATCAGAAAGGGCTATGCAGCACAATGTTCCATCATCCTCAGCTCATTCTAGTAAACCTAAGGTGATAGTGGTGACTAAGGCTTTCCTGAGTAATGCAGCAAGACTCATGATTTTCCGTATTGTCTTTGTGTTATCACAAGTTGCCTATTACATGAATAAATTTATTGCTTAATAGAATCCAATATATCTATCTAGTGTGAGAAGGCTAATCTTATCTGTTTATCATTATAAATAAAATGGTGATTTTTGATTAAGGTATGTGTTTGCAGGTTTTGCACAAAATTGCAGAATGTAGCAACAATAATTTCAGAAGGTAAAATAAAAAAAATGTATACTTGTTGCAATGTTATAAAGGATTATTAGTTTTGAAGATTATCACACAATGTTCTTGTGTATTTGGATAATTTATCATATTACTTTTTGACTTGTTATTTTATATGTAATTTCCCACTTATTGCCTCTCAAAAATAAATAAATCCCACTTATTGCCAGGACACACGTAATTAACGCTCCTAAGCAAGAGGGATGTGAAGTAGTTCACAAATTTAAAGCTATAACCCTGAATAAGAAGGTATCATACAGTGCATAGGACTTTCAATGAATTTATTGAAAAGCAATTTTGAAGGTGATAATGTGATATATTGTCCCATACCGCAGATCTTTTCCAGTAAAGGGGACACTGGAGATTTTCGAAATAACAAGAAAGAAATGACAGTTCCAATGGTACACAGATTCAAATATATATTTTTGTAAAATATATTTTAAATTTGCTTTGTTATGAATTTGTGGCAGCATGAAGTTTTAATTTTGTCACAGGAATCTAATCTTCATACCGAACGAAGGGTTCAACATGATCCACCTGTAGAGCTTTTTAACATGGTAACTGTGGAGAAGTGTCTCATCTGCCAAACTTAGTTTGTTATGTTTGTGTTTCTCTCTCAATTTCACTAAATCCAATAAGCAAGATATCTACTAATTTGCTTTTAACAGATCACTGCAACTCTTTCAACAACTTTTACCTGCAAATTATACTTTGTATCTTGAACTCTAGTGTCAAAATATGTTTATTTATATATATATACACTAATATACATATATATATTTGTGTTCTTTAGCCCTTTCAAGACACTGATATTTGGCCATTATGTTCTTTATAGCTCACTTTGACATCTGAAATTCGTCCAAGCACTGGACCACACTCAAAATTGCCCCGCCCTACTCGTACATTGCCAAAGGTTCTAGTCCTATCAATGTTGGATTGATTCATGTCTTATTGACTTTATTTTCTATTTTCTGATTTACTTGTCTAATTTAATTTAAGGGCACAAAAGAGAACAAATTGGCTTCGTTCCAACAAGAAACCGAGGTGTGAATGGTTCCTTACACTGACCTAATGTACTGTCATGCAATCTTAATTTACTTACTATGAGCAATTCTACTTGAATCCTCTTTAGTTTAAGAATGTAAATCATTTTCTTAAGTTGATGGCGCAGCCGAGAAAACCATCACAAGGAAAAGCTACATGCCTCAAGCCGAAGCAGATTCCAGCACATACAGGAGTTACCAAAATTGGAGTGCCATCTGCCATGAGCAGGTACACAGTAATGTAACTTGTCAACATGTTGGTTTAAAAATTTGACATGCAGATGTATTATCGACTATGAACTATGCTGCAGGAGCTCAAGTGTTCACTAAAATCCAGCGCAGAAAACCAAAAGCTTTGCGACTGTGTCTGAAAATCTACAAATATGACAACTGACGAGTACATAACGAAAAGGATCAGCTGTTTGCCTGTATATATCAACTATAGAAGTCCGCATCTATGCTTTCAATGCACTTCTAACTTCAGAAACCGAAACCAGTAAAAAATAGAAAAAAATCGGTTAATTGTCATTTGTCTAATTTATTAAAATGCGAGCTCAGTCTGTATATAGAAAGCTCAAACAAATAGCATTGTTCTTGGACCTTCATTAAGTCTCTCCTGCAGCTGGTGCAAGTTATTTGTTGACAATCATGATCTTTTTATCCTTGTATATGTATTGCCGGTGACATATCTGGGCGCTCATGATCAACTTCACAGTTTCTCGTTTAGTATTGTATATTTGTATATCCTTTTAGTTGTGCTGTAGTTGATGCAGATTATCTTTTTAAGATGAACTTCTGAAACTAGAAACCCTTACCTTGTTAATCTTAAACAAGAAGTTTATCAAGAAAATGAAATGTCTACAGTAGGCAATCTGAGAGCTTTAAAGTTCTCCAAGTTCCTACTAGTATTACAGTTGATGTTACTCATAATTAGACCTGACAATTTGATACATGACATGGATAATTAGTGTTTGGATGCAAAAATTTGGTACACGAACACGAAAAAACATGAATATAATTAGTATCGGGTTTGACACGAAACGAAAGTACACGAATTAATGAAGTAAATAAATAATTTAAAAATATATATATTATTTATAGTATTGCATATTTAGAAAATATATAAGCAATTACATATGAATAATAAATAAAAGTTTCACGACTAATTGACAATAAGTTATACATTTATATATAAGAAGTATACATTTATATATCTAAGTTATATTTACAAATTTTTGTAAAATTGTATGTAATACATATTTAATACACATTTCATAAAAAATTACATAATTAAAATAGTTTTATAATATATAAATTTTAATTAAATTAAATTTATATTTTTGTTTAATGTACACGAATACGACACGTAAAGTACACGACACGTTTTAAATTGGATATGTGTTTCAAATTTAGTACACGAATTCAAAACAAATCGGATATGAGTTTTACATTAAGTACACGAAAATACGAAGATACACGACACAGTCCATTGACAGGTCTACTCATGATAAGAAATCAGGGCCAAAATTTCACCGCAAATAGTGTACAATTTTCTCCGATTTAAATTGCTCGGTCCTTTCTAATTTATAAAACATGGTATTGTCGCACACAAGAGCTATAGTTACAAACGAGTTTTGGTTATAATTAGATATACCTATGGTCATTTTGATGCTTGGGTCTCTATTAAAAATAGATTTATTTACAATAAATTGAAATTTGCCAATTTTTTTCTTTGAAGTGAATTAAAATTTGAGAATTATTTTGGCAACTCTGGCACTTCTTATAATAATGAGCGACCAGATGGAAATTTAAGAGTGAAAGTAAAGATTGCAAGGATTCCAGCAGTTTAGCCGTTTAGGATGACTGTTAATTTTGATTCTATATGCGCAGAGTTTGTCTGTAAATGATAAACTAATCCTGTTCCAACAAATATTACGAGGTCAAGAGTTAGAAATCCTGCAATTCACAAATGGCATAACAAATTGCATAGCAGACTTGGCCGGCATTTTTTAAATCTCTATAAAATGAAGCTAGACTACCTCAATCAAAGCATATCGCGACTAAACAGCTTCAAAGAAAGAAGAGAAGATTTAAGCTCGACCTTCCGAATTAGTTGTTTATTCTTTCCAATGGCCTCCACTAATCTTTTGGTTGCATTAGCTCTTGTTTCAGCAATTATTGTTCCAGCTTTGGCAACAGAGTTTATGGTGGGAGATGACGATGGTTGGAGAACCAACTTCGATTACCAATCTTGGGCTGCAAGCAAAGAGTTTCACGTCGGCGACAAGCTCAGTATGTCATATTACTTAAATGTGTTGCATAATATCGAATCATCATTCCTAACCTTCTAATGCGACACATCATGCAATTTTGTCGCAAGATAAAAGTTGACACTTTCTTTCTTAACATCATCCAATGTTTTCAAATTTTTTTATGGGAGGTTCATTTAAGAAATTTTTTTAACTACTTACAGTTAACGCAATGTGTGAATATATCTTACTTTCTTATATCCTATCTTCGAGTGAGATATACTAGCATTTTTGGTTCAACTTTGCCATACTAAGAATTTCGCTCAATGTAATCGATACAGCTTTCTTATTTAATTGTACGTATGTTCTATTGTTGTGCAGTTTTCATGTACTCTGCTGGAGTTCACAATGTGCATAGAGCAGATTCAGCTTCATTTCAAAATTGTACACCATCTGCAACAAGCGTCGCACTTACTACCGGAAATGATGTGATTACTCTTGCAAGCGAAGGAAAAAAATGGTATATATGCACTAAGGCTTCTCACTGTGCCTCCGGAAACATGAAACTTGCGATAACAGTGTTACCACAAATGGGATCACCAGCACCGGCTCCTGCTGTTTCTGCAGCCACTGTACACTGGGCTTCTACATATTTTGCATGGATTACTGCAGCATTTGGCACAATTGTGATGATAATCATGGCTTAATTAAGAATGTTCATCATTAGTACATCGATTTTCTACTTCTAACGTAATTTTTCGTGTTTGTAGTTAAATTGTAATCAATATTATTCTCTTACCAATTGCTTGAATCACAGTATACTAGTCACTTGTATTGAGATTCTTATAGTAAATACAAGTATTCTTGCATTTGTTGTGTCAACTGTATATACATGGCATCTGGTCCATCTTATTATTCTACTTTTTTGTACTCGGTTTTGATTCGACTGCGGTTGAAACGGACATAATTTACTTTTATATAATGCTGTATCAACAAAATACGAACCATGAAATATGCATAGAAGCAAGGATTTGGTGATGAACATCTTCTGATAGACTAAAGGATGAAGTTGAGGAAGTTTCGATCCTGAGAGCTAGGGCAGTCAAGACTGGTCACTTCGGACAGCAAGTTCTCAGTGATAAGAACATTAGACAAATCTGCATGTTAATATTCTGAACAGAGAACAACTATCTTACACATGTGGTTCTATTATGTACCAGTTTTATTTATTTTTAAATTTATTATACTATTTTTTTATACGAAGTGACATTTGTGGTGGCTAAATTAAGGAACAATCACTACAAGGGGACATGGCTTTTGCGACAGAAAAAATACAAAGAATCTGTCGCAATTGCCCTTTCTTGCGACAGAAAAAATCTGTCACAAATGCTTGAGTCGTAAGTTTTTATTCTGTCGCACTTTCTTATTCTGTCGCAAGTTATTAGTGGGTCCCATTCTAAATAAAAATAATTGTTAAAAAATAAAAAAATAAAAAAGGGCGACGGATAATCTGTCGTATATATGCCCAGAATTGCGACATAATTCGTCATAAATCTGGGCATATTTACGACGATTTCTGTCGTAAATTGTCCCAGATTTATGATACAACATGTCCTAAAGTGCCCAGAATTATGATGAATTTACGTCCTAAAATGGCCAGAATTATGACGAATTTGTGTCCTGAAGTGCCTAGAATTACGACGAATTTCGTCATAAACAAGCCCAGAATTATGACGGAATCCCTCATAATTAGTGTCACATGATATATATGTTGCGACTCAATCTGTCACAATTTCTGAACAGCAACCATTGTTTACCACTTTTTTATCGTTTCCTAACTCAAAATGAACAATTAAACCTGTGATCCATCCATACATTCCACAACACATTCAAACTAATAGTACATTAAAATTGCACACATTTAAAAAGGAATTATAAGATAGTCAAATCCACATTAAACATTAGACAAAAGGCAGATAAACATCATACAATCCCAAATCCGTTAAAAAGTTACAACCGACAACATCGCAATGTTACATTAACGAAAAATAAACATGATCCAGCCTAAATATGCATTAGCCATCTAATACCCAAAAGTAGACATAAATCAGCCACCAAGCTGTAATATGCAAAAGTTAGCCACTAAGCTAATATATCCAAAAGTTAACCGCTAAGCTAATATATCCAAAAGTTGGCCGCTAAGCTAATATATCCAAAGTTAGCTGTTAGGCTAATATATCCAAAAGAAGCATAGCCTGCCATTTTAACTACAACCAAGCTGGCATATCCAACTCCCCTAATCCCCCATAATCCAGATCCCATTCCGGTCACCACTTCTACTTCGATCAGGACGAGGTGACTGACCCCCATCATCATCATCATCAGAATGGTGTTCATCCCGGCGAGCAGTCGACTTACCCTGTAATTAAAAAACTGCATGCCATTAGTATCTCAAATAATGGAACCATTAAAGAAGTTAGCATTCTTATAAATGATAACATGCAAATACTAATCTCAGCCCTAGAGGACTGTTATGTTGACAATTACTAATATCTTCTTGCTGAAAACAAACAATGCCCATGCTCAGTTCTAAATTAAAGGTCACATCAAAAAAAAAAATCTTCAAAAAAGTACATACATAGTCTTATGTCAAGTACAGATAACATGCATAAGTGTGCACAATTATTTTTTCCCTTAAAAAAAACCTGAACTAATTTAATCTTTATATATTTTCATTTTTTGAACTCATAAATATTAAATTAGTAATATTAAACCTATGTAATGCAATCTGATTGTTGTTGCAGCAATGTCTTTTACCAGGTCTATGTTAAATTGATCAGGTGATTGATCACTTAATGACCGGAAGACAAATGATAAAATGGTCCAATTAGGTTTCCCAAATGCAGCAGACTGAATCTAGTTCGAAGGAATTTGTAATCTGAAATTTGTTAAAGTATCAGATTATGGAGAAAGTACCAGACCTATTTGCTATACTGACCTTCAGATTAGACCCTTATGGTAATGGTAAAAACTAGAAAGGGACAGTTGCTAAGAGAAGATGGATTGCCAAGAGAAATGACATTACAAGTTTTATATGAGTTATGTGTTACTTTGCTACATTTTGACAGTTTTCTATGTTTGTGTTGCATGTAGTAACTTTATCTTTCCATCAAACTATGAATTGTAGTTTAGAATTTTATGATTTGGGCAACTCTAGTCCTCACATCAAAATGACTGGAAATTGAAGACCGTACCTAATTGTAATTGAAATTGCTAAGTAACTTATCAATTGACATCTCATTCCATTCCAATCAACCAACCACACAATTACCATAGCTTAAAAGCAGCCTAAAACGAAGGTTAATTTGGTGCGCTAGTAGTAAACTGATGTTTTTTTTATTAAGATACGTAGCAGACTAATCTTTTGTCTCTACAAATAGACATGAATCTGTTATTGTGGAAATTTCCCTATTTATAATTAACTATTTCCTTTTGTTATGCATTTCTCCAGAGCTGGCGCTACCAAGAGGCGAGATAGGCGATCGCCTAAGGCCCCCAACTTTGAGAGGCCCCAAAAAATTGAATACTCTTATATATATATATATATATATATATATATATATATATATATATATATATATATATATATATATATATATATTTTATTTAATATTTTAAGAATATAAAATTTTGTTCAAACTTACTTTTAAAGGCCCCAAAAGTATAATTTTATTGTTAAAATTTTGTAACTTTGTTCTTAATTAAATATAAACAACATATTATCTATAAATGTAAATAATTTCAAATTCTTTATACATAAGTTAATTTGAATTTACTAGATGGTTGTATACTTTTATAACGTTCAGCAATAGAACCTTCAACTTGTGCCTTGTTTCTCACTTTTACTTTCATCCGGTGCATCTGCCTTTCAACCCAATACATCCATCGATATGGGACAGGACCACCAAGTCTACACTCCTCTGCAAGATGAAGGATAACGTGCTCCATCGGATCAAAGAGGGCTCCTGGAAATATATTTTCAAAACGACCCATGATATTGATAATATTTCTTTCCATGATCACCAAATCATCAACAACCAATGTTGTTGAGCATATTGCTTTGAAGTAACTAGAGAGTTGGCAAAGGGCTTCATGTACATCATCAGGTAAAAGGCCACGAAAAGCAGAAGGCAACAATTTTTGCATAAAAACATGACAATCATGTGTCTTCATCCCACTTAACTTCTTTTTTTCCAACTTGATACATCTTGCAATATTTGAAGCACAACCACCGGGCATCTTTAAACTGATAATCCATGTATAAACCATAATCTGCTGCTCTCGAGAGAGTGTGTATGGTGCCCGGGGTTTTGAACTGTCTCGCATCCATAACTCGTCTCTAATGCCAAATGCTTTGAAATCTTCTCTAGCATTATTAGTATCCTTGGATTTTTTGGTGCCCATTACTGTGTGAAAGAAATTATCAAACACATTCTTCTCAGTATGCATGACATCAATGCAATGACGCAGGCGTAGCAAGTCCCAATATGGAAGCTCAAAGAAAATGGAGAAATGTGTAAAATTATGAGTGACACCAAATCCTTGCGCCCTAGATTTGGCATATCCTTTCCCATGTGGTGGAAAAGCTATTCCTAGACATTTATTACGAACTTGCCACCCTATTTGTCGTGTCTGATTATGGCCCAGTCTTCTAAATTTTTTTACCGTGCCCCAAAAACTGCACTTTCGACTGTGAGGAAGTTGTGAGGCCCTGACACTTCCCATACAAACTGGAAAAGCTAGCTTGCCTTTGGTTGACCAACCGCTTAACATTGCCAACGCCGGAAAGTCATTGATTGTCCACAACAAGGCTGCTTTCAGAATAAAGTTGGTCTTTGTAAAAACATCATATGTTTCTACACCAACACTCCACAACTGTCTTAACTCATCAATAATTGGTCTCAAGTAGACATTGATGTCTCTCGTGGGGCTTTTATCCCCAGGTATGAGTAGTGACATGTACATGTATGCATCCTTTATGCACATAGAAGGAGGGAGATTGTACACAACCATAATAACAGGCCACACTGAATAAATCCTGGCAGATTTGTTGCTACACGGAGAGAATCCATCAGTAGCAAGTCCAAGTCTAATATTTCGAATGTCATGTAAAAAATCTGGATAATTCATGTTAAATTGTTTCCACTCTTCCCCGTCCATCGGGTGCGTCATAATCCCCTCAGTCACCTCTCTAGTCTTGTGCCATCTCATACTCTCAGTAGTGCGAGATGACATGTACAACTGCTGCAATCGCGATGTAAGCGGAAAATATCTCAAAATCTTCCTAGGAATGCATCGTTTACTGCCTTCTTTCGCTAGTTTATAGCGACTCGTGCCACAAATACTGCACTCTTTTCTATCACTATCATCGCCATAAAACAACATGCAATCATTCTCACATGCATGAATTTTTTCATATCCCAAATTTAAGTCCTTCAAAATCTTCTTGATCTCCCGGTAATTCGGAGGTAATTTGTGATTTTCTGACAACACATCCCCAATAAGACCCAATAACTCATTGAATCCCCTCTCACTACATCCATGAGTACTCTTGAAATGCAACAATTTACTCACAAATGATAACTTTGTATGCTTGGTGTTCCCGGGATATAATGGAACCTCTGTATCATTTCCCAAACCGAAAAATCTAGGAGTTTCATGTTGAATTACAACATGGACATCTAATCCTCCCATCCGCTTCCTTGCAATTACGCTCGGCAAAACTAATAAATTCATTAATTCTATTTAAAAAATCTTGACTAAGACCATTTACACCTCTTTGATTAGGACGACTTATTCCAAGTTCTAAGTATGAACATTACTTGAGTAAATTAAAATTTATGTATTGCTTGGTGTTTCAAGATATTTATGACTTGTATCCAAGAATTAACTGATTTGTGATTATTGCATTTGTGTTTTAGAACCTTTCGTGTTTATCAGGTTTTTGTGAAGTTTAGTTACATGTTTCCCAGGCTCCTGATCCAAAAACATTCATTCCATAAAAATGAGCTATGTTTCATTGAGCTTTATAGACATACATGTTTGCTCATTAGAGTCAGTCAGATAACAATGAAAAGGGAACGACAAAGTGTATAAATATTTGAATTAACTGTGTTATGTAGCAAATGACCGAAATACCCTCACAAAAATTAACGGAGTTAGAGATATTTAACGGGAGTACACAACTTGTAAAAAGTTTGGAAGTCTGGTATTGCAAGTGAGAGTTTTTAAAATGCAGTATTTTAAGTGGTCTGACACGCAAAGTGCAGGTACACAAAGTGTACTTTACTCTATTTTTTAACCCTTGGCAATTGTCTTCTATTCTTCACCTAGTTGTAGATGGTGTGATATGATGCTCGAAATTGAGTTTGTGGTGAATGTCACTTTACTTGCATCTGGAAATGGCTCAGGGTTATTAGTATTATGTAGTTATGTTAATAATTTTAATTTTGAAATTCTGGAAGCAGGTTGAATGTTGAAATGTTTACACTCTGCAATAATATCGTTTTGTTATTCTAGTTCAATTTTCCACAGATTGTTCCGTTCTAAAACTTGGATGTGTTTGTATTAGTCTGTACAACAACTTATGCTAAGGTGCTTTAGTTTTTATATTTTGTCTAAAAATCATGATTATGGCATTTAGCGAGGCCGGATTATATGCAGCTTTGTTGTCCCCCTCCCGGCTATGTAAATAAGTAGACTAAAGTATCACAAATTGACACTCATTTATATGCTGATTATTTAGTATCTGTTCCTTGATTGAAATGCAATCTAGTTGTTTACTTTTATATCTTTTAAGCTCTTTTGGTATCTGATTTCCAATATCTTGTCATTCTTAAGTTGGCTATAATTTTGGTGTTTGTGTAAAAAGCTGGTCTTTTGTCTAAGTAGCTTATCGTACTGTATCTGACTTTGAATATTTGATTTAGCCACAGATGGATTTAGGCTCTAAAAATAGATAGTGATGATGTTTTTTTTTGGGATATTCCATTTGGTACCATTGTACAATTGGCTTTTTCATTTGGTACTACACAAAGTTTTTGACTTCCAAGTGACACCATCGTACTTTTGGCTTCATCTCCATAATACCACTCCGTTAATCAAACGTTAGTCGACCGTTATAAAATTATGGGATTTTACATTTGGTACCCTTGAAATTTTTGACTTCCAAGTGACACCATCCTACTTTCGGCTTCAATTTCAAAATACCACTTTTTAATGAATCTGATGAATCTGTTCAAACTTCTTGATTTTATGACCCTCAAAAAAATTGTTTGACATCCCTTTGCTCACCAAAACCAAGGAGTTTGATGAGAATGATCAAATTGATCGAATTTATTAACATAGTGGTATTTTGGAGTTGAAACACAAAGTAGAAGGGTACTACTTAGAAATCGAAAACTTTGAGTGGTACCAAATGGACAATCTCACAATTTTGTAACGGTCAACTAACGTTTGGTTAACGGAGTGGTATTATGTGGATGAAGCCAAAAGTATTGGTTCCACTTGGAAGCCAAAAACTTCGAGTGGTACCAAATGGAAAAGTCAATTGTACAATGATACCAAATGGTTTGTGCTAACAATATTTTTCTTTCTTGTCAAATTTATCAGATGGCATTAAAGGAGAGTTTAGATAAGTTCAAGAAACAACAAGAGATGTGTCAGACAACCCTTAGCAGCATAAAAGCAAATTCAAAGCCAACCCCTAGAGTCACACCATATAACCCCGCAAATGCAAAGTCTGCTGCCCCTGCAGTAAAATTTTCAAGTGATACAGAAAGACTCCAACACATTAACAGCATAAGGAAAGCCCCAGTAGGGGCTCAGATAAAGCGTGTTATAAACTTGCTACTAGAGGTACATAGATCTCAGCTCTACTTCTAGTTTTCTTGATTTTTTTTATATGTATATCCCGCTCTGACATATTCCTAGCATTTGGGAATTGCTAGAAACTATGATGTTAATCTTCGTTCTGGTTTGTAAGAGATAATAGGACTTTGAATAACACATCCTGTGTTATGATAAGGAAAAAGTATACTGATACAGTATAGAATATCCTTTATTATGTTCCTGGTTGTTACTAAAAATGGATAGTTATGTTACCTCTCCACATTTATTGGTTTGTAGGAACTCTATTTCCGTAATGGGGGGATAATGTGAATTGAGAGGAGATTAAGGGTGGAAATTAAATATTATATACATTTACGTATATTCCGTACATAAAGTCTTTTGCAAATATACGGGATTATGTAAAAATGTTTCGAAAACTTAATTCTATGTCATTTAGGAATTTCCCTCTTGACTCGGAATTTAGAATGTTATTCATGACTCGGTTCCCTTTTTAGAATTTATGCAGTTGTAGTGGTACATTTTCGAGGATCTACAAGAATTGCAGGGAACTGGGCTATGCACAATTGTACTCTAGTCAGGAATTTGTTGATGTACATTTTCCAGTTCATGAATTTTCTTAACGTCTCCAGACAAGGCAAGCCTTTACAGCTGAGCAAATAAATGAAGCATGTTATGTTGATGTGAACGCCAACAAGGCTGTTTTTGACAGTTTGAGGAACAATTTAAAAGTTTATTATGATGGAAAGCGCTTCTCTTACAAGGTAATATTATCTTGACAAGTTTTATGTTGAGCTTTGGGTTTTTTCTTGTTAAGTACTTTGAGTTCTATTAGTTCTTCATCATTTTGCTTTAAAAATATATATATATATATATATATATATATATTAGAAAAAGCCGTTGGGGCTTCTTTTTTGTTTGTATGTATCTGTGTACTAATTACATGATGTGTATATGCTTACAGTCGAAGTATGATGTAAAGGATAAGAGTCAACTTCTTAAGCTAATACGGAAGTTCGCCGAGGGTATAGCTGTCATCGATCTAAAGGACGCATACCCATCTGTCATGGATGATTTACAGGTAAATCTATGTTTAGTTCGAATTCAATTTGATTTGATGTAAATTTTAATAAAGAAGGGAATTCAAATTCTAATAAAGAAGGAAATGCAAATTCTAAATAAGTAGTGTTATATTTTGAAAGAGGTATTTTTCAAGCATATTTCTTGGGGTTGCGGAGTTGGGCTACACTGTTGCTTTGGTATCAAAGCTATTGATTTGTGACATTAATTTTAAATGCTAGTATGCTCTTTATTTCAGATCAATATTTTTTTTTCTTTTTCTTTAATGTTTTCTAGAAGAGCCCTAAGAGTGTACTTCTAATATATTTTTTTTTATGTTTTTTTTATTATTATTTTTAGGCTCTGAAAGCTGCTGGGGAAATCTGGCTGCTGTCAAACTTCGATTCACAGGAAGACATAGCATACCCAAATGATCCCAGGGTACCTATAAGGGTTGATGATGATCTGAAACAGCTATTTAGGGGAATTGAATTACCAAGGGATATGATCGACATTGAAAAGGATCTCCAGAAGAATGAGATGAAACCAGCTACGAACACTGCGAAGAGGAGAGGCCAAGCACAAGTTCACGGTATCTCCAACAAGCCCAAGCAAAAGAAGAAACATGAAATTAGCAAGAGAACCAAGTTGACCAACTCTCATCTTCCCGAGTTGTTCAAGAATCTCAGCTGATAATGGTCTATCACGATGTCATCATGCTGTCGGTTCAGCTGTCAAGTTTCTTTTATATCCGGATATGTAGGGACTGTAATTACCAAACAAATAATTATGCTTCAGCTAGACATTTATACTCCATAAGTCTTAAAAAGATCAATTTCACTATCCTGCATTGTGCATCTTGAAAGACAGACAAGTCACTTGTCATTCTGAGTATGCCTTTAAATACTTTGAACAGGGTTAATATGTGTCTGATGTTTGTTCCGATTGGATTCTGATTTTATGGTTATTGATTATTATGTATAAATATTTTGTTATCTTGATTCATTAAAAACCTGTGAAACTAATCGAACTATTGTCCATGAGTATGCGTGTATTAAAGAAATCAGACTATGTAAAAAGAGCAAACCTTATGTGGTTCCATCTCTGATGTTTTATTTTTTATGTGCACACATCTAAGCGTTGACACTCAACTGAGCTGAGGTCTTTGAGGCTGTGTTTAGGTGGATGGACAGGGTTTGTAATTTAAAGGGAACTCGTTGCGGGATTGTAATTTAACTGTGGTCTCAAAACTTCTTGTCATTTTGCAAGGTACATATAACATATGTAGCTTAAATTACATGTTTTTGAGTCGTTTTAGATTAAGTATACGTGAAATCATCATTGTATTACTTACGCGGAACTACAAATCCGTTTGTTTCTAGGAAAGGATTGGGAAGTATTGTAATTTATATGTTTGTAAGTTACATAGTTGTAGACATTACAGTAGAGGAGAAAGTAAGGGTGAATGTTCAGCTTACTTTTTCCGTCCCCAGCTTTGTCTGCAAGAAGAATGTTATTTCTTTGCAAATTAAACTGTACATATATCTTTAATTTTTCTTAGTAGTTTGTTCGACATATTTCCTTCCAAATTAAGCCCTGCATTTGTGGTATGTTTTGAAATTTGGGTTTGAAGCTTTTTGCTTATGGCGCGTCTTGCTTCGGTTTTTTCAGTAGGCTAAGGTTCTTTTGAGGGACTTGTTGTCCGAAAAACTCAAGATTCAGCGTTACCTCATTATGGATCACAATATATACATTTCATATGCACATGCAACTACACATATAAATTACTATTCATGCACTGGAAAAGAAAGTTGCAATTGGGCCAAGTCTACTAAGAGGGGCTGTTACAGAAAACTATTTTAAGTTTGCAGAGTTACTACTGTCTCTGCCTATGGATGTTAATCAGACGTCTACAAACTTTAATTTGAAATGCATTCCTTTACTACAATTTTGAATGCAGTCTGCAACATGTACACAATACATATACCTTCCATCAACCATCTTCACGCGTCAAGAAGAAAAGTCTAGGTAAATGTTTATGAGAATCCTTTTTACTTGGAGTTGAGAGTTAGAGGACCATGTATCATCTTACTGCCATGTTCGCCGACATGTAAATATCAATACTCTTAGTTTTTTCTAATTTATATTTATAAAGTTTCTGCCAGGTGACATATATATTCTGAAATTATGCAGATGGTGTGTTTGCTATGGACTTTGAGATATTGAGATAAAGGTTGATGTGCTTCCTATATTTAAGAAAGGAGAGGTTGGAAAAGCATCTATAAGATTATCATTCATATTATAATTTCGTAAAAATTGCTACCAGAGAGAAAATATGAAGGTATTAAAAATGTTTTGATTTGCTTGTGCAACTGTATCAAAATGGCTACTATTGTTTTTCTTTAGATTTCTTACAAAATTTTATTAAATGCTTAAAAGATAGAAATGTATCTGATCTTATTGCTAATGGCCATTGGGCTTATTCAAATCATTAATATCCATCTTACTCCAACATTCCATCGTATATTAAATCTTTGGTTTGGTTCTTGTCTGACTTTTTCCACGAGTTACTTCTTCTGGTAGGCGTTCAAGTATGGTGTAAATTTTGTGCTTCTTACTGGGGATTCCCAGAATTGTTCTGCAGAAGATTCTCTGACATCTCAGGAAAAGTTGATGATGGAATTTCCGTCATTGATTGTCCAATCTACACAAGGTGTTCATAGAACAATAGGCAAAGCATGTTTAGAAATTGTTGTGTTCAGTCTTCCTTGAATGATAACACAAGTCGAAGACCTAAAGTGTAAAAATAAACTCTTTTTTTTTTGCTAAATAAAATAAACTTTTTTTGTTTAACTCTTGTACGTGATGCTTTTAACTGAAACTTATGCAGATGACTATACCTTAATCTCACTGTGACACTTACTCTGTCTCGAAATTGTCATCTTATTGCAGGTTTGAATTTCAGTGTAGGCGGTTAGGAATATACCTATCTGATATTCATGCGATTCTGGTCATATGAGGATTCCTTTGTTTGTATCATGTAGTCTGAGAATTTAATCATTTTTCTTTCCCATTGACTGCTATTTGTGGACTTAATTGTATCATTGTTTACCTCAACCTTAATTGTATCTTGTTCTTTCGGTATGGTGTCTTGACCTTGTAAATATTAAGCCTGTGACGGAAGAACAAATTTTATGGATCTGTAGGGACGATTTTGATAAGAAATCTTTGTTGAAATCGACATGATCTTATTATAGAGTTAATTCTTAGCACACACAAAATGGAATTCGAAAGATAAGCTATGTATCAATCTCTCTCTTTTTATATAATATCTTACACATCAATGCATAAGATTTTTAAGTCTATGAGGAGAGGGAGTGAGGATTCGAAGCCACGGCCGTATGGAGAGGGTATTAGGAGTCTTGCCACTAGGCTATCGGTGAATTCTAGAAATCTCTCTATTAACTACCCACGACAATATGAGTACGTCATCCAAGCCTAATTAGTCTATTCAGGGGAACTACTTAGACGTGAACGGATCTGTTTGCTTATTCTAGTATAATATATTACATATTTGATATTTCCAAACTATTACTGTACCCATTAATCTATTTCTTGTGTTTAATATACATCTCATGGAACAAATAAAATGAAAGAACTGCACTAAGATTGCACTTGTAAACTGCGAAAACCTTGTATGTATTGGAAGCATATCATAATTTCAAAGAGCTAATTAGTTGTGAAGCGGGTTTGGTCCGCCTGGAACAGTCCGCTTTGACATGCCATAAATATTATCGGCACCATGACTGTCGATGGCTGCCACTGGAGCTTCTGCAGGAAAACGCAACGAAAATGATGAATGCTTGATTTCCATATCGGTTTTTTCAGTTGTACTCTTGTGGATATCGCGGCAGTCAGAGAGTTGAGTAAAGGCAAGTATGATCATGATGAACATAAATAAGACCCTGGCATGCATAAATATGAAGAACAAATAGTATATACACCCATTTAAAGCTAAGATTTAATCTCAGAATTTTTTTTTCTGAAAGCAATCTAATAATTCTATACAATTTTTTGAAGAATAAAATTAGAGGTACTGAATATTAGATTGGATTCATTTTGGTTATAGTAATTTCTGTAACGAGCAAGTAGAAGCAAGCGACTAGCAGCATTAGTTGGCAAGTCTTCTAGAGTGGCAGAAGCATTATAAAAGGGAGATCAAGGTGAGTTTTGGTGAATAAGCTTCCCAGTGCGCCCCTTGATTAGTTCTACATTGACAAAAGTGATGACCAAGATGCACAAAAGGCTTTGCATGGTCGGAAGGTCACTATTGCAGGTTAACTTGGTTCGCTAAGGTTATGAAACAATGAAATAATATTGAACAACTCATTACTCACTCTTTATATATAGAATTTGGACTTAAATAAATCCGGATTCTGATCACATGCATTGTTTGTTACTGACTGTTGATTTTTGGCTTATCGTCTTACAAGCACATTAAGCATTATCTGTTGGACCGCGCAACACCCGTTAACTCCACATTAATATGATATTGTCTGCTCTACATGATAAGTTGAGGATGATTGATAAGTTGATTCTTTATGCGGTGAGTTTGTCTCTAAATGACCAACTAATATCCTGTCCCAACAATTATGGGCCGGGTCAAGGTAAAAGTCCTGCAAATCACAAATGGCACAAAAACTTGCAATGCAGACTTGGCCGGCTTCTTCAAATCTTTTATAAATTGAAGCTAGCTAGACCACCTCAATCAAAGCATACCGTAACTAAACAGCTTAAAAGAAAGAAGATAAAATTTAAGCTCGTGCTTCTGCATTTGTAGTTTCTTCTTTCCAATGGCCTCCACTTATTTTTTAGTTGCATTAGCTCTTATTTCAACAATTGTTGTTCCAGCTCTGGCAACAACAGAGTTTATAGTTGGAGATGACAATGGTTGGAGAACCAGCTTCGATTACCAATCTTGGGCTGCAAGCAAAGAGTTTCACGTCGGTGACAAGCTCGGTACGTCAATATACTTATAAATGTGTCCCATTAGATCAAATCATCATTCTTGAAGTTCTAATGTGAGTATGTGACACATCAAAAAATTGTGGCAAGATGAAAGCTGACACTATCTAAATCTCTTTTAAAACATTAAAAGTTTTCTAATTCCTTATGGGATATTTACTAATTTAGCAATTTTCCTACTTCTCGGAGTGAAGTGCACATATCATATTTTCTTAACGTTTTCTTAAATTCTTCGACCTGGTTCAATAGAGGGAAGAATGCGGCAGGGGTCTTCGAGTGAGATATATATACTTAATTTGCATTAATTTCAGTCAATGTAATCGGTGTAGCCTTTCTTATCTGATTTTGTTTTATGATCTATTATTGTGCAGTTTTCAAGTACTCTGCTGGGGTTCACAATGTTCATAGAGCAGATTCAGCTTCATTTCAAAATTGTACACCATCTGCAACAAGCATTGCGCTCACTACCGGAAATGATGTGATTACTCTTGCAAGTGAAGGAAAAAAATGGTACATATGCACCGTGGCTGCTCACTGCGCCATTGGTAATATGAAGCTCGCGATAACAGTGTTGCCACAAGTAGGATCTCCAGCACCGGCACCTGCTATTTCTGCAGCTACTCTACACGGGGCTTCTACTTATTTTGCATGGATTACTGCAGCATTTGGCACAATCATGATGATAATTATGGCTTAATTAAAAAAGTTAATAGTAGTTCAATTCTTATTTTAACCTAATGTTTTGGTGTTTCAGCCTAAAAATTGTGACAATATTATTCCCTAGTCAATTGATTTAATGTTGTTTTCTGTTGATTTGTATTTAGATGATTATAGTGAACACAATATTTATCGATTCAATTGCCATCAAAGTTACACCGTTGATCTTCTAATTTTTTCATGAACTAAATTGCTTTCAACTTGTGATGTTTACATTCAAGGGGCATAGCAAGTCCAGTGACATTCACTACTAGCTCTAGCTACAAGTCGACACATGCATTCAAATTTTCAAACTAAATTCGACTATTACATTCGATCTTAAGTTCCAGTCAATTTTATCTCATCAAGAAATCCTGTTTACGGATGATCGAAGTCAGTTGTCAGTTTAGATGTATATTGTAGTCTAAATCGGTCGTAGATATAATTGTATATTTTGGTACAATAATTATAATTCAACTATACTAATAGTTTTTTTTCATTCTTGCCTGCATGAACCTTACAAAGATAGATAGTAACAATAGAGGAAGGGCTAGTGAGATCCCTTCTACAAACCAACTGTAAAATAACCAATGATATAATATGGTTTCATTTATTTACCAGATTTTAGAATTCTCTTTAAGCCGGTACCGGACTTTAGAACTGAGTACAATCTGCAGGTGCAAATGAAATTTTGTTACTCCCAAGGTCATGCTCAATTTGGAAGTTGATTTGAGCTCGGTTGCCATATATTTCTATACCGCCCTCCTCCGCAGGTATCATAGAGAAGCAGTCTAAACCGTAACCTCCATTTTTAAATATGTTGATGGTATTCAAGATAACATCTGCCCCTGTAAAGTGAAATGTCATTTGTATTCCAGGGACTTTTATCAGTGATTCCGCTTCGTAACATAAATGGTAAGTTTGAGTTGGATGTTGGACGGGGTTAAGACCAACCATTGCACGTACTGCTGCTTCCAAATCACTATACAGCCCTGGGTTCAACATATTAAGTGTAGTTCCCGAATCAATGACGATATTTCCTCCTCCAGACACCTGGTTCTGTATTGTATTTCCTCCGACAGTAACAGCCTCGAGGTTTAGATAATAATAGTTATCACCAACGTGAGATAGCATAGGAGTCGAAACAGCATTAGCAGCTGATGCTGTATCAGCATCCTCCGCAAATTTTAGTTTGCTATTTAACCCCGAATTTGGGGGTACCAAACAGTAAGAGAACTTGTTGTGAATTGTGTTTGATAGTTGAGAATTGAGTGATAAATCCCCTCGGCCTAGACCGACTAGTCCAGAGCCATGACTATTAAATAGGCCACCGTTTATGTGACCACAACCAAAAAAAGTGCCCGGAAACTCTGTATCTGATTCGCCATCGAAAGTGAACGTATCAGTGGCCAGTTCTCCTTTTGTATAAGATTTGTCTCCATAGTGATAATCGTATAAGCATTGGTTGTTTGTTCCGCCACATTGACTACTAGGAAGGGCAAGACAAGCATTAGAAGTACATGGAACATTTTGTGAATAAGTAGATGACTGAGATGGATCAAAGAAAGGAGAATCTTGTTGATAGCAATCGGTACAAGGCTGACACTGTATCCATATGAGGTCACTGCCAGTGTCAAGGATAGCAAATTGATCAACCGGTGGAGTTCCGACCGCAAGCTTCATTAAGTAATTCCCACCGCTTGGGATGACAGTAGACTGGATTTTGTTTTGGTTAAAGTAGTTTCTGTAACGAGCAAGTGAGCGACTTGCAGCATCAATCGACAAGTCCTCTGGAGTGGCAGAGGCATTATAAAAGGGGGATTGAGGTGAGTTTCGGTGAATAAGCTCCACGGTGAGCCCTTTGATTAGTTGAGCATTGGCAAAAATGATAACCAAGATGCACAAAAGGCTTTGCATGGTTGAGGGTCTAGCTTGATTCTTTAAGGTTATATGATATATACAGGGAACGAACCACTCCCTCCTTTTATAGAGAAAATTTGAATTACAATATTAATACAGTCTTTAGAAGTTGGAGGTTAGAATGGATTAGTCATCCTTAACTAATTAAACTTTAAACTTCACTACTAACTGTAAATAAAAGACTAAAAAAGACCACAAAACGTGATTTCAACCGACGACTTGCTTTCGTGGAATCACGTGTCACAAATTTCTTCATTGCAGACCAATCAAGTGATCAACTGGAACCAACGTTCACGTTATGTTGTCATTCTCATTCTTGATCAATAATTATGAACTGTATAAGCCGAATTAAAGATTATAATATTTTATCATACACTATCAACTCTAACAAATCATTATTTAATATACATGTGTACAGAGTAAATTATAAAATGGTGGTGGTCATATTTTATATCAATTTTCAAAAAAATAACTGAATTTTCAAGTTTTCAAATTAATAATCAATTTTTATTTCCTTATTTTAAAACTATGACTAAAGCTAACCGTGACCTTGAAAAGGAGCCATTTTTAAAAAAAATTGAACAAAATCGGGCCATCATTTTGATAAAGGTTCGCACAAGCCGTCTATACAATTTATTAATAAGTAAAACAATTCGTAAATAACGCGCAAAAGTACCAAATTTGGTTAACACAATATTCGGGTTCGATTCCCTACAAGTACATGATTAAACAAGATTTATTTATTTGATTTAATTTATTTTGTTTCACCACGGGTTCGATTTCCTATAATTACATAATTCAAAATTTTATTTATTTGATTTAATTTCTTTAATTTTATCCCGGTTTCGATTAATATTGTAAATGACGCGCAAAAGTACCAAAGTACTATTAAAATTTTACTGTCGGTCCGTGCTTCGCATGGGTTATCAGCTAATTTTTCTAAAACGCGAAAACTTAAATTGATCATTAATTTGCAAAGTTGAAAGTTTGACCACATTTTTAAAATTCGATGTAAAATACTACCACTACTCTATACCGTACATTGTACTATACTCGACATGTATATTATCATTATGAAATAATTCAGACCAGAAAGAAATGAAATTTTTTAATTTTCTCGGATACATACGGTCAGTCATATTAGAGAAAGACAATTTTCAGGATATTATATTATATTTTATTTTATTAAAATTACATTACGAATATAGAAGAAAGACAGACGTAGACCAATAAGTACAAAGCTCAACCCGAAATTTTCTACAAAGAAGTAGTATTTAACATTACTTGGAATTTGGAAGCACCTATCGACATAGAAATTTTGAAATCACGTGTATCAAATTTCTGCGTTTTTGACGGAATCAGCTCAACTCGAACTAACCAAACTTCACGGCTCCATGCATCAGTTTGCAGTGTTACAGGAATCCACTATGTAATCAAATATTTTGAAGATAATCTACTTATATTCTAGCAAAATTAATATCCTATTGAAACAAAATTTACTAATCTCTGTTTAATTTATTGAAAGTAGAATGAGAGTTATAAATCTAAATCAAGGGACTCATTCTTCGCTCGAAAATCTTAACAATTATGCTCATTGCTTTTAAATTTAATCAAATCTAGGTTTTTTTTTTGAGAACAGATACTCACATGTAAAGGCATATAAACCTAATTAGTCAAAAAAAAATCAAATCTAGGTTTTATATTAGCGGTCCATGCGAAATAAAAAAGAATAAAAAGGCGGGGACTCCAAATTTAGAGATTAAAATAATATATTCAAAATATAAATAGATTTTTCTTTTGTCATGCAAAATATACAAAGATGAAACACATATTTATCTGAATCTACTTTTGAAATGCTTACAATAGAATATCAATATAACATACTTTTTACAAAACTTACAAAGTTTAAAATTTTGAGTTTCCAAACATTTGCTCACAGTGATACAAAACTATGCCTCAATCCATCGATAAGATAAGAAAAAGTTACTTTGTGAATAATCAATCAAATATATTTCATTAACATAAGATATTTTGAGATATTTTCGGAAATAAATTTGTACTAGGTTAAATTAGAGGGGATAATATCATATTATTTTGAAGTTAAAATTTATTTACAAGCGAGTTATAATTGATCGATGTAAGAGGGGTGTGAGTTCATCATTGAAAATTTTTGAGTCACTGAAAGTTTTGAGGTCCAGGAAACTGAGGACGAATCCTTCGATCTGGGACCAACTGAGGTCGAAAGCTGAGGTTGAAGAAACCCAAGATTGAGGTTGAAAAGTTGAAGTCGAAAATGAATGGGAAACTGAGGTCGAATCCTTCGACCTGGGACCAACTGAGGTTGAAAGTTGAGGTCGAAGAAACCCTGGATTGAGGTCGAAAAGTTAAAGTCGAAAATGAACGGGAAACTGAGGTCGAACTGTTCGACCTGGGACCAACTGAGGTCGAAAAGTGAGGTCGAAAATACCCTTAAAAAAATTAAATAAATAAATACATTTATTTATTTATTTATTAATGTACAAAAGGAAAAAGTCAAGGAAAAATACACAGATCAACAATAACTTCTGTGAAAAACCCGGAAAGATTTTCTCAGAAGTTGGGGGGCAAATGATATGGACAGAAAAGTAATCCTAGAAATGTAATTAATGATGTATTAATTAAACCTAGATTGGTCCAAGAATACGGCCCGATAAACAAGGCCCGAAACCCTAATTATTTATTAATTTCGTAATTAATAAAAAAGGAAAAATCTACAGCTCTTAAAAAGAGTCCAAAGTGTGATAAAACTACAACCCTGACTCTTTTGGCTTATCCAATGACGGTGAACACAATGATGAGAGAATATCTGATAGTGATGAAGCTGGCGTCCATGATAAAAAAGATTCGGATTTTAATATTGAAGTTGGCAGTTTAGATGGAAGTGAGGATACGCATTCTGTACTTCTCACTGAAAGAGCAATGCATCAACCGCATTGAGTTATAATTGTTCGATGTAAGAGGGGTGTGAGTTCATCATTGAAAATTTTTGAGTCATTGAAAATTTTGAGGTCCAGGAAACTGAGGTCGAATCCTTCGACCTGGGACCAACTGAGGTCGAAATCTGAGGTAGAAAAAACCCTAGATTGAGGTTGAAAAGTTGAAGCCGAAAATGAACGAGAAACTGAGGTCGAATCCTTCGACCTGGGACCAACTGAGGTTGAAAGCTGAGGTCGAAGAAACCCTAGATTAAGGTCGAAAAGTTGAAGTCGAAAATGAACGGGAAACTGAGGTTGAACTGTTCGACCTGGGACCAACTGAGGTCGAAACCGAGGTCGAAAATACCCTTAAAAAAAATAAATAAATAAATACATTTATTTATTTATTTATTTATTAATGTACAAAAGGAAAAAGTCGAGGAAAAATACACAGATCAACAATAACTTCTGTGAAAAACCTGGAAAGATTTTCTCAGAAGTTGGGGGGCAAATGATATGAACAGAAAAGTAATTCTAGAAATGTAATTAATGATGTATTAATTAGACCTAGATTGGTCCAAGAATACGGCCCGATAAACAAGGCCCGAAACCCTAATTATTTATTAATTTTGTAATTAATAAAAAGGGAAAATCTACCGCTCATAAAAAGAGTCCAAAGTGTGATAAAATCTTCAAAAAGTCTGAGAAGGATCTAGAATCTCAATCAAAGGAAATAACTAGTCAGAGTCCTTATCCTACGATAAGGAAAAGACTTGCCCACCAAGGAATACAATATTTATCCACTGTCAAGAAGGAGACTTATTCGCTAAGTCTTCCAAACATACCCTAAATTCAAGGCTCCTGACGCCTATATAAAGGACCTGATCCTTCAATCAGAACTACGTTTTTGGCTTGATTCTCAATAACGAATTGAGATACGTAGGCATCTTGTGAGGACAAATTTAGTCACGAAACACGAGAACAACCATTAAAGCTCGAAAGCTCTCAAACCCTAGCAGTCAATTTACAAGTACGTTTTTTATTCCATAACAAGGTGGTTGGAGATGCTCTAAGAGCATTTTAAGGATACAAGACCTTTAGATAAATAATCTATGTGACATCTATGTATCACTTTTTAGATAATACGTAAAAAGTTGAGCACTTCAATCATATAGTCTTTAGCAAAAAAATATAGACAACCATTTTTTGTTGGCTATTTTTGTTGAACCAATAAATCTCTTGTGTATAATTTTACCTAACAACAAATATAGATAAAATCATTGAAGTACATATCTTTACCCTTAGCAAAAAAAAATTCATAATCATTATAACCAACCATTTTATCTATTACCCTCGAAGATGCTATAATATAGTAAATAAACACCAGTAGAATGGGTTCTTTTAGATGCGTCCAAAACAAATTTATGCCGCTTAAGAAAAGCTCCAACCTGCAAAACTTTTCTTAATATTTTTTGACAATTTAAGTTATTATCAAATACTAGCGGATAACCTGTGCGAAGTACGGAACGAGAGTAAAATTTTAATAAAAGGCCTTCCTTGCAAATTCTCTCTATGTACACAGTTTCGGCTACGCTGCATATATGATTTCATACTCTGATTTATTGACCTAGTCTCTAAATACACTCTATCCCTTAGTATATTGTTAGATTTTTTCATCATTTTAAAATAATCAGGCCAGGTCAAGTAAAGAGTTCTTGCAGTTATATTATCGTTATCCCATATGGCATCAAAAGTGCAATGCCGATGTTAGCCGGCTAAATATCACTCTCAAATCTCATTACAATCTCTATAAAAAGAACCCACACTAACACAGTGAAAGCATATCGAGCCCAATCAAACATATATACACAATTGAACAAATAAGCTAAAATTTGAGCTATCGCTACCAATTCTCGATTAATTTTACAATGGCCTCGATTAGATATTTTGTTGCTTTAGCTCTTGTTTTCGCAATAGTTGCTCCTGCCTTGGCAACTGACTTTATAGTTGGAGATGATAATGGCTGGAGAACCAATTTTGATTACAAAACCTGGGCTGCAAGCAAAGAGTTCCATGTTGGCGATAATCTCAGTACGTCTAATACTTTTCAGTTTGTCACATTATTCCCAGAGACATCATTGTTACTGATCAAATGTTGCTCAGGACGATTAATGACAATATAATTGTTGCAGGCATAAATTTGTTACACTTGCCATTTCACAATAAAATAACTATATGTTTGCCTCCTCAAATTTTGATTTTCGACTTTGTGCAGTTTTCAGGTACTCTCCGGGACTTCACAATGTTCACAGAGCAGATTTAGTCTCATTTCAAAATTGTACACCATCTGCAACAAGTGTTGCTCTCACCACCGGAAATGATATGATTACTCTTGCAAGTGAAGGCAAAAAATGGTATCTCTGCACGAAAGCTACTCATTGTGCCACTGGAAATATGAAGCTTGCTATAACAGTGTTGCCTGAAGTGGGATCTCCAGCACCTGCACCTGCTATGTCAGCAGCTACTAAACATGGAGCTGCTAGAATGTACTTGGCATGGATTACTGCAGCACTTGGTACTTTCATGATGATGATTCTGAACTAATAAAGAATGTAGGAGTAGTCTAATTATTTGTATATTTTTCTTTTGAGCAACTGATACTATTTTTTCCTTGTCATTTGATTTACTTGTATTGGTTTTCATATAAATAATTCAAGAACGTTTGATTTTCATGCTGTCGCCCATTGGTCATTAAATGGATTTAGTAAAATAAATCCACAAAATGGGAATTAGATTTTAACACTCTGCATTCTGCAATGAAATGAAAAAAAAAAAAAGAATAATAACTTCAATATATCATTGGCATTCTGCATGTTTTGTCCACAAGGGCTTCCTTATGGACATTCAGGTATTCAGATGCCACATCTCTCACTCTCGCCTAAGACTTTAACCTTCAACATCTGTGATATAATTGACAGTCGCCATATATAGTTTAAGTGATTAAATTGAAAGTATAATACGGAGGAGCTGCTTAGTACTGGCAGAAATATCAAGCTAGCACATGATGATTAGAGTAGAAAACATAATATTCAGTATATTAAGGATTCATGGAATTGGCCATTGTCTATTGATAAACTAGACAGGAAAACAGTATTCCAGGTCTAACAATCAATTAGTTTAAGGCATCTGTGATTTTTGGAATAGAATTCAAGCTTTCAGCTGGCAATATTTCCCCCCCTGGATTCTGCTGCTGTTTTGCTGTTGCTGATGACCGGCTGCCTCCTCGATGCAAATGCCTGTCGCAGTACTTTTGATCTGGTCTAGCAACATCTTTATTACACCTCCATTTCTTCCCATCAGTTCTCCTGCATCTCCCCGGTTCAGGTTCCATGTTCTTTCTATAGTTGCAACAATCCAAGCCACCAACAAATCCCAAACCTGTTAAAATCATTTAGTAATCATACCTCCCGTAAATCACATAATGTATCCGAATCAGTCTGTTTAAGTACGAACAGGCAAGGAATCATCAGTAAAAAGCTGTAACTCTGAAACATTTGATAAAGAATATACACATCAGGAAAACTACGTAAACGGAGATAATTAATCACCTTTAAGATCAGTAAGAGAATGAGCAACAGTTTTACATATAGGAAGAAGGAGATGATGAGGAACAGGAATTCCGTTTTCTATGTACTTGTAAATTAGCACTTGATCCCTAAGCTCTTCGATTTGTAGAAATGTGAAGCTGCGGTTGCTACGAGGTCTCCCATTGTCGCAAAGTGTTTGTTCTCTACCTACATAAAATGCCAATAGCAACACAAAACTAGATTAGTTCACGAGTAAAAATTACACGCTGCACATCTTTAGTTATTGCCATTGACTGTTAAAGATTGAAGATACCATGTTCTGTGATTCGGGCAATCTTGGAAGAATGATTATAGGGTTCCATTTTCTTGTTTTCAGCCCGGCGGAACAAGAACTTGCTTGTTGGAATGTATTTGTGTGTGTGTTGGGGGTGTGCATTTACATGTTGCTGGCAGTAAAATAATTGAGCTGATGGAGCTGCACGAGGCCTTGTGATTATACTATAGTTGCTTCAGATATGGTACAACAACAGTAACACAACGGAGAAGAGACAAAAAAAGTATTAATAGCACCACTGCAAAGTCTTCTCTGCCTTTGTCATGCAGTCCTTATATGTTGGAATATATTTTTATCAAAAAATGTACTATTATTTTTTCGGTTTTATCCATTTATTTACGTTCAGGTTTGGTATTGAGATTCAAAACTCGAAATACTAGTAAAAGGTAAGAAAAAAAGAGTAAGTGGCGACAACGGAGAATAATTAATATTTAATGTACAAAAGAAAAATATTAAATTAAAGTAATGAATGTAATTAATTTTAAGTTATAAACTATACTAAATTTGCAAAAATATAAATAAATGGACGGGAATATATGATATATCAGCTAAAGCAAGCAGTGACAATGCCCCTTTTTTGAGGACATTGTTAGTTATACACACACTATGTAGTCTGCCCTACGTAATATCTGTTGCACATCTTAATATACAATATGCTGAAAAAACGAAAAACAAAATGGCCAGTGTAGCTACGTATGGGCTGAACTAGGAGGGCTAAGTGAGACTACAGTACCAGCTAGACTTAAAAAAAAAAAGTGAGGCGGTATGTGCACACCCTTGAGGTACATTTTTTATTGTGTTTGTGACAAAACTGCCCCTTGCTTTTCAATTACTGCTAATGTTAAAAATCGAACACTGACTTACGTTTCACGTGTATGTTTATTACTTTTATTTTGAAGGGAAAATAAATTGATAAGTCACTAAACTATTCCCGTTTTATTGTTCAAATCCTTGAAGAAAAGATTCTGTAATCCGGGTAATTAAACTTTTGAATTTTTTTGGATTAGATCCTTCCGTCAATTGAATTCTGACGGACGTCAGAATCTAGCTGATGTGGCAAACTTTTTAATATAAAATTATTCAAAATTTACATGTCAGCTACAATTTTATATAACATTATTGAAAAATCTAAATTAAAAGAGAAAAATTCTACACAAGCCTCTCACGTGATATATACACACATAATTATATGTATATTGTTTATTAGGGTTTATAACATAAATCGGGGAAATTTTGGATAGATTAATTGTGATGAAATCAGTAATCTAGAATGTAAGATTCCCCAATTTAATTAACTCTCTTAAGAACCCTTGTGTAATCTATTAAATCCTAAATCTCCAATTTAATTGACTTTCTCAAGAACCCTCGTTATTTTATAACGTATAATGTATCTATTGTCAAAAAGTCATGTGCAGGGCATGTGACAGGCATTTTTTAACAATTTTTCTCTTTTAATTTTGATTTTTGAATTATTTTATACACATCAGCAGGTGACGTGTCAAAAACGTTTGCCACATCAGCTAGATTCTGACGTCCGTCAGAATCCAATTGACGGAAGGACCTAATCCAAAAAATTTCAAAAGTTTAATTATCCGGACTGCAGAATCTTTTCTTCAGGGACTTGAACAATAAAACGGGAATAGTTTAGTGACGTATCAATTTATTTTCCCTATTTTGAAACTATTTTCACTACAATCAAAATATTAAATAACTTATTTTTCTATTATTTTAAATCTTTATTTACCAATTAACTCAAATATTCTCGGGTCAATTATAATATATATGTTATGGATTAAAAAATGTATTTGTAAATTAATTGCTAGGATTTAAGAGAGCTTCGAGCTTTAATGGATGCACTTGTGTTTCGAGACTAAATCGGTCCTCACAAGATACCTATGTATCTCAATTGGTGTTGAGAATCAAGCCAAAGACGTAGTTCTTGGTGTTGCCCTCGGGGCTATGGCGGCATGGACACACCAAGGACGTAGTGACTTGTATGTCCTTATTCGAGGATGAAGTCTAAAACATTGTAGATGACGTATGGAGCTGTGTCCAAAACGTAGTTCTATTGTGAAGGAGCAGGGTCCTTATATAGGCGTCTGGAGCCTCGTATTTAGAGGAAGTTTAGGAGACTTAGCGAATAAGTCTCCTTTTTTATAATAGATAAACATTGTATTTCTTGGTGGACAAGTCTTTTTCTTGTTGATCAGGACTATGACTCATTATTTCTTTTAATTGGGATTCTGGATCCTTCTTTGATGAATTTACCATATTTTGGACTCTTTTCATGAGCTGCATATTTTCCCTATTTATTAATTACGAAATTAATAAATAATTAGGGTTTTGGGCCTTGAATATTGGGTCTTTCCAATGAATCATTAACTATATTTCTATAATTACTTTTCTGGCCATATCAATATAGTTAAAATTTTATTTTAATAATCAATATAGAAATGTCTATCTCACCTGAAATATTAATTTAATAATATTATATATATACAATTATATAATATATATATATATATATATATATATATAATTGTTTTATATATATATATATAATTATCATGTATTTATGCAAATATATTAATTTTTTTATTATTTTTTTATTTTTTTATTTTACTATTTTTAACTAATTAAACCGATTTTTGATCGATTATTTCGATTTTAATAGTTTTAGCCGATTTTTGACTATTTTTTCGAAAAAACAAAATTTAGCCAATTTTTGTATAATTAACACAATGACCCACCGTCTCGTCATTTTTAGAACACTGTACCTCTCTTTAAATTCAATTTATAAGTGTATATATATATATATATATAATTTTTATTATTATTAAATTATATAAGATTTCAGAAAAAGAAGATTTGTGAAATGTTAAGACGTTCGAAAATATAATTGTACATAACATATAATTATATAAGTGTACATAACAAGTAAATTAATTGATAGAGGAGAAGGCTAAAATAGTATTGAATGTAATAAAAGGTGTGCACTAATAACTTAAGTGTGCAAACATCCGAGTTAACAAATTCTTCACTCTTCCTCTCTGTTAAAGGTCTTTCCCCTTTCCCCTTTCTCCTTCTCTTCTTTAACGTAACCGACGGGGGCTTCCATCGATTTATCTCCGGTGAAAAATCCCAATTCTTTTCTCTTTTTTTTTTAGTTTGTTTTTTAATAATCTTCTTTTTTTGGTAATATTTTCTACCCATTTAGTTTGTTTTAGTTTGTTTTTTAGATCTAAATCTTTGTAGCTTTCGGTTTTCTTTCTTCTTCGATTCAAGCGGGGTTTATTGAATTCGAGAGTGGATCGATTATCTCTTATCGTGTGTTCATTTTTTCAGATCTAAGATCTTTTCATTTGGATTTTTAGTTTGCAATTTCAGTATTGTTTTTCTCTCCATTGTGAGTGGGTGATGTTTTCTCTCCTTTGTTGCGAGTGCTAGTTTTGATTTAGTGATAAAATTTTGTATGAAATTGCAATCATGGTCGATAGCTCAAACAGGTTACGATGAAGCGGGCAAAGTGAGTAAAACGGGTATATGTAAATACATCATCTTCAACAAATTGCTAGACTATCTCTTCACGAGGATAGACAATTGTTTCTATTTTATGTTTGTTTGACTCGACTATCTTTGTAGATGTCATATGACTTTTTATTAATGAATTGATTGCATTGTTCTTAAAAAAAAAAAAAAAAACTTAGGTGTGCACATATCACCTCCCAAAAAAAATAACCTCAAGTTTTTACTATAAATATTGGAATTTGTTTTTTGAATCCCGGATAATTTTATATGAGTACCTAGTAATCTAAGCTCTTGATTCAGCCGATGACTATATATTGTGACATAGTAAATATTATCAAACTACCTATTCTTTTTTCTTTTGCTTTAGTGGCACAAAATACTCATATTTAACAATATACATTGTAAACAAGCATGTGAAACAAGAACTTGGTGGTCACTACATAAAAAGAAACACGAATGGTAAGGCAAACTTACATGTAAGAACATACTAAGTTGATCATTAGTCGGAGAGAACGAAAATCTTAGAGGACTATATTCTAAAGTGATTCAAGAAGCAAAGACGATTACACTGTATCCTTCCTTCAAATAAAAAACACTATTTTATCCCGTATTGCATATTTGCAAGGTTCTTTGTCTTGTTCTTGTGACAAGGTAATAGGTTATCTTGTTATACCATATATTTTATTTGTCTGTTAGAATAATGGCAACATCATCAACAAATCTTGAGGATCTCTATTCGCGACTATCACTGGAAGAGGAGGATGATGAAGGGGTGATTATCCCGGAGGGAGAGGTGACTAAACAACAGAACACATATGTCTTGGTGGGGCAGTTTCTTACAGAAAATAATATTAATTTTAATGCCATGAAAAATGTTCTTGCATCGTCATGGCGTCCTAAAGAAGGGATGGAAATACACGATCTGGGGGGTCACCGATATTCATTTGTTTTCTACCATATTTTGGATATGCAGAAGGTCTTAGACGGAGGGTCATGGACGTTCGAACAAAACTTGCTAGTATATCATAAGCTTGAAGGGAAGGAAGATCCACACTTAGTTAATTTACACAAGAGTGATATCTGGGTTCAAGTGTATGATCTCCCAAAATGACTTATGTCTGAAACTACCTTGATGAATATATGTAATTTCGTGGGAAAGTTTGTGAAATCTGATCCTCCAAATCTCAACGGAGGATGGCAAATGTATGGACGGATACGGATTACAATGGACCTGGATAGGCCATTAAAAAGACGAATGAAGATAAAGAGAGATGGAGGATAGTGGAGTTGGGTGAACTTTAAGTGTGAAAGGTTGAGTCTGTTCTGATTCGTATGTGGTTTCATGGGGCATTCTGAGCGTGATTGTAATCTAGTTTATGCCAACCCTGATAAAGAAATCGATAGGGCATATGGATTGTGGCTAAGAGCTCCTACTATGAACACAAACAACCAAAATCTGGGTGCCAAATGGCTACGAAATGGAAGCGATGGTGGTAAGGCATGGGAGGAAACAAGTGTGAGATCACAAGTAGTAACCACCGTACGTGGAGAGGATAGGGTGGCAGTGCAGTTCATGGAGGTAGATGGTAAGTTAACCGAGATTGGTGGAGACATTGGGGGGATTAGGATTGTGGAGAATAATCAGGAGATGGATATCGGGGATAATGATTTTGTAAATCAAAAAGCTGTAAACGCGGGGGAGAAATATTTTGAACAGGTAACAGATATTCTCGACCGAAAAAGAAGACGAGTTAATAATGAGAATATTACGGCTGTTAATTCAGGAGAAATAAGATCTGGGCCTCTTATAAAAAATGGGTCAAAAAACTTGTTAGAGGCGGGACCTGTGGATCAGGCCCGCCTAATGCAATGAGTATCATAGCTTGGAACTGTCGTGGGCTTGGCAACCTACGGACAGTTAGATTTCTGAATGAAATCACACAATAGATTAAGCCAAGTTTTATTTTTCTTTCTGAAATTTTAACTACAAAAAATAAGGTTGAAGCAATTTGTAAAGAGATCAACTTTGCAGGGTGCTCGGTGGTAGATGTTGTCGGTCATAGTGGGGGGTTAGCCTTGTTATGGAAAAACGAATGAGGGTGTACTGTTACTGAAACAAATAAACACTTCATCAATTTTGAGGTTAAAAACGATCAAGTAGGGCGGTGGCGTTATACTAGTTTCTACGGTTGTCCAGAACGAGGGAGAAGATATGAGTCATGGAATCTTTTTCGATATCTAGCTGGTAAATCAACCCTCATATGGTGCATACTTGGAGATTTCAACGACTTGTTTTTTGCAGATAAGAAGAGAGGAGGTAGAGACCATCCACGGGGTTGTTTAGATGGTTTTGGGGATGCAATTCGAGACAGTGAGTTGATGGATTTAGGATTTGTGGGGGAAAAGTCTCGCGGAAAGATCAATTGGGTGCAAGAACGTCTTGATCGTGGGTTTGAAAATCAGGTTTGGCGAGATATGTTTAAGTCAGCTGAGGTTAGGGTGGTTGAGGTGGCTACTTCAGATCACTTACCCTTACACTTGCAGCTAAATAAGCAAGTTTATATGCCTAAATGTAAGCGATTCAGGTTTGAAAACGTGTGGGTTAAAGAGCAGGATTGCTTCAACTTGGTAAAAACAGTTGGGAGCATACTGGGGGTCGAGAGTTATTAGAGAAGATTAATTATTGTTGCCTAAAACTCGATGAATGGGGAGGGGGGCAGAGTCAGGAGTTCAAAAGAAAGATTTCGGAGTGTCGATACAAGCTGAGGAAATTTAGGACTAGAAGGGATGTAGAGGGCATTAATTCCTATAATGATGTCAGATGAGAGTTTTTACAATTACTGGAAAAGAAGCAAATATACTGGAAGCAACGAGCCAAGTTATTTTGGTTGCAAAACGGGGATCAAAATACTAGGTTTTTCCATGGTTTTGCCTCTGCTCGGAGAAAGAGTAATGGATTTCAACGGATAAAAAATGCAGACGGGGAATGGACAGAGACAGACGAAGGAATTCAAGGTATCATTACAAATTATTTCTCTCAGTTATTCAAGTCGTCAAATTTAAATGGCCAACTATCAGAACGAGATAGGGTTCATCAGGTTGCAGAGGTGGATAATACAGACTTAGTGGCTGAAGTTACGCCCGAGGAGGTTAAGAACACAGTATTCTCCATGTATCCGGAGAAATCACCGGGGTTAGACGGGTTAAACCCTGCATTTTTTCAAACTTATTGGAGTATAGTTGAGAGAGATGTGATTAAATTTTGTAAGCAAGATATGAGTACATGGGACTTATCGAGGGGTATAAATCAGACGCTTGTATGCTTAATTCCAAAGGTGAAAATACCTGAAGCCATGACTGACCTACACCCTATCTCTCTATGCAATGTGCTTGTTCGAATTTTGTCCAAAGTCTTATCAAACAGGTTAAAGCCTTGCTTGAAAACTTTAATCTCGGATAAGCAGAGTGCTTTTATCGAAGGTAGATTGCTAAATGATAACACTTTGATTGCTTTAGAAGTTAATCATTATATGAGAAGATTATACCAAGGTAAGAATGGGATGACAGGCTTCAAAATAGACATCTCAAAAGCATATGATATATTAGAGTGGGATTTTATTCGGAATATGATGGTAAAATTTGGCTTCTCTGAGCTGTGTATTTCAAGACTAATGAGATTGATCACTTTGGTCTCATATAGTTTTGTTCGTAATGGAACTGTGTTTGAGGATGTTCAACCACATCGGGGAGTGCGTCAAGGGGATCCAATTTCCCCTACATTTATATCCTGTGTGCGGAGGGTCTTAGTTCTATCATTCTTCGGAATGAAGGGATGGGATTACTTCACGGATGTACTATTGCTCGGGGGGCACCGACAATTTCACACTTATTGTTTGCGGATGACTGTTATTTTTTCTTCCGGGCAAATAAGTTAGAGGCAAATGTTATGAAACGTATTCTGGATAGGTATGAAAACATATCGGGCCAAAAGATAAATTATACGAAGTCATTGATTACATTCTCTCCGAATACAAGTATGGAAGACAAAAAAGATGTCTGTGAGCAGTTGGAAGTAAATGCAGTGCAGAATCCGGGTAAATATCTGGGGATGCTAATGTTTGTAGGAAGGAGAAAGGTTGCAACCTTTTCTTTCCTATCTGAAAAAATTGATTAGAAACTCCAAGGATGGCAGAAGCAAAAAGTGTCTAAGGCAAAAAATGTGATCTTGTTAAAAACAGCAGCTCAGGTGATTCCAAACTTTTGGATGAATATGTTGTTGATCCCGTTGGAGGTCTGTGATAAGATTGAGAAAAAGATGAACGTTTTTTTGTGGGGGAGGGATGCATCGGGTACTGGAATCAAATGGTTGTCCTGGGAGAGACTTTGTTCAGTTAAGGATGACGGTGGACTGGGGTTTAAGAGGTTGAGGGAGTTTAATCTTGCAATGTTAGCAAAGCAGGCTTGACGGATTATAAATGAGACAAATCCATTGGTGACGAACCTTATGCGTGCTCGTTATTTTCCAGTTTCAAGTTTTCTAGAAGCTACGATTGGGACAAATCCTAGTTATGTATAACGAAGCTTAATAGCAACACAAGATGTTATACATCAAGGCTGTAGACGTCGCATTGGGAATGGACAAAGCACGAAAATCTGGCAGGTACCATGGCCACCGTGTCCAGTAAATGGATACCTCACTACCGATATGCAGGAAGAACTAAAAACAGTGAAGGTTGGAAGTTTGTTAGTCGAGAATCAAAGAGAATGGGATGAGGATGTGCTGCATGATATCTGCAAGCGTGATTGTGAACTGATAAAGCAAATTCCGATTCCAAGGGGAAACAATGAAGACTCATGGTTTTGGCTCTTTGAGGATAAAGGGCAATTTACAGTTAAAAGTTGTTATAGGAGGTTACGAGGAGATGTGAAATGACAATAAAAAGTCTTTTGGAAGAAGTTATGGGGTCTTAATCTACCTGGTAAGGTTATCAATTTTATCTGGAGTTCATGTCAAAAAATGTTGCCTATTGCTGATGCTTTGAGGAAACAATATGTGAATATTAGCCCTATTTGTTCATGGTGCCAGCTGACTGTGGAAGACGATATGCATATCCTTTTTGAATGCTGCTTTGCAAAGGAGGTGTGGGGCAGGATGGGGCTTGCAAATGTAGTCCGGGTATGGCCAAATGACAATGTTATGACTTTGCTAAAGTGAGTGTTTCAGAGTAGCAGCAAAGATCAAAATGGTCTAGTGGGCCTGGTGTACTGGAATTTGTGGTACAGGCGAAACAATTGGGTTTGGAATCGTATAAATGCTTCAAGCTTTGGTATTCATTCAAGGGTGTGTAGTATGCTGGCTGAGTGGAACCATGCTAGGGAAGAAAATGCAAAGCACCCCAAACAGCAACAAACCAGTAGTAGTTTGTGGTGTAAGCCTCCTGATGGGTGTATAAAGATAAATATGGATGCTGCGTGCCAACCTAGAACTGGACAGATGAGGGTGTGATGTATTATCCGTGATGATCAGGGATGCTTCATTCGAGCTCGTAGCAAAGTGATTCACGGTCGAGTACAACCTCGGGAAGTAGAAGCAATAGGTCTTCGAGAGGCGCTCTCGTGGACGAAGGAATGGAGGAGGCATAAATGTATGTTCGAATGTGATGCTAAAGAAGTTGTGGATGCGATCAATACAGAGGGAGGGCATTCCTATTTTGATACCATTATAGATGATTGTCGGGATATTCTTAAACACTCTGATGAAATGTTAGTGGTGTTTGGTCCTAGGTCTGCGAATACGGTAGCGCATTTGTTAGCACAAGTTACGTATTCTATGTCAGGCTTTCAAGAGTGGTTAGTTACTGCTCCAGATTTTATTCATTGTAATGTTGCTTCTGAGAAAATTTAATCAATGCAAGTACGTTTATTTCAAAAAAAAAAAAAATACATTGCAACATTCAAAGTATGATCAAATTATCTCATTTCTCTTTACTTCTTTCTTCTTCTCTCTCCAAAATAAATTTTGGGAGCACGGCTGAGTTTTTTTTTTCTTTTCTTCGTTTTAGAATCTGTAGCACACCGATAGGATCTTGTTCTGTTTTTGAAAAATTGAAACTTTTGATCCTTTTTCTGTTAGAATAATTACTAAGGGCCTTCATCCCATAATATACACATCTAAGACAAGATTAGTAAAAATATTTTTTTCAACAAACTAAAGAACATATAACACATTTTGCACAATGTGAGTGTGGACCATAAGAAACATGTTGGTTCGTGAATTGCGACAATACTTGATCCATTATTGACCTTTGAAACATAAAATTTATGAATAGAAAATGCTAAAGAAAAATAATACTTTTAAGGAATGATTTTCGTAAAAGTGTTCTATACTTCTATCAGATTTATATACTCATATTATTATTAGGTGTTAATCATTGAAAGCGAATCAAAGAAAATACTCGATTGTTATTCATCAAATATATATAGTACTATGATAAAAAAAATTGGAGTAAGTGTTTGTGGTTTAGTTTAATTTTAAAAACAAATGACTAATAGATATTTAGTAATACATAAGAATAAATAGATTTATTATTAAAAAGTATATTACATTTAATGTTTAAACTCATATATTAAAGTTTAAGTTATAACTCACGTCAATAAAATATCAAAATCAAAAATTTGTATAATTAATTTTAATAATAAATATAATTAATTGAACAAATATTACCATTACTAATAATTCAAAATGCTTAAATATGCATAACTATAAAAAAAGATTATTACATAAAATAATTATAATTAAATTCTTATATATAATAAACGTAAGATGGATTTTATCCAAAATTTTGGTCCTGTGCCGCCAAATACTGTTGATCTTAAAATAGATGAATGAGAACCGTTATATTTAATATTAAAAAAAATATTTTAATAATATAAATCAAATATGAGTAGTTTTTCTAAGTTGACTACAATTCTCAATGTAAAAATTTGTAACTTCAAATTCTAAGTTTAGTAGGTTTATTTGATTTTTGGTCTATACTTTAATTCTAAGTTGAGTTGGGTTTTTTTTTATTTTAATTCTATTACTAAGTTGAATAGAACTAATGTAAAAATTCGTTATTTTTTTTTTCAATTTTAGGGTAGTTTTAACTGGAAAAAATTGTTACATTTAATTTTATTCCTAAGTTGAATAGAATTGATGTAAAAATTCGTTATTTTATTCTTTCTTCAATTTCAGGGTAGTTTTAATTGGAAATTTATTTGTTAAACTATCACTAAATTAAAGATTATTTTGTGAGTTTTATGCGGGGTGTAAATTTGTTTTTAAATCTAATTTTCAGAACTCAAGATACAACATAAATAATGTATTGAGCGTACAAAACGTAATAAATAAAATCTAAAAACTAATAAAATAAAATAAATATAATTATAAATATTAAAAAAAGACTCGTGCATTGCACGGGTAATAAGCTATCTATCTATACTATAATATAATAGTTGAAATATTAAAAGTTTGGTTTGTTGGTACGATACCAGTTTTTTTTATACAACGTGTTTTTACTTAATTACCCTAACTTATTTATAAAAATATATTATTAAATAATAACAGTACATATTTATAACTAATTAATTTTTTTAGTTAAAACACATTATTTTTTCTAATAAAATTTTCTCCTTATTATAATTAAACTATTTAAAATGTATCCAACTATTTAATTAGATACATCTTGAGTCCTATTTATCTTAAAATATGGGATTAAATATTTTAAAATTGATTATAATCAAAAAATTTATTCCAAAAATCAATTTAAAAAAAAATAAAATATACAAAAAGAAAAGAATAATTGTGCCACTTCGCATGACACATGATATAAGTTAGTAAAAGTTTAATTACTAAAATTTAAATTTTGTATCATATCATTTTTTATATGAAAATATGTTACGGATGTAAAAATAATATGGGTATCTATGCAAATTGAATTTTACTGAACATGAAATTTTGGATTTTAATCTGAATTTAAATTTGAATTTGTTTTCTAAAATAAAAAATGGATCTTATCCAAAATTTTGGTCCCTCTACCGCCAAATCAATAAGAATCATTGATCTTAAAAATATATGAGAACTGTTATATCTAATATTAAAATAATTAATTATTATAATATAAGTTGGTTTTTTAAGTTAACTAGAATTCTCGATGTAAAAATTCGTAACTTTAATTCCGAGTTGAGTAGATTTATTTGATTGTTGGTCTATATTTTTATTCTAATTTTAGTAGGTTTTCTTATTTTTAATTCTATTCCTAAGTTGAATAGAATTAATGTAAAAAATCGTTATTTTTATTTTTTCTTTGGTTTTTGGGTAGTTTAAATTGGAAAAACATTATTAAACGCTAACTAAATTAAAAATTATTTTATGAGTTTTGTTTGGGTTGTAAAATTCAATCTAATTTTTAGAACTCAAGATACAACATAAATAATATAATGAGTCTATAAAACCTAATAAATAAAATATAACTCATAACATAAAATTATTAAAAAAATTACAAATTATTATAATTATAAATATTAAAAAAAATAACTGTGGTAATTAACTCCTTATATATAATAAGATCTTATCCAAAACTTTGGTCGGTCACTGTACTACCAAAAGTATATGATCCGTTGGATTATAAAACTGTAAATATTCAAATGGATGAGAACCGTTAGATATAATATTAAAAATTGTATTTGATTAATAATAAGATAGTATTTAAATACTAAAAGGTGTATTTTGATAATTTAAACCAATTATAAATGAGTTTTCTATATTGAATAGAAATCTTTATATCGTAGTTATCTTTTCTCTTTAGTTTATGGATAGTTCCGGTTAGATAAAAATTATTAAACCATCATTAAATTAAATATAATTCTGTTAGTTTCGCATGGGCTGTAAAATCGTTAAAATCTGTTGTCTAAAACTCAAGATAGAGCCCAAACAGTAAAGTGATTATCTAAATTTTAATAAATATTTTTTTTATTGTAGCACCAATTTAATTTTTTTCCTAATTCTTTTAAATTTATAAATTCTATTTTTATTTCAATGAAATATTAAAATCAATTTAAGAAAAAATTAAAATCGATCTGGTCCGTGTACGATCACTATACGACCAAATTAATAATTATAGTTAGATCTTAAATAGATCGATGAGAATTGTTAGATATAATATTAAAACTGTTAGGTCCAAAGTATCGTAGAAGGGGGGGTTGAATACGATACTCACAAATAATTTAATTTCGTTCGCGGATTAATCTTTCAGTTCTATAACGAAATCAAACACACCAAACCAAATCAAGTTTCGGGGAATATATCTTTTTATAAATATAAACCTCGAGGGGTGCTACAATTTCTAATCCGTAGATTATCGTCAATGAGTTTAAGGTAACACAAATACACAACAATAATCAAGTTCTGAGCACTATTAATTTCTCTGATAATTTTCTCCGGCTCTTCTCTCTCTCAGTTATGTGTCTGTGTTGAATGCCCTTAACTGAAGAAGACACCTTCTTCACTCTGTATTAACTGTAGGCTTTGTTTAGAAAAACCATCGAATTAGAATTGTAGAAACAATCATGGCCGTTGGATCTTCTTCAACCTGTCAGACAAGTAATTCTTTTCACCTGCTCCATGAATTAAAAACCATCGAATGGATTTAAAAACCATCGAATTAATTAAGTTAATTCACCATTCGATAGTTTTTTAATTAAAACTATCGAATACCAAATTAACTTATTTTGGTTTTCAATTAATCACTTTACCTACCATTCGATAGTTTTCTAATTAGAAAAACTATCGAATTCCTTTTCTTGTCTTTTGTTCATTAATGATTCCACTGAGCTCCTGGGTGTTTAAGAAATAAACTGTATCAATTTCTTCGGAGACGATAAAACAACTTGATCTTTTCAATGCCGTCACCTAGTGCAACTGGTCTGGTTCACAGATGAATAACACTTGATCAATTCTTATTTTATGTCTTCAATACATTGCTGCTGATACGTCCCTTGTCGTTCTGGTTGCTTCATCACTGGAATCCCGTGGTACTGAACCCTAAATCATTCACATACTTCTGTCGTCTTCAAAGTCTTGTTTCTATTGCTGTCACTGAGGCTTGAACATTTTCATGAACTTCTTTCCGTGACCTGTTTACGGACTTCAAGAATACATAACGTATTTTGATTTTTTGAGTTTACCTTTTCTTCTCTGATTCTGGATTCCTGTGCTTCTATTAATACTATTGTTTGTCTTGTCCTTTGTTGAGTTGTATTTATCTCTTTTACATCTTATGTTACATTATGCTTTACAAAAACGTGTATCCGATTAATAATAGAATTATATTTAAATACTAAAAAGTGTATTTTGATAATTTAAAAGTTTTCTATGTAAAAATTCTTAAATATCTTTTCTCTTGAATTTATGTATAGTTCCAATTAGATAATAATTGTTAAACCAAATATCAAGATAACAATTCATATTGATTACAATATTAAAAATTATGAATATAATGCTCATGTATATCATACTAACAATGATACACACTTACGAGAACTGTACATAAATAAATTTAAACACTTTTTTTCTGAAGGAACATAACAATTTGATTAATCCAAATTATAATTATATTATTTTACATATAAGAAACAAAAAAGGATAATATTAAAATATTATTAAAATATTGAGGGTTTCGTATTTATAAACGATAATTTTGAATATAATACTTATATTAAAATGTGTATTTGATTAAAGGTAGTATTATATTTAAATACTAAGAAGTGTGTTTTGATAATTTAAACCAATTATAAATTAGTTTTCTATATTGAATTGAATTCTTTATGTACAAATTCTTAACCATCTTTTCTTTTCGGTTTATGGGTAGGTCAACTGGTCAAGTTAGATAATAATTATTAAACCATCATTAAATTAAAGATAATTTCGTTAGTTTCACATGGGTTGCAAAATCGTCAAAATTCAATTTATAAAACTGATAGAACCTAAATAGTAAAGTGAGTATCTAAATTTTAATAAAGATTTTTTTTGTAGCACCAATTTATTTATTTTTCCACTAATTGTTTTAAATATAGAAATTTTATGTTTCTTTCAATAAAGTATTAAAATTAATTAAGAACAAATTCAAATAGATAAAGAATATAATAATATGAGAATAAAATTTTATATAATCATAACATAATTTTTATTCTGTTTAATAATTTTTAAGTAATAATGTATTTTAAAATTTTATATACACTGTAAATAAAACCGAAACATTAAAAATAAAAGCAGTTAGTAAGATAATTATATCAGTATATACTGGATATCCTTATTATATTAAATCCTTAGATAAAAGTTCTATGAAGACCTAAACTTAACTGGAGACCCTGGAGACCCTGGAGACCGCCTCTTACACCATTCGTTTCTATCTAATCCAAGGGTACATATTATTTTGTTTTACACACTTATAAATTGGTTGTATGTAGGCATATACAGCTAATACATTACCAACAACGTTAACTACAGTATGCATTACATTCATTCTCACGTCTTCCATTTTTTTATTCAAAACATTTGCACAGTTTTACTATTCTGTGTTATTTTGTTTGCAAAAATTTTTACTTTCAATTATTTTATTAATAATTTTTTAGTGCAATATATTATTATTTTAATTTAGTGCATTACTTTAGTTGCAAAACATTATTATTTTACTATTTTATTCTTTATTTTTGCATAATTTAATTTTTTACACATTTTTTTCATTGTTATGCAGTAAGCATTGGTTTTTTTTATTTGTAAAACATATTTTTTATATGCAAAACTTTTTGTTTATAATATTTGCAGTACGATGTTTAGTGATATATATCCTCCCAAATCCTACCAACTTGCTAAATAAAATGTCGGATGTTGTAGGTTTTAAGAACGTGGATGGTTAAAAAGAACAACATGTGTAATTGTGTATAATAATATAATTTTGTTATGTTTAATTTTATAAAGTATAATAAAAAATGATGATCGTTGAATTCAAGTTAATCTAAGGGTGTAGAATTGGTCTACAGGTCTCCGCCTTTTTGTTAGTCTCCGCTGAACCCATGTAATAAACATAATATGGATCTTATCCAAAATTTTGATCGTACGGTCATGGACAACCAAACTAACAAGGACATCTTAACTAGATAAATGAAAATCGTTAGATCAAATATTAAAAAAGTGTATTTTATTAATAATAGGATTATATTTAAATTCTAAAAAGTGTATTTTTATAATTTTAAACCAAATATACCAAATATAAATAAGTTTTCTATACTGAATAGAATTCTCCATGTAAAAAATTCGTGACTTTATTTTCTCTTTCATGGACAATTCCGGTTAGATAAAAATTGTTAAACCATCTTTTAATTAAAGATAATTTAGTTATCTTCATGTGGGGTGTAAAATCGTTAGAATCTAATTTAGTAAAGTGAGTATTTAAATTCTAATAATAATTATTACGTCATCATTATTTTAATGCCAATTTAATTACTTTTTTCTAACTATTTTAAATTTAGAAATCTATGTTCAAATTCCCCATTTATCCTTCACCCCCTCTCCAACTTTCTCCCCCTTAGTTGAGGAATCCTCGATAAAAGCATCCTCAGCATAAAAGAAATTAGAAGGATCAAGTTGCTGATATGAAGAACCAGGTTGTCCAGATTGTTGGTTCTTTAGCATACTCCATATAGACTGTACTCCGTCACCTTGATTCTCCAAGAAATCCATAAGCTGCTTATTAAACTCATTTATAGAAGCTAGCGACAGGTCAATGTTCTCCAATCTTGAGTTGGTAGTCTTTTCTATGCGATCCAGCCTCTTGTTTAGCTTAGACTCCACTCGTGAAAGGGAATCCATTGCATCTTTTACCCGCGCTTGACCATCCCGGATAACCAGAATGTCTTCTTTCAAAGCTTCATGTCCTTGAGACAGTGCAGTTACTTCATTCATGAATCCATCTTTAAGCTCCCTGACGTCCATCCTCAGCTCGACTAGTTCTTCCATAGCTTCCTTCTTTAAGGAGTCCACTGCCTGCTTCGTACCTGTTATAGTGCCAGATGCACTGCCAATGACCCTGAATGTTCTTCTGGAATCAGCTGCAGCCAAGTCAACTTTCTCTTGAATAGACTTTAAAGAAACATTGTCTTGACTGGAGGAGATCCCTTGGTCAAAGTAAGGTCGCAGTGGAACCTTGAAAAGTGGATTTCCTTCTTTGTCTCGAACTGTCATCTCCTTGAGGGAAGATTGGACTTGTAGCTCTCTTTCTGTTGGTAACAGCAGATCATCAATATTAGGTAGGGTTAGGGTGTCACTCCTCACATTTGGCTCTGGGTGTACACTCAACGTTTCTGTCGGTGTTTGAATCATTTTTCCTTTCCCACTCAGGCCAGGTGTAAGTGTTTTTGTTTCACTCAAATCCTTTGTGCTGATTGTACCTGCAGAAGAGATCACCGTAGCCATCCTTAAGGAGGTCACCGGTGGTGCAATGGGGCTTCGCAAGTCCCCGTCCTTGGATAAACCAAGTTGCTGATCATCCTTAGATGATATATCCTTTGAAGGATCTAGAGTTTGAATCTCTAGGGGGTTAGAAACAGGCTCTTTTAACAGCAGAGATCCCGAATCTTCCCCGTGAGTCTGTAAAGACTTCACCTCAGTTGACTCCTCAATAGTAATTGATTCACTGTCAACGAGTTGCCGATCTGCACCTACGTCAGACCCTTTACCCGCAGGATCCAGATATGTTCCATCTGGGGAGGTAGACAATGACCTTTTAGATTGTGCATTTAGGTCAAAGCCTTCTCTCGACGTCTGTGAAGACCCTTGGTTCTGAGAACCTTCAACCAGTGAACCTGACCGTAATATGGTCGGAACACCAGTTGCTTCCGTCAATTCTTCCTTACTTGATTGAGCTATTGGTTCAGATATTGCTTTCGTTAGCGTAGCCCAATCAGCATCAGAAAAATCAGTAAAGGGCTCTTTGAATGAGAGAAATGAAGTATCAGCAGTTGCCTCAGTTTCTGTTCTTCTCCTTTTAGTGGAAGGCAGAGCTGCTGTTGAAGGGTGTATCTCCTTATGTGGTGCTGCTTTGGCACTATCTCCCTCTACACTCATGGATGGTTCTTTAATGGGTATAGTAGGGGAAGGAGGATCGTTTATGTTTTCATTTGGCTCTTCCAAAGGCTCTTCGACCGTGGTTAGAGGTTGTGGGTTTGCAACCTCCTGGTCAGGAATGGCCACTGAGGGCTCTGGATCAACATCCATTGGTACAGGTGCCATTACAGGTTCAGGTTGTGGAATATTACCTTGATTTACCTGTTCCCCTGGGGGTAGAAGTGGTAGGGGCACCGTTCTTAGATATTCAGTGAGAACAGTGGGTACCCCTGGAAGATAGTTGTCCTTCCTAATGAGAGCGGTTATGGCATTGCTCTTCATTCTCATGCACTCCTGGTTGGCTTCACCTTCAAAGATCTCCCGTTCATCATCTGTTAAGATATCATTGAGAATTAGCTGTAGGAACCTAGGATAGAAACAGAGCACATCTTCATTTATGCATGTTCTTTCATCCAGTGGTCCCATGCACATAACTACTTGATCAATCACTATCTGTCCTATGTTAATATGCCTGTTGTTCGCAATGGCAAACCCTATCTTTTGAAGGAATAAGGGAATGCCATGCAGATTTGTTAGCTTGGCAGTAAAAACATGTATCAGGGTATGAAAGAAAAAGTTCCATGGCTTTGGCAGGTAATGCTTTAGGAACTCTCCCACCAAGAAGTTAGGTTGTTGACTTCTGATAAGAGTGAAGAAAACATGTATTTCCTCAGTTGTGGGATCCGGAACTAGGTTTTCTGTTGGAAAATGAAGAATTCTATTGAAATCATGTTCCGTCACCCTTATTGTTCTGCCCCCTGGCACAACAAAACTGAAGGACCGTATGTTATTCTCAGTTGTATCCGTGGCGGTTGTGTACAACGCAGTCAATTGATCAATGCAAAGGACCACGGGAGTACTTACAGCGTATGCCACTAACGAACGTGTATTCAAAAACTCTGCCCATGCACGAATTTGAGGATTCGTTATGGATTGCAGATTTTGAAACGAGACATGATTAGTCTTGGTAACAATAAATTCTCCAGCCATTTTAAAATTTCCAGAAAATTCAAATAAACCAAAACTAATTTTTTTTTTTTAAATTTAATTAATTAATTTAATTAATTAATCAAACTCTAACAAAAATACCCCTTTTTCTTGATAACACAACTTCGAGAACTGTCAAGATATAAAACCCTAATTGTTACAGCCAACTAACAAACAAAATCACAAGAACTCAATTGTATAAACAATTAAATTCCAAGAAGTGTTCTGTTAAAGATTTCTTTGAAGTGCACAATTTGGGTTCGATGGTTTCTCCTTCACTTTGTTTCGAAACTCAAAAACAATCAAGGATTCACTGTTAGAAGAGAATCAACAGTGAAAAACAGTAATCTTTTTAAGTTTTACTCGGTTAAAACTGAAGAAACTATCGAGATGTGTTCTTGAAACTATATCAAAAATGTATGTATATATAATCGGCCACTTGCAAGTTCTCAGATCTAAAAAAAATGAGAAAGAGACAAGGCACGATTTTATACCTTTTAAAACTTATAGGGGTAATCTTGTCAATCCTGGTTCGATAGTTTTTAATTGAACTATCGATAGTTTTCTGCAAGGGGTAAACCTGTCAACTGGAATTCGATAGTTTTTGAAAAACTATCGAATTTTTTGAATTTCAGAATTTTAAAAGGTTTATCAGAAAACTATCGAAGTGTTTTTCTTTGAAAAACTATCGAGCAAATGCTTTTGAAAAACTATCGAGAACTTTAATATTCAGTAATTAAGTTCACTTCGATATTTTTCTTAATTTTTCAAAATCTATCGAGGATTTAAATATTGAATAAAGTAAATCCACTTCGATACATTTTAAATTAAACTCAAAAACTATCGAGAATTGTTTTCGATAGTTTTTCTTTTCCTTTTCAAAAACTATCGAAAATTAATTTCGATAGATTTATCTATGTACTTGAAAAACCATCGAATTTCCTAAATTTGATATTTTTGCTTCTGTCTTCATTTTAAAACCTGTTCTTGTTTTAAAAATCAGAATTTTTATTTCCTGCTTAGTTTTAATTCTAATAAATCTTTTCAAATTTACCAAAATCAATTCTTAACAGAAAATTCACAATTTTCTTAGAATAAAATCAATTAAATATCATTGAGTGATATTAACCAATTGAAATCTAATCAATTATGCTGCATTAATCTACAATGTTTAAAAACAAAGCAAATTAATTCAAATTAAATAAATGCTTGAATATTTAGAACAAATATTAGCACTTAAATAATTTTTAGAATTAATAACTAATTAAATGCCAGAAGATATATCATCCATAATTATGACATAAAATTAGTATAATAATCCTAATTACGAGAATTGCTCCAGAAAATAAATTCACGAGTCCTAAGGATATAGCGATTCTTAAACTCATGTATTCACCAGGACCCTCTGCAGTTACTGACTTCTAATCAAAATCAATTAGAAAGATTTAACATCCCAAGTTCACCAACCAGCTTATTGAAAGTGGATTCATCAAGCGGTTTAGTAAAGATGTCTGCAATTTGATCCTCTGTGGGTACAAAGTGTAACTCCACAGTTCCATTCATGACATGCTCTCGGATAAAATGATACCTGATGTCGATGTGCTTTGTCCTCGAGTGTTGCACTGGGTTGTTTGAGATTGCTATGGCACTTGTGTTGTCGCAAAATATAGGAATCTTTGTCAACAGAAGTCCATAGTCACAGAGTTGGTTTCTCATCCACAATATCTGAGCACAACAGCTACCAGCAGCAATGTATTCAGCCTCAGCTGTTGATGTGGACACTGAATGCTGCTTCTTGCTATGCCAGGAAACCAATCTTCTTCCAAGAAACTGACAGCTTCCTGAAGTACTCTTCCGATCAATCTTACAACCTGCAAAATCAGAGTCTGTGTATCCAATAAGATCAAATCCTGTATCTTTAGGGTACCAAATTCCAAGATTTGGGGTCCCCTTAAGATATCTAAATATTCGCTTAACAGCTATTAGATGAGATTCTTTAGGATCAGACTGAAATCTAGCACACAAGCATGTTGCAAACATTATATCTGGTCTACTTGCAGTGAGATAAAGTAATGAGCCTATCATACCTCTGTAGCCTGTGATGTCAACCTTCTTACCAGTTTCATCCTTATCAAGCTTAGTGGCAGTTGGCATAGGAGTCTTTGTTGTAGATGAGTCTTCCATTTGATACTTCTTAAGAAGATCCTTGATGTACTTGGACTGACAAATGAATATACCATCTTGTTTCTGGTATACTTGCAATCCAAGAAAGAATGACAATTCACCCATCATGCTCATTTCATAACGACTCTGCATTAACTTAGCAAATCTCTTGCATAGATCATCATTAGTAGAACCAAATATTATGTCATCAACATATACTTGCACCAATATCAAATCATTTTTATGCTTTTTGACAAAGAGAGTTTTGTCTACAACACCTCTTGTAAAATCATTTTCAAGTAAGAATTCAGAGAGAGTGTCATACCATGTCCTTGGAGCTTGTTTGAGTCCATAGAGAGCTTTGAATAGAAAGTACACAAAGTCTGCCAATTTTGAATCCTCAAAACCTGGAGGTTGTTCCACATACACTTCTTCTTCTAACTCCCCGTTCAGAAAAGCACTCTTCACATCCATTTGATATACCTTGTAATTGGAATGTGCAGCAAATGCCAGAAACATTCTGATGGCCTCAAGTCTTGCTACTGGTGCATAGGTTTCATCATAATCTATACCCTCTTCTTGAGAGTAACCTTTAGCAACCAGTCTGGCTTTGTTTCTCGTTACAATGCCATCTTCGTCCAACTTATTTCTGAATACCCATCGTGTTCCAATAACAGATTTTCCCTTAGGCCTGGGTACCAGCTTCCAAACTTTCTGCCTTTCAAACTGATTGAGTTCTTCTTGCATAGCAATTACCCAATCTGGATCATCTAGAGCATCTTCAACTTTCTTAGGTTCTGTTTCTGAAAGAAACCCAGAATAGTGACATTCATTTTGTGATGTTCTCCTAGTTCTCACTCCTGTGTCCGGATCACCAATGATCAAGTGAAAGGGATGATCTCCATTCCATACCCTTTGTCTTGGCAGATGCGATCTTGATGATTCTCCTTGTTCTAGATGTTGTGGAGTGTGACTAGTTGATCCTTCTCCTGCTCCCCCTGAGTTGTTGACGGTTTGATCTGGTGATTCTGAAGACTGACTAGTGGATCCTGTATTTTGAGGATTTCCACTTTGGTCACCACTTGGTCCAGAATCATTATCATTATGATTATTATTAATGATTGTAACAACTTCAGGTACTTCATCATTGTCAGAGAGATCTCCTGATAAATTTTCAAATACCAAGGATTCAGAGTTCTCTCCAGTTTGCAGGCCTGGTCTTTTAGTGTCGTCAAATGTTACATTAAAGCTTTCCAACACCTTCTTATCTTCAATCACATATACCCTGAAAGCCTTAGATTCCAGAGAATAGCCCAGAAAAATGCCTTCATCTGCTTTGGCATCAAACTTGCCAAGATGTTCTCCATCTTTAAGTACAAAACACTTTGCACCAAACACATGAAAGTACTTCAGTGTTGGCTTCTTGTTGGCTATTAACTCATACGGAGTCTTTTCATGATCTTTGTTGATCAGGGTTCGATTCTGAGTGTAGCAAGCTGTATTCACTGCTTCAGCCCAAAAGTAAGTGGGAAGTTTTGATTCACTCAACATGGTCCTTGCTGCTTCAACCAAGGTCCTGTTCTTCCTTTCCACTACTCCATTTTGTTGAGGAGTTCTTGGTGCTGAAAACTGTCTTGATATTCCTTTCTCTGAGCAGAAATCATTTAGAACTGCATTCTTGAATTCAGTTCCATTGTCTGATCTGATTGTCCGCACAGGTAGCTTAGCTTCCACTTCTATCTTCTTGATGTGATCAATGATTAGTTGTGTTGCTTCATCCTTTGTTTGTATGAACAACACCCACGTGTACTTGGAGTAGTCGTCCACCATCACCAATGCATATCTGTTTCTTGAAAGTGACATAACATTAACTGGACCAAATAAATCCATATGAATCAGCTGTAATGGTTCAGTAATGCTTGTCATTCCTTTGCTTCCATGTGATGCTTTCTTCGACTTCCCCTTTTCACATGCTTCACATAGTCCCTCCTGATTGAATTCCATCAGGGGCAACCCTCTCACTAATTCTCTCTTTACCAAAGAGTTCATAGTTTTGAAGTTCAGATGTGAGAGCTTCTTGTGCCATAGCCAACTTTGTTCTGAAGATGCCTTTGCATAGAAACATGTAACTTCTCCTTCACTGGTAGAACTTAAGTTAGCTATAAACAAATTTCCTTTTCTCACTCCCAGTAGAGTAAGCTTCTCATCCTTCCTGTTGGTGATCAAGCACTTGTCCTTTCTGAAATCTACATTGTAGCCTTTATCACAGAATTGACTGATACTTAGTAGATTGTGCTTTAATCCTTCAACAAGAGAGATGTTTTCAATGATGACATTTCCAGCTTTCAATTTACCATATCCCGTAGTGAATCCTTTGCTGTCATCTCCAAAGGTTACAATCGGGCCGGTCTTCTTAACCACCTCTGTAAGCAGGGACTCTTCACCTGTCATGTGTCTAGAACAGCCACTATCCAGAATCCACACAACCTTTGAGCTTTTAACCTTACCCTGCAATCACAGATTGATTAAGCGGACTTTGGTACCCAAAATTGTTTGGGTCCTGATGGTTTAGATGATTTAACAGGAGTAACATTCAATTTAGTCTTACCCTGTTTGATATTCATAGTATCTGTGGATTTAACATTACTAGAGCTATTGCTACTATCAGACATCAACTTAAAATAAGCATGCATGATGTTGTACTTACATAGCAAACACTCTTTCTTTCCACAGGGCTCATGATTATCAGGCATGTCAGACATGTTATGCATTTCAGAAGCATTAGCAGTTTCTACTTTAACCTTTTTACATGCATGCGTAAGGTGTCCAGCAGAATTACAAATAGAACACAACTTCCTAGATGCAATGGGAGAAGATGGAACCAATTCCTGATTAACAATCTTCTTCCTCCCATTCCTGTTCTTTTTAACATTACTAGCTAAGGAACCTACTTCAGTTTTAGGTAAATCAGGTTTAGGTAACACATTCTTTACTGATTTCCTAGGTAACTTAGTCTTTACCTCTTTTTCCTTCAATAAATCCTCCTCAAGCAATTCTTGTGCTATGAAAAGATCATCCTCATAAAAGAGAGGTGGAAACGGCTTAACAAAAACTGGACAATCAACATTCTTAAGAACATGTGGAGTATTCCTTTTGACAACTGAAGGTGTCACAGGGAATTCCAAAATCTTCTTACCAACTTTCTTGTTATAGTCAAATCCTATAGCAGTTTTATTCTCTACGGCCTGAGTATCAATGATTTCCTTAGCCACTAGAGCGGAATTCTTAAAAGCATTCAGCTTCAAATCTAGATCTGAAATCTGCTTCCTGAGGATAGTCTTTATCTCATCATTACACTTGACCTTGTTCTCTAAGTACGCATTCTTTTGCTTAAGATCTTCTAATGTTACAGCTACAAGCTCTAGTTCTTCATTTTTAGATTCTAGCCTTTTAATCTTAAGAACTAGTTTAGCATTTTCCATTTCAGATGCTAGCATGCTTGTGTGTACATTAAACAATTCTACACTAAGATCTTGCACAATTTTCTTGTACTCAGAATTAGACATATCAATTGTAGTTAAGATAGGTACCTAAGATGATTGAGGTGATTCCTCTGAAGAGTCAGCCATTAGAGCAACATTTACATATTCCTCCTCTTCATCCGAATCAGTATCATCCCAGTGCTTTCCCTCTGCTATGTAAGCCTTCCCTTTCTGCTTTCCAGAGAATGCCTCCAACTGCTGTTTAAGCTTGGCATTCTCCTTCTTCAACTCATCATAAGAATCCTTCTTTCCATAGACATCTTTCATGTCTCTTGCTTGACGAGGCTTCCGGCATTCAGTGGCGAAATGCCCTAACTCATTGCAGTTATAGCATCTTGATTTGCTTCTATCAATCATGCCAGTCTTGTAGCCTCCCTTAAAGCCTGTACTAGGTGTATAATTGCTCTTCTGGAATCTGTTGGTTGAGCCCTTGAACTTGTACTTAGGGTTTCTCTTGAAACGAATATGACTAAACTTTGCAGCTAAGTACGCCATGGTTTTGTCTTCCATTTGCTCAAGCTCTTCTAGGGTGTAGTAATCACTTTCATCAACACCCAGATTCACAGAATCCATTTCTGCTTCTATTATCACCTCCTTTCCAGCTCTAGGGGTTTGAACCTGAATCTCAGAAGTTATTGGTTCATCCACTACAAGTGATGCTGATCTCACAAGTGCATTGTGCTTGCTGTCCACTGTCCCTGATCCGTAGATTATCACCCTTTGTTCCTGTTCCATCTCATAGGTCTTCAACTTGCCATAGATCATCTCTAATGACATCTTTGTGAAGTCAATTCTTTCCCTAATGGATGATGACTTGTGTTCTACATGATGGGGCAACGTCATCATGAACTTCCTGTTCGATTCTCTCAGTGGATAGGTCTTTCCTTTCATTGCCAATTCATTGAGGAGCTTAGTATACTTCTCAAAGACCTGAGTTATACTTTCTCCTGGCAGTGACCTAAACGCTTCGTATTGAGAAGTCAGAATGTCCAATCTGTTTTCCTGCACGTCTTCAGTTCCTTCCATTATTAGGTTAATGGTATCCCACATATGTTTCCCGCTTGTACAGTTCATCAACTGATAGCTCATTTCCTTGTCCGCGGAGTCCGTCAATATCAACATTAAACCGGTGTCCAATCGAATCAGTTCTTTGTCAGAATCTGTAAATTCACTTATCTCCTTAGGTTGGGTGCCTGAAGGAATCCTGCTACCGTCAGGAGCTGTAGATTCACTAACTGGTTTCATTGGTACAAACGGTCCGTTCTCTAATATGCCAATATATAACGGATTAGATGCCTTGATAAATAACAGCATCTTCATCTTCCACAAACCGAAATCATCTCTAGTAAACGGGGGAACTTTAATACCAGCGGTTGTCTTTGGAGCACACATGGTTTCTGAAAATTTCAAATTGTTTAAAATTCAAGAAATTCCAATTAAATGAAAAAATTTGAAAGTTAAAAAATTTGCTTCGTATTTTCACGCTACTTTTGATTTTGGTCTCATTCACCGGATCTGATTTGTATATCAATCAAGTAGCTCTGATACCAATTGTTAGGTCCAAAGTATCGTAGAAGGGGGGGTTGAATACGATACTCACAAATAATTTAATTTCGTTCGCGGATTAATCTTTCAGTTCTATAACGAAATCAAACACACCAAACCAAATCAAGTTTCGGGGAATATATCTTTTTATAAATATAAACCTCGAGGGGTGCTACAATTTCTAATCCGTAGATTAGCGTCAATGAGTTTAAGGTAACACAAATACACAACAATAATCAAGTTCTGAGCACTATTAATTTCTCTGATAATTTTCTCCGGCTCTTCTCTCTCTCAGTTATGTGTCTGTGTTGAATGCCCTTAACTGAAGAAGACACCTTCTTCACTCTGTATTAACTGTAGGCTTTGTTTAGAAAAACCATCGAATTAGAATTGTAGAAACAATCATGGCCGTTGGATCTTCTTCAACCTGTCAGACAAGTAATTCTTTTCACCTGCTCCATGAATTAAAAACCATCGAATGGATTAAGTTAATTCACCATTCGATAGTTTTTTAATTAAAACTATCGAATACCAAATTAACTTATTTTGGTTTTCAATTAATCACTTTACCTACCATTCAATAGTTTTCTAATTAGAAAAACTATCGAATTCCTTTTCTTGTCTTTTGTTCATTAATGATTCCACTGAGCTCCTGGGTGTTTAAGAAATAAACTGTATCAATTTCTTCGGAGACGATAAAACAACTTGATCTTTTCAATGCCGTCACCTAGTGCAACTGGTCTGGTTCACAGATGAATAACACTTGATCAATTCTTATTTTATGTCTTCAATACATTGCTGCTGATACGTCCCTTGTCGTTCTGGTTGCTTCATCACTGGAATCCCGTGGTACTGAACCCTAAATCATTCACATACTTCTGTCGTCTTCAAAGTCTTGTTTCTATTGCTGTCACTGAGGCTTGAACATTTTCATGAACTTCTTTCCGTGACCTGTTTACGGACTTCAAGAATACATAACGTATTTTGATTTTTTGAGTTTACCTTTTCTTCTCTGATTCTGGATTCCTGTGCTTCTATTAATACTATTGTCTGTCTTGTCCTTTGTTGAGTTGTATTTATCTCTTTTACATCTTATGTTACATTATGCTTTACAAAAACGTGTATCCGATTAATAATAGAATTATATTTAAATACTAAAAAGTGTATTTTGATAATTTAAAAGTTTTCTATGTAAAAATTCTTAAATATCTTTTCTCTTGAATTTATGTATAGTTCCAATTAGATAATAATTGTTAAACCAAATATCAAGATAACAATTCATATTGATTACAATATTAAAAATTATGAATATAATGCTCATGTATATCATACTAACAATGATACACACTTACGAGAACTGTACATAAATAAATTTAAACACTTTTTTTCTGAAGGAACATAACAATTTGATTAATCCAAATTATAATTATATTATTTTACATATAAGAAACAAAAAAGGATAATATTAAAATATTATTAAAATATTGAGGGTTTCGTATTTATAAACGATAATTTTGAATATAATACTTATATTAAAATGTGTATTTGATTAAAGGTAGTATTATATTTAAATACTAAGAAGTGTGTTTTGATAATTTAAACCAATTATAAATTAGTTTTCTATATTGAATTGAATTCTTTATGTACAAATTCTTAACCATCTTTTCTTTTCGGTTTATGGGTAGGTCAACTGGTCAAGTTAGATAATAATTATTAAACCATCATTAAATTAAAGATAATTTCGTTAGTTTCACATGGGTTGCAAAATCGTCAAAATTCAATTTATAAAACTGATAGAACCTAAATAGTAAAGTGAGTATCTAAATTTTAATAAAGATTTTTTTTGTAGCACCAATTTATTTATTTTTCCACTAATTGTTTTAAATATAGAAATTTTATGTTTCTTTCAATAAAGTATTAAAATTAATTAAGAACAAATTCAAATAGATAAAGAATATAATAATATGAGAATAAAATTTTATATAATCATAACATAATTTTTATTCTGTTTAATAATTTTTAAGTAACAATGTATTTTAAAATTTTATATACACTGTAAATAAAACCGAAACATTAAAAATAAAAGCAGTTAGTAAGATAATTATATCAGTATATACTGGATATCCTTATTATATTAAATCCTTAGATAAAAGTTCTATTTCTATCTAATCAAAGGGTACATATTATTTTGTTTTACACACTTATAAATTGGTTGTATGTAGGCATATACAGCTAATACATTACCAACAACGTTAACTACAGTATGCATTACATTCATTCTCACGTCTTCCATTTTTTTTATTCAAAACATTTGCACAGTTTTACTATTCTGTGTTATTTTGTTTGCAAAATTTTTTACTTTCAATTATTTTATTAATAATTTTTTAGTGCAATATATTATTATTTTAATTTAGTGCATTACTTTAGTTGCAAAACATTATTATTTTACTATTTTATTCTTTATTTTTGCATAATTTAATTTTTTACACATTTTTTTCATTGTTATGCAGTAAGCATTGGTTTTTTTTATTTGTAAAACATATTTTTTATATGCAAAACTTTTTGTTTATAATATTTGCAGTACGATGTTTAGTGATATATATCCTCCCAAATCCTACCAACTTGCTAAATAAAATGTCGGATGTTGTAGGTTTTAAGAACGTGGATGGTTAAAAAGAACAACATGTGTAATTGTGTATAATAATATAATTTTGTTATGTTTAATTTTATAAAGTATAATAAAAAATGATGATCGTTGAATTCAAGTTAATCTAAGGGTGTAGAATTGGTCTACAGGTCTCCGCCTTTTTGTTAGTCTCCGCTGAACCCATGTAATAAACATAATATGGATCTTATCCAAAATTTTGATCGTACGGTCATGGACAACCAAACTAACAAGGACATCTTAACTAGATAAATGAAAATCGTTAGATCAAATATTAAAAAAGTGTATTTTATTAATAATAGGATTATATTTAAATTCTAAAAAGTGTATTTTTATAATTTTAAACCAAATATACCAAATATAAATAAGTTTTCTATACTGAATAGAATTCTCCATGTAAAAAATTCGTGACTTTATTTTCTCTTTCATGGACAATTCCGATTAGATAAAAATTGTTAAACCATCTTTTAATTAAAGATAATTTAGTTATCTTCGTGTGGGGTGTAAAATCGTTAGAATCTAATTTAGTAAAGTGAGTATTTAAATTCTAATAATAATTATTACGTCATCATTATTTTAATGCCAATTTAATTACTTTTTTCTAACTATTTTAAATTTAGAAATCTATGTTCAAAAATTCAAATCAATCTAAGAAAAATTCAAATCAGCAAAGAATATAATAATACGAGGATAAAATTTTATAAATTTGTGCATATTTTTTTATCCTATTTGATTAAATTTTATATCATAACTAATTAAATATTATTTATTATTAAATAATAAATTATACGCAAATGGTGATTTTGTTTTATAAGAACTCATAGAGACCTAATTTAATTGTTAGCAGGACTATATTCATATTTAAAAATACCGTATTTTGAAATTTTAGACTCAGATACAGAATAGGCCTAACTTTTTTAACCTATATACATTGTAAATTATTAAATTCGAAACTTTAAAAGTTTGTTAATCAATTAGTATAGTACTTTTTTGAAAAATCGTACTTTATAAAAAATATTATCAAATAACCCATGTCTACAAGAAAAAAATTGAAAAAATTCTTATTTTTCAAAAAAACCTGTAAATTTTAATATGTTGTTGGTAGATTCAAACCTTAGATCATTCTACGTGATAATTTTACTGTTATATCTAATGTTTCTCAACAATTTAATTTGAATGATCCAACGATTATGGATTGAGTGATCAAGCGACCAGACTTATAAGAAATCTTTCATTATTTAGTCTTTAATATAATAACATATATATTTACGGGATATACTATAAAAAAATGAATTTTATACAGAATTTTGATCTTCACGGTGTACTACTTTAAAAGAAGAACTATTACAAAAAAATTATATTTTAATTGATAATTTATTTTCTCAAAAGTTCAAATTTCCCGCATCATTAACATATTACAAAAAAGAGTATATTATATTTTAGCAATAAATATTTAAAAAAATATAATATTAAAAAATATATAAATATTAAAAAAAATTAATAATGATATCCTGGTAGTTTGGTCCTAACTACCGCCAAAACACTCTCAACCGTTAGATCCAATACTTTTAAAAATAGACGATCAAGATTATATCATATAAAAAGAAGTTATTATCTAAAAATGATATAAGTTAAAAGATATTATATTAGTGTTGTGGAATAAAATCTGAGCTTACGAATTTAATGCGAGGGTTTAATGAGCTTTGAGCTTTTATGGCTGCACTTGTGTTTCGAGACTAAATCGGTCCTCACAAGATGCCTACGTATCTCAATTCGTTATTGAGAATCAAGCCAAAGACGTAGTTCTTGGTGTTGCCCTCGGGGCTATGGAGGCAGGGGCACACCAAGGACGTAGTGACTTGTATGTCCTTATTCGAGGATGAAGTCTAAAACGTAGTTCTAGGGGTGCCTTTGTGGCTTGTTGCGCCTTCGAGGCGTTGTGACGTATGGAGCTGTGTCCAAAACGTAGTAGATGACGTATGGAGCTGTGTCCAAAACGTGACGTATGGAGCTGTGTCCAAAACGTAGTTCTGATTGTAGGATCAGGGTCCTTATATAGGCGTCTAGAGCCTAGTATTTATGGTATGTTTAGGAGTCTTAGCGAATAAGTCTCCTTTTTGATATTGGATAAACATTGTATTTCTTGCTGGAGAATTCGTTTCCTTGTTGATAAAGGCTATGACTCATTAATTACCTTTAATTGGGATTCCGGATCCTTCTTTGATGAATTTACCATATTTTGGACTCTTTTTATGAGCTGTATATTTTCCCTATTTATTAATTACGAAATTAATAAATAATCTGGGTTTTGGGCCTTAAATACTTGGTCTTTCCAAAGAATCAGCAATTATATTTCTATAATTACTTTTCTATTCATATCATTTGCCCCCCCCCCCAACTTCTGGGAAAATCTCCTTGGGGTTTTCGTAGAAGTTATAACGTGTTTTTCCTCAAAATTTTCTATTTTAAGGGCATTTTTGACCTCAAATTAGGTCATTTTCGACCTCCGTTTCGACCAGGAAACAAGTCATTTTCGACCTGAAATTCGATCTGGATTTCGACCTCGACTGGAGTGAGGTCGAAGGTTTCGACCTCAATTTTTAAGTCTTTTTCGACCTCGAGCCTTCGACCTCGATCCAGCCTTTTTTCGACCTTGATTGGTCCCAAGTCGATGGTATCGACCTCGACTTCCCAGTCATTTTCGACCTCGGTCACTCGACCTCGATCCCTTATACTTTCGACCTCGATTTACAGGTCATTTTTGACCTGGGTCACTCGACCTCGATTCCTCATACTTTCGACCTCATTTTGCAGGTCATTTTCGACCTGGGTCATTCGACCTCGTTTCAGCCTTTTTCGACCATGATTTCTAGGTCAATATCGACCTCGATCTCTAGGTCATTTTCGACCTCATTTTGGCGTGAGGTCGAACGCTTAGACCTCGTTTTCTAGGTCATATTCGACCTCATTCTTTCGACCTTGAATCCTTCTGTTTTCGACCTCACTTGGGTGTGAGGTCGAGGGGTTCGAGCTCGATTTATAGTGTATTTTTTATCTCAATCAATCGACTTCGATCTAGGGTCTTTTCGACCTCGAATTTTCAATTTTTTGACTGGATTTTTGGTGCGAAGTCGATGGAAACGACCTCAATTCCTCGTATATTTTCGACTTCGAGCCTTCGATGTCGTTCTAAGGTTTTTTCGACCTCAATTTCATTATTTTTCGACTTTATTTGGGAGCGAGGTCGTTGGAATCGACCTCGTTTTCCCATATGTTTTCGACCTCGGTCGTACGATTTCGATTTAATGTCTTTTCGACCTTAAATCTTTGATTTTGCCTTGGCTATATTTCAAATTTCATTCTTTTCTTGGGCCTTAACTAGCCCAATTTTTAATTGGACTTAAATTATTCCAGCCTTGGGCCTTATTGGGCCTTTATTGTTTGGGCTTCGAATTTGCCTGAGACCCAAATTATTTGGGTTTTAATCTCTATAATCCATAAATGGATTTGCGGGCCTTAACTGGCTATAGACGGTTGCCCTTCCTTAACCGGTTGGGTTTCCAGTCACTAGGCGATTCCTGGCGAGATTTTCTATTGAATCTCATCGTTTTCTGGGTTTCTTACTTGAAGTTTTGAAGAATTCTTTGAAGATCCTGGGTTTAAAATGGCTGATCGCGCTTCCCAACGTCTATGATAATGCACTAGGATTTCATAGAAGTTATACCGGTCTTTTTCGAGACTTGGGGTCTTTTTATCCCTTACATGGGACTTACTACCCTTTTTTGGGGATTTTAATATACACTAGTGTTTCACGAGTATCGTCTTGGTGTAAAGTGTGGAGCGACCTACACATTTACGACGATTTTGCCTTATTCGAGGCTAACTTGACATTTGCATAACCCTTTTATGTCTTATACCATCTTGTTTTGGCTTCAAGCCTTTCATTGAGCATATCGAATGATGGGGTTTGGACTGAATGTCTTAGGTTTCTGGGGTTTCAACCCTTCATTTGATTTCTAGGAAGCTCATGATTTCATCGAACCTTATTTCTATTTGTCCTAGTAGTGAGTCCAATCAGGACACACTTTAAACATAATAGACTTTCAAATTTGAGGCATGCCAAGTCCTTGGCACATCATGCCCTTCGAGGGTTTCTAGATTGTACGAGCCTCGACCAAATACGTTCTTGACGCGATATGGTCCTTCCCAATTTGGGGCCAACTTGCCTTTTTGTCCAACTCCGAATGCCTCAATCTTTCGGAGGACTAAATCTCATTGTCGAAAGAATCTCTCTGTAACCCTTAGGTTGTAATAGAAAGATGCTCGTTTCTGATGCTGAACTATCTTGGCATTTGCCTCATCTCTAACTTCATCAATCAAATCTAAGGCCAGCCTCAAGCCTTCCTCATTTGTTTATGGCTCATAAGCCTCAATTCTTGGAGACGTGTGAGTAATCTCCACTGGAACCACTGCCTCTGCCCCATATTCCAACAGAAAGGGGGTAGCTCCAGTGGTGACTTTGCAGGTAGTACGATATGCCCATAGTATGGGGAGCAATTCGTCCACCCAAGTGTTTCTGGAGCGTTCAACTCTTTTCTTCAGTCCATCTAGGATAATTGGATTTGCAACCTCAGCTTGCCCATTTTCTTGAGGATGGGCGACAGAAGTGAAGCGCAACTTGATATCGTTCTCATCACAATATTTCTTAAACTCATCGTTGTTAAACTGAGTTCCATTGTCTGTGACCAAGATACGTGGAATCCCGTATCTGCATATCACATTTTCCCAGAAGAAATGCATCACTTGCTTGGTGGTTATCTTGGCTAATGGCTTAGCCTCAATCCACTTGGTGAAGTAGTCGATTGCTACTATCAAGAACTTTCGTTGTGCACTTGCCATTGGGAAAGGTCCAAGTATATCCATTCCCCACATGGCAAATGGAATTGGTGAGTTTATGGATGTCAACATCTCTGGTGGTTGCCTAACCACTGGTGGATGCTTCTTGCACCTTTCACATTTCTTTACGTAGCTTTTAGCATCTGCTAATATGCTTGGCCAGTAGAAACCTAAACGAGTGATTTTATGGGCAAGGGATCTTTTCTTAAACTCATCGTTGTTAAACTGAGTTCCATTGTCTGTGACCAAGATACGTGGAATCCCGTATCTGCATATCACATTTTCCCAGAAGAAATGCATCACTTGCTTGGTGGTTATCTTGGCTAATGGCTTAGCCTCAATCCACTTGGTGAAGTAGTCGATTGCTACTATCAAGAACTTTCATTGTGCACTTGCCATTGGGAAAGGTCCAAGTATATCCATTCCCCACATGGCAAATGGAATTGGTGAGTTTATGGATGTCAACATCTCTGGTGGTTGCCTAACCACTGGTGCATGCTTCTGGCACCTTTCACATTTCTTTACGTAGCTTTTAGCATCTGCTAATATGCTTGGCCAGTAGAAACCTAGACGAGTGATTTTATGGGCAAGGGATCTGCCTCCCAAGTGCTGCCCACAAATTCCTTCATGTACTTCCTTCAGGGCCAATTCTGCCTCTTTAGGTCTTAAACATTTCAGATATGGAATGATGAAAGACTTCTTGTATAGGATTCCCTCAATCAGGGTATACCTTAGTGCTCTGGCGTATATCTTTCGTGCTTCTGAAGTGTCGTTGGGTAACCACCCAGTTTCTAGATGAGATTGATGGGATCTATCCAACAACTAGCAACATCAATGGGTGCTACCAACTTTCCGTTGATGCTTGGGGTCCTCAGGACTTGGAAGTATATACTCCATGCATAGTTTTCAAGTTCGGAAGAAGCAAATTTAGACAAGGCATCAGCCTTCACGTTTTATTCCCTTGGAATGTGCTCTACATAGCATTCGTCGAATTGAGTCATGATGGCCTTGATAAGTTTCAAGTACTTGGCCATGACTTCATCTCTGGCCTCAAATTCCCCATTTACTTGGGAAACCAATAGCCTCGAATCTCCACATACTTTCAGAGTTTTGACCCTCAAGGCTCCAGCCAGCCCTAAACTAGCTATCAGAGCTTCATATTCAGCTTCGTTGTTTGTCGTTGGGAAGTCCAGTTTTAGTGCATACTCTATGAGGAATCCATCAGGACTTTGTAGCACTAAACCGGCTCCACTTGATTTCGTTTTTGATGCTCCATCAAAATAGAGCACCCAACATTCTTTGGAGATTACGTCTTCAACTTCCTTGTCTTCCATTATTGCTTCCTGCCCCCCGACTTCTTGGTTGTCAATGGTACATTCAACCATGAAGTCAGCAAGTGCTTGAGCTTTTATGGCCATTTGAGGCTTATACTTGATGTCGAATTCGCCCAATTCAGTGGCCCATTTGATCAATCTTCCACTAACTTGAGGGCTATGCAAGATGTTTCTTAGAGGTTGATCAGTCAAGACCTCTATCTTGTGAGCCTGGAAGTACGGGCGTAGTTTTCTTGAGGCCATAATCAAGGCTAAGGCAAACTTCTCTATGGTAGATTAGTTTATTTCTGCCCCATGTAGAATCTTGCTTACATAGTAGATGGGTTTCTGAACCTTCACTTCTTCTTTTACCAAAACAGCTCCGAGGGCAGTATTGGATATTGCCAAGTATAGGTAAAGAACCTCTCCTGGTTTTGGTTTGGCTAATAGTGGTGGCTCAGCCATGTATTTCTTCAGGGCTTCAAAGGCCTCTTGGCTTTCAGCCGTCCATTCAAAGTTTTTCACCTTCTTAATTGCTTTGAAGAAAGGTAAGCATTTTTATCCTGACTTAGAGATGAATCTTCCCAATGCTGCTATTATTCCCGTTAGTTTCTGGACTTCCTTGATAGTCCGTGGTGGTTCCATGTCTAGGATTTTTTTGATTTTGTCGGGATTGACCTCGATTCCTCTCTTGGAAACCATCAGGCCTAAAAACTTTCCCGAGCCTACACCAAAGGCACATTTAGCTGGATTCAACATCATCTTGTGGTGCCTTAGCACTTCAAATGCCTCTCAGAGGTGCTCAATATGATCGGCCTTATCGAGGCTCTTGACTAGCATGTCATCTACGTATACCTCCATGGTTTTTCCAATTAGGTGTTCAAAAATTTTGTTCACCAACCTTTGGTAGGTTGCCCCTGCATTCTTAAGTCCAAATGCCATGACTAGATAACAGAAAACACCAAAGTCAGTGATGAATGATACCTTGGAGATGTCATCTTTGTGCATCTTGATTTGGTTGTTTCCGCTGAAGCCATCCATAAAACTTAGCATCTCGTGCCCAGCTGTTGCATCTATCAGAGCATCAATCCTTGGTAAGGGAAAACAATCCTTAGGACATGCATCGTTCAAGTCAGTGAAGTCGACGCACATCCTCCATTTCCCGTTAGCTTTTTTGACCATCACTGGGTTAGCCAACCATTCTGGAAATTGAATTTCCTCAATGAACCTGGCTTCCAAAAGCTTTTCTACTTCTTGTTTTATGGCTTCAAGCCTCTTTGGAACAAAACTTCTCTTCTTTTGTTTCACCGTCTTTCTTTGAGGATCCACATTCAATTTGTGGGTTATCAATTGGGGATCAATCCCTGGTATGTCGGCCGCTGTCCAAGCAAAAATATCATTGTTTTCTTGAAGAAAAGATATGAGTTTGCTTTTCAATGGTTCGGGCAATAACGCCCCAACATAAGTTACCTTCTCTGATTCACCTGGGACTAAGGGAATTGAGACCAAGTCCTCGGCTGGTTTCCCTCTTCTGTCATCATTGTCACTTGTATTCATGTCTTCAATGGGGAGAACCTGCCCCCCGATTCCATCAGGCCTTAACGCGGCTACATAACAACTTCTAGCCATCTTTTGGTCTCCCCGCTCTTCTCCAATCCCATTCCTCGTGGGGAATTTGATTTTCAGATGATAAGATGAGGCAACAGCCTTTAACGCATGAAGACCAGTCCTTCCAAGGATCGCGTTGTAGGTTGAAGTTGCCTTTATAACCACAAAGTTCAACATTTGAGTAGATGTATTCATCCCTTGTCACATGGTCATTGGGAGTTGGATAGTTACTTCCACCTTTGATTCCACTCCATTGAACCCATATATGGGCATATTCGAGGGTGTTAACTGAGAATCAGTATAACCCATTTTGATAAAGGCATCGTGGAACAAGATGTCCATTGAAGCCCCATTGTCAACTAGAACTCTCTTTGTTTCAGAATTGCCTATCACAGGTATGATAACAAGAGGATCATCGTGGGGGAACTTCACCCCTTCTAAGTCGGAATCGTCAAATCCTATTGACACTTCAGTTCTGGCACGCTTTGGTGTTTCTCCAACCACAGTCATTACCTCTCGGGTATAAGCTTTTCTTGAGTTTCGAGAGGACCCGACAACAGTTGGTCCTCCAAATATCATATTGATGACTGGCCCTTGGGGCTTAGGGTTACGATCTTGGTCGGTGTCCCTTCTGTCATAATCCTTTCTTTCATAGTTTCCATTTGGATTTGGCTCCTGGGAGTATTCAACCTTGCATACTCTGTAAATTTTGGCCCAAAATTGTTCTTTTTTGGGGGGAGAATCGGAGTTCTTTGATGTTCTGGGGAACTTTTCCCTAACATTATACTCTTGGGTTTCCTCCCTTTTCTTTGGGTTTCCACTATCACCAGTAGTGGGTTCATATTTTCTCATGCTCTCTTCTGCTTTGATGTATTTGCCGGCTCTATCTTGGAGCTTTAACATGCTCTCGGGTGGATGTTTAGCCAACGACCTTTTGAAGTGGTCATCAGTAGTTCCTTGTTGCAAGGCTATCATAGCCACTCTGTCCTCCAAGTCCGGGACTTTCAAAGCCTCCCGAGTAAATCGATTGATGTAGTCCCTTAGGGCTTCATTCTTTCCTTGACGTATTGCCATGAACGATGCAAAACTTTTCTCATGCACCTTTCCACTAATGAACTGATTGATGAAAGCCTTGATTAGTTCCTTGAATGACCCAATAGAGTTGGGAGGTAGACGGATATACCAACGTTGGGCCATGCCTGCCAAGGTTTGTGGAAACGCCCTACACTTGACCGCATCGTTGGTTGGCTGCAACAGCAGTGCTTTGGAGAAGGTTCTCACATGATTTGCGGGATCTCCCGTTCCATCATAAGCCTTAATCGTTGGCATCTTAAATTTCCTGGAGATGATGGCTTTCATGATGTCTTGAGTGAATGGTGGTGTAGGATCATCAGGATCTCCTAGGGACAACAAAACACTAGGATCACCCCTTGGGGCTTCAGCCCTCTTAGTCCTTCTTGGCGTTGGGTCCAAGTTGATTATCGGGACTCCCCCAGTTGCTCGGCCTTGAGTGTTGGTAGCCTCCTCCTCAGCAAGGAGTTTTTTGAGCCTTGCAGTCTCTGCCTCATGGGCTGCAAGTTTCTCCCTAGTAGTTTGGGGTTGTTCCCGATTGGTTTGGGAAGAACGTCTCCTTATTGGGGCAACGTCCCTCTCATCTCCTGTTGAGTAATTCTCGTCCTCGGTATAGGGACCTGAGAAGTCTTGAATCAAAGGGGTGCGTCTTGTTTGGGGTCCCAGACCTTGAATATAAGGGGGCATGTATGCCTCATGGTAGATGGGATTAGTCCCACTGCTGCCCGCCGGGGGTCGAGGTGGCATACCATAGGTTGGCATGCCGAGAGATTGGGTAGCATATTGGGGAAGATCCGTGGTGTGAAGTTGGAGACCACGTGGTGCGTTTGCAAGAAGCGGAGTGGTTATGATTGGTTACTGGAGAGTGGTCTCTGGTGGATCTCGTCCATGAATGACCATTTGTAGGGGATTCGTTCCTTCAGCAGTAATTGGGACTTCCGGTCCTTGAGTGGTGATGATGGGGGCGTCTGCCCTTTCAGCGCCAGTGATTGGTGGGGGTTGGCTCCCCTGAGTCTCTGTTGCAGAGGTGATTGGGAGTCCAACAGAAGTTTGAGGATCGCGAATTGTTCTTCGTGTGTTTGCCATGGTTGATGTTATCTTCCCACATACGGCGCCAAATGTTGTGGAATAAAATCTGAGCTTACGAATTTAATGCGAGGGTTTAATGATCTTCGAGCTTTTATGGCTGCACTTGTGTTTCGAGACTAAATCGGTCCTCACAAGATGCCTACGTATCTCAATTCATTATTGAGAATCAAGCCAAAGACGTAGTTCTTGGTGTTGCCCTCGGGGCTATGGAGGCAGGGGCACACCAAGGACGTAGTGACTTGTATGTCCTTATTCGAGGATGAAGTCTAAAACGTAGTTCTAGGGGTGCCTTTGTGGCTTGTTGCGCCTTCGAGGCGTTGTGACGTATGGAGCTGTGTCCAAAACGTAGTAGATGACGTATGGAGCTGTGTCCAAAACGTGACGTATGGAGCTGTGTCCAAAACGTAGTTCTGATTGTAGGATCAGGGTCCTTATATAGGCGTCTAGAGCCTAGTATTTATGGTATGTTTAGGAGTCTTAGCGAATAAGTCTCCTTTTTGATAATGGATAAACATTGTATTTCTTGTTGGAGAATTCGTTTCCTTGTTGATAAAGGCTATGACTCATTAATTACCTTTAATTGGGATTCCGGATCCTTCTTTGATGAATTTACCATATTTTGGACTCTTTTTATGAGCTGTATATTTTCCCTATTTATTAATTACGAAATTAATAAATAATCTGGGTTTTGGGCCTTAAATACTTGGCCTTTCCAAAGAATCAGCAATTATATTTCTATAATTACTTTTCTATCCATATCAATTAGGATTGTATTTTCCAAAAAGTTAAAACATAAAAATAGTTGTAATTAAATAAGGAAACCCATTTAATATCAACATAATAAAAATCGTTTAATCTTAAATAGATAGGTGAAAACCGTTAGATTTAACATTAAAAACTGTATTTGGTTAATAAATGATATTCTAATAATCTAAACTACATATAAGTAGATTTCATAAATCGAATAGAATTCTCAATATTAAATTTCGTCACTTTATTCTCTTTTAGTTTTAGAATAGGTTTTAATTGAAAAAGAACTATTAAACCACAACTAAATTAAAGATTATTTTGTGAATTTCATGTGGACCGTAAAATTGGTCAAATCTAACTTTTATAACTCAATATAAACAAATATTAAATGGAGCGTGTAAAATATAATAAATATCAAAATTTTAACTATAATATTTTTTGGCTAAATCTTTTTTAACAATAATTTAATCATGTAAACTAATAACTTTTAAATATTAAAATATTCATAAATAAATATAATTATAAATATTAAAAAAACAATCGTGTGTTCCATGGGTAATTAAAATATAATTATAAACAAAATAATTATAAATAAAATTTAAGTAAGCTATAAGCTAGTATATTAAAAACAGACAAAAAGCTAGTGTACTAGTGTCTAAGAGCAACTCCAACAATAATCTATCATTCTCCTCATAAATTATATTATTTAAGTAAATCTTAGTTATTTAAAATACAAAAATATTCTTTTACTCCTCTCTATCTATCTTGTATGTACTATATTGATTTATGTTGAATGGTAGAATCATAAAAATGAGTGAGAAACTACTTGATATTAATATAAAAATGAAAGAGGAAGGAAGATGAACTTCTAAACATTGAGGAGAGATGTGGAGCTCCTAAGTTTTTGAAGATAACTTAGGAGTGTGTTGGAGACACTTTTCACTTCATACGAGGAGCTTGCTGGAGTCGCTCTAATAAATCGCTAATTTAGAAAGATACGAAGAGTCTATTTTACACTTTGTTAATTGTTATATATCACTTTGTCAGAAAAAAATCATAGTTGTAAAAAACCCAGGTGTCCACGTGTCCGTACATAATCGGCCATGACGACGGCGCTTTATTCTTCTCTCTTTAATCCGAGACTACTATCGTCATCTTCCCCAATTTCAATTTACAAAAGGTGCAAAATTAGGGGTTTTTGTTCAAAAATGTCTACTGAGTCATCTCCTAAACTCACTCACTCCATCAACTTGCACACTCGCTCCGGCGACCCCCTTCAAGTAATCGCCGCTCCCGGTGTCTCCCACTCTGATTTCAGGTCACCCCATTTCATCTTCTTGGCGTTTCTTTTAATTTTTTATTTTATTTGTTAATGCTTAATGAGAGTTAGTATGATCCTCATTTTATGTAATAGTCTTATTGTTGTACATGTGCATTATTTATCTATTGGTATAGTGATATGGGTTGAATTTAAATCATTATTTAGAAAATGAAATTGATCCTGCCTAGTTGTTTAGTTTAGTTCTCCCTATAATGACTGGTCTATTAAATGAGTGTTAAAGAGAATGATTAGAAAATCTAATTTTTATTGAGAAAAGGCCCCGTATATCACAATTTGAAAACAAATGGCCCCAAATATCACAACTGAAAAAAATGGCCCCAAATAATGTTATTGTTTAGTGAAAGTTGTGTTTTGGTGTGATATTGGGGGCCATTTTTTCGAATTGTGATATTTTGGACCATTTTTCTTCACATTGTGACAGAAAGGGCCATCACCCTATGTTATTTTCATGTATCTCGGGATATTTTTATATAGTTTTCTAATTTGTTTAGGCATATTATAGGAATATTGTTTTTGTTCAAAACTCAAATTGGTTAAGGACTTTGTAGCGATATTAGGTCTACGGCTGACGGCTATACACATGGTTATTAGGACATGTGTGATAACTCCTGCAGTTACTCCGACTGATCCATGGGCCTTTCACCGGTGGTTTTGCTGGTGGAATGGGGTTTATGTAATACAAAGTATCCGGTCAAGGGGTGCTCATTGAGTCATTGTCATGATTACAAGATGTTGGTAAAGTCACAGTAGTTATGTTGCCTTGACAAGCTACAGAAACACTGTCACCTTGCTATAGTTGTTTATATGCTGATAACACTCAATCCGCCATACGTCCTTCTTCTCCTTGTTTTGGTAGTTGAGATCTCGGGATGTGGTGAAACTGTCGGAAAGGGTTCCTGCAAAACAATGTCGGCCGGGGGGGTTGGAGGCCTCACGTATCTGTGTGTATATGGTTGTGTGTGTAAAATTGAAGCCTACCCAAATACCTTACCCCTTACCCTTGGACTATTTATAGGCCAAGGATTAGGGTTTTGGGGTGTTACCTCGAAATCTGGATCGTTCCTCGGTAAGGCGGCTAGACGCGTGAAGCGCGTAGATGACGTACACGTGCACGAGGCGCTGAATGGCGAACACGTGTAGGCATCATCCTGGCGTGTGGAGAGCTGCAGAAGGGAATGTGCTGATAGTGACAGATAATCATTCACGTCATCATTTCGGGCACGTGGTGGAATCTTTGTGCCGTCATGTCAGGCCTTTGCAGGTGTTTTGACACGTTTCTTTGTTGTATAAGGTTTGGTATTCTATTTTAGGATTGATTCCTTCTCCAATATTTATTGTGCCTCACCTATCTGTGTGTATATGGTTGTGTGTGTAAAATTGAAGCCTACCCAAATACCTTACCCCTTGGACTATTTATAGGCCAAGGATTAGGGTTTTGGGGTGTTACCTCGAAATCTGGATCGTTCCTCGGTAAGGCGGCTGGACGCATGGAGCACGCAGATGAGGTACACGTGCACGAGGCGTTGAATGGCGAACACGTATAGGCATCATCCTGGCATGTGGAGAGCTGCAGAAGGGAATGTGCTGATAGTGACAGATAATCAATCACGTCATCATTTCGGACACGTGGTGGAATATTTGTGCCATCATGTCAGGCCTTTGCAGGTGTTTTGACACGTTTCTTTGTTGTACAAGGTTTGGTATTCTATTTTATTTTAGGACTGATTCCTTGTCCAATATTTATTGTGCCTCGCGTATCTGTGTGTATATGGTTGTGTGTGTAAAATTGAAGCCTACCCAAATACCTTACCCCTTGGACTATTTATAAGCCAAGGATTAGGGTTTTGGGGTGTTACCTCGAAATCTGGATCGTTCCTCGGTAAGGCGGCTAGACGCGTGGAGCGCGCAAATGACGTACACGTGCACGAGGCGCTGAATGGCGAACACGTGTAGGCATCATCTTGGCGTGTGGAGAGCTGCAGAAGGGAATGTGCTGATAGTGACAGATAATCATTCACGTCAACATTTCAGACACGTGGTGGAATATTTGTGCCGTCATGTCAGGCCTTTGCAGGTGTTTTGACATGTTTCTTTGTTGTATAAGGTTTGGTATTCTATTTTAGGACTGATTCCTTTTCCAATATTTATTGTGCCGTCGGGATATTCCAAAACATCCGGAGTGGTTCGGACCTTCAAGATCATTTCCTTATAGTCCTTCACGGGTCTGGACCGTTCTTCACTCTTTTGGACTTCAGTATTCTGTAGCCTATCATATGCGATCCTTTGTAGCCTATCATATGCGATCCTGAAATTGTGTATGCTATCTATATTGTGATGCAAAACAACTTGAAGAAAGAATGATTTATGATAAGAAAATGATAAAACATAAACTTGGCCCCATATGGCGCAATTTTGAAGAATAAAGCCCCAAATGGCACAAGTTGTAAAAATGACCCTTTTTGTCACTAAAAAGCGCAAGTACAATCACCGTTTATGTATAAACGATATGGCATGTTTTGTTTCTTCGTTGAGTCATTTTTTGAAATTTGATTTCAAAAAAAAAAACACACACACACAAGTTAAAGTAACTTTCCTGCAACAGAAGCGCTTCTTCAACACTTTCGTTTAGGGCAAATATGCAATTCTAAGGTCGAACCAGGTTAAAACTCTGTTGGAAGGCAAAATTCAAGGTAGTGTCATGATTCAATTGAAACCTAGCCTTCAAAATAGAAGAAATCGCAAGTTTATATTTTGTTTGTCTCAGAAATGCATCGAGGAATGCATCGAGGAGAGGCATCGACTGAGAGTGAGTTGAGGATCGGCGTTTGTACTAGGGGTTTTGAGTGTAGTGACTAGCGTTGAATGACGCTACTGCGGTGCTGGTGGAGTAGCCATTAGGGTTTGGGTCGGGTTGCGTTAGTGTTGTTCATGAAGGAGATATAAAGGGTGGGTGAGTTTGTATGTATAGATGGGGGAGGATAATCAGATGTGAAGGAAAAAGGTTTTTGGGTTGGGGAGAAGTAGTGCAGGGTAGACGAAGCTGTTTTAGTGACTATAGAAACGTAATTTCGTTTAGCGTTGTTGGGTGACATTTAGGTCTATTTATATATATACACTAATTAATACTCCCTCTGTCCCATCAATTTCTTTACACTTTCCTTTTTGGGATGTCCCATCCAATTCTTTACATTCCAAAACTTTCCTAAAATAGTAAAGTTTTATAATATAAAAATCAACTACTTCCACTACTCCTCCACTTTACTTACTTTATACTTTAAATATTGGCGGGTCCCATCACTTTACTCCTTTTCTTTACTCTTCTCCGTTACTTTACATATTTTCCTTAAACTCTGTGCCCAACCCAAATGATAACTATTGGGTGGGACGGGAGGGAGTATGAAATACATATATCTTTTATTTATGTTTCCTATCTCTTTGCCTCACAAGCATTCTAAGTTTGACGCTTGTCTTCGCTTATGTTCGATAGGGATATACAATGATAAATAATAAGCTGTATTTATGGTGCAAGATTTGTATGTTTGATTATGCATGACAATAGTTTAAGTAATTTTCAGAAGTGTATTACTCCAAGGTTTGGGCCGTCGAAGCATGGTGGTGATGATGGGTACCCTGGTTAGGAGATGATGGTTACTCAAATGAGAGGACAAAGAGTTACTTTGGATGAGGGTTTTCCCGGGTAAGGGAGGGGTTATCTCAAATGAGGGGCTACCTTAAATTAGGTGTTGTTGGACGGCTTGCAAATAAGATTGACACATGACATAAAAATAAGAATAATGATATACTTGGGTTGGGTGGATTAACCGTAGAAAATCCACTAGCCCAAATGTTTCTCAATTGCCGAATGATGTTGGACAACTTTAGGAATCTATTATCTAATATATATATAATAGAGCAACTAGGGGGTTGCTTGAGACAATTTATTCAGTCTGAAATTACTAAAATACCCCTGTTTATTATATAATAATAATTTTGTAATGAATGCATGTATTAATTACATCTAATTCATTAATCATCATTAACACGTCTATATTTATTAATCCATCATTATTAAATATTATAATTTATAATAATATTTATCTATCTACTAATACTTAAATGATTAGATAATTAATATCTATAATTATATTTAACTCATTATCATGCAAGTATTGATTACAAAATAATTAGTATAGTTAATGAAGATTAGTTATTAATAATTAGAGACATTAAAATGTATTAATAACGAAGATATTAATATGAAGTAAATAGAGTAAAGGGTTGAAAAGTCATTTTATACTTTGAGGGTATTATCGTCTTTTAACGGTGAACAAATTGGCTCAATGTACAGCCAAAGATACACTAAAAGAGGGATAAGAACAAAGCACAAACTCGACAATATCGATAAAGAACAATTTGTCACTGCCAGCTCAAACAACAACCCATGACAAATATTTACTTTAATGAGCAGACCAACCCCAAGTGCATTTACATGCACAAAGCCTACAAATTTGGTTCAAGCATTCCATCAAACACATAATACACACTCTAAATAAACACAAACTAAACAGTCAAAGAATGCATTTGTGTAAACAATTATGACGCACCCTAAATAAACAAAGCATAACATGCATTTCAGTAAATGTGTTGTAATATATTACGTCTTCCCGAGGATCATCACATAAGAGATGGGTCTCTATAGAGTGACACCGAAAATAGAAGGCAACCACCATTGGAGGGGGCATGAAAGGGAAGAGAGAGAGCGATCAAAATACAGATCCTAAACAAAAGTTCAGAAGAAAAAGTGGAGGAAACGGAGAGAAAGGAAATAAAAGCCAAAAAGGGATAAGAAGGATAAGTGAGGGGACTCCAAAGAGTGACGTCGAAAATAGAAGGCAGCCACCACCGTAGGAGGGGGCATGAGAGGGGGGAAATTTCAGGATGGGGGAGAATGCAATAATTTTTTAATGAACTAAGAATTTCAATGAGTCAATTTATTCAATGCGAAATGATAATTATACTCTCAAATTTCAAAATGACATTTTAATCTATATTATCAATATATATGTAACTCATAAAATACGTTGAAATTAAAGAAAATTACGCAATATTCTAGAACATGCCCGTGCCTTGCACGGGCTATAAAGCTAGTTATGGAATTATAGAACAAAATTAAGAATAAGATAAAACTTGGGTGGATAAACCGCAAAACAATTACTACCCCAAGGGCTCCCAACTGTAGAAGAGAGAAAAGTTATTGATCACAATCCATAAGAGACCCACTTTAATTTTCAATAATATCTCAAAATCAAGTCTAAGTATGTAAGGATTACATCACTTATATAGGAAATAAAAACCTAATATTTCCTAATAGATCAAGACCCGTAAACATTTGGGCTTTATTACAAATAAACTACTTAAACAATGAACTCTTTGCCCCACGTATAAAACATATACTACAGATAAATACATTATTTTTCTGTACACTAAACAAATATATACTAATTAATATCATACATATAAGAATTATTTATTTCCGTTCCTCATCAATGAAGGGATAAAAGTATGTATCACAACCTCACAATAAAAGTATGAATCACAATCTTACAAAGAGACCCAATTCGATATTTAGTAATCAAGTCTGACTAATATGTGGGGCATTTCACTTATAAAGGGAATAGATTGGGAATAGATTAATGACATAACTCAATGGTCTAAAGCTTGTAAACTACTAGGCTTAGGCTTATTATAAATAAAATACTTATATATTGATCTACTAGCCCCACATAAAATACAAAGATAAATACACTTTTATCCAATAAACTTGGGTGGATTAACTACACAAAACCCACTAGACGAAGGGTCTTCTCAATTGCTGAAAGGTAAAAAGTAAGGATCACAGCCTAACAAAGAAACCCAATTCAACATTCAATAATCAAGTCTAACTATTATGTGGGGAATTTCACTTATATGGGGAATAGATTAATAAGATAACTCAATGGACTAAAACCCGTAAACTATTGGGCTTATTAAAAATAAACTACTTATTGTATTGATCTACTAGCCTGGTTAAGAGTTATACCATCGGCTTGGATTCTCAAGAGCTCGGACTGAAATGTCAAAAGTTTGAAGAGTTTGAAGCTGAAAGAGTTAGGTGGTCAAAATTCTGAATTTTGAGGGACTACTCCGAAAAATCTGAAAAATCTGCAAATTCCAGGGACATTCTTGTATTTGTTGAAGCTTGAGGGGTGGGTTTGTGATTTCCGAAAGCTCAAGGGCCTGGTTTAAATTTTTTAAAAAGTTGAAGGCACCTAACTATAATTTTGTAGAATATATAAAGATGAAGATTAGGGGTACCACTATTTTTGTCCCACACCAGCAACGTTTTTTTCTTCTTTTTTTTGTCCCTTCTTTTTTCTTTATTTTGAATTCTTCTGGACTCTGATTTTCTTTTTTCTTTGCTTGTGATAAACAGTTAAGTAGGGAACAATAACCCAAACTGTCAATGAATAGTGATTCCAGTGATGAATTTCAAGCGATGAACAGGGAGCCGATAAACAATGATTTTAAAAAAAAATCCAAGATCTCCCCGGAAATTAAGAAATTTACGATGAAACCAAAGCTCTGATGCCATTTGATGCATGACAACTCATAGAAATAATGTTAACAAATGATTAAAACATAAATTTGGTGGATTTCACTTATTTAGACTAGTAACATAACTCAATGGACTAGGGCTAGTTAAAAAATAAAATACTTAATTTATTAATCGACTAGCCCCACATATAATACATAGATAAATACACTTTTAACTTTGCACTAAATCTATACTATTATATTAAAGAAGAAGGAACATTGAAAAATTATTTAGACTAGTAACATAACTCAATGGACTAGTAACACAACTCAATGGACTAGGGCTAGTTAAAAAATAAAATACTTAATTTATTAATCTACTAGCCCCACATATAATACATAGATAAATACACTTTTAACTTTGCACTAAATCTATACTATTATATTATTATATTAAAGAAGGAACATTGAAAGTTTCGTTGGTATTCTGGGCCTCCATAGTTTGGTCACTCAATTCACAACCGTTAGATTTTTTCAATCAAATCGATGAGAATCGTATGATAAAATACTAAAATTTATTATATAAGCTACCTTTTATATTTTTTTTAACTAAAATTCCTTTATTTCTAACAACATTACGAGTAATTTTATTCAATAAAATAAAATAATAATATTATAACTGCTAATAAATAACTAATTACCTTTTTCAGCTAAAAAACATTATCTTTTCTACTTCTTCTAACTAAAATCTCTCTTTTTCCAAAAATAATACGGGCAATTATCTTTTTCAACTAAAACATGTTACCTTTTCTATTCTTCCTTACTAAAATCCCCCATTTTGCAAAAATATCACGAGAAAACATTTACGTATTTATTTTAAAATCTATTTTAATACTTTTAATTATTCAAAAAAATTTACCTATTTTACATGCTTACTTATTATTTAAGCTAAAACACCTTACTTTTTTTTTCTAACAAAATCCCTTCCTTTTTCAAAAATATCATGCACACTTATTCATCGTTACTAAAACCCCTATTAAAAACAATCCGTGCATCGTACTGGTTTTAAGCTAGTATATGTAAAATAATTAATAACATAATATGCCCTGATCTGAGTTATATCATCAGCTTGGATTTTTAGGACACTGGTTGATAACACTGTTGCAGAACAGGTATATAAACTTTTAAATAATACCTTAATTAGCTTTAAATTAAAATGCTTGCTCGAATATGGATTACTCATAGATGAAAGTTGCAACTTGCAAATACATCACTATGGTCTAAAGAATTGCTGTTGTAATATGTAAATATAGTTAATTTTTAAAAATGTGTATAAATCCATTGCTATTGTGGTATAGATATATGTGCCATTGCATTATTTTAAGGCTCTGTTTTGCGATGCAGGAATGCAATTGAGTCCTCTTTGTTTCAGCAGTGGCTTAAGAATATCCAAACAGAATCAGGGCTGCTTGTAAATGGGGACATGTCCTTGAAACAAGTACTTATTCAGGTAATTTTTTTTGATCAGAAACAACTAGTTTGCATGAATTGTAACCTCTATGAGTTTTCCTTTAACATGACTAGGATACTCTGCCATGCATTTTCTCTGTTGATTTAGGTATTATTGTTTATGCGGGTTATAAACTCATCTTGCTTTTTATTAGAGATTCTGTCATGCAAGAGCTGTTATTTTTCAGAAACTACTTTGTTGTCGTATACAAATTGCTAGGCCACACGATATCATATTTCAGTTATTGACCTTTTGTGGAAATTTAAATAGGGAGTGGATATGTTCGGAAAGCGTGTTGGCTTTCTCAAATTCAAAGCAGATATTGTCGATAAGGAAACAGGAAGTAAGGTATTATTTAGCTTAATGATGTATAAATTTCTTGGAAATCACGTGTGTGCACAAACACAATTTCTCTACTGTTGGTGGTAAGGCATCTGAACACAACTTATTAACTTCATAAATGGCCTAATTTGCAATAAGATATCTTCCTTTTTATTCATATGCATTTTCTTTTATTATCTCAAATGGCTGGAAGTTAATATGCATCTTTAATGACAAAATGTGGGGCTCAGATGGGTGATGTCTATCCTTTTGAATTTGCAATTAAATGTGGTTAGGTTCCAGGTATTGTGTTTGCGCGAGGGCCAGCTGTTGCAGTGCTAATCCTTTTGGACTCTGAAGGCAAGACATATGCTGTGCTCACAGAGCAGGTCTTTTGTTTTGATTACATTAATGTTCATTGGTGTTCTGCAAAATGTGCATCTCAATGTAGAAGAATGAATAAATTTCACAAAAATGACATGTCTCCTGTTTGATGTTGACCTTGGTAAATTACTAACCGGGCCTCTATACATGAAAGGTTAGGGTTCCTGTTGGAAAACTGATATTGGAGTTGCCAGCTGGAATGTTGGACGATGATAAGGGTGATGTTGTTGGGACAGCCGTTCGGGAGGTCAGTTTTCTTTCTAATGTTTTAATTGCACAGTTTTCATGGTTTCTTTCTCTGCAAGTTTAGTTCAAATGAGTTGTCTCTAGTGGATTTTAACCTTGTGAAATGTTTTTTACATATTTAATTTTCTTTTTTGAAATTACTGATTTGTTATCTTGTGTAAATCAACTTGATTACTTTGTAATCAAGTTGTTGATTATCATTAGAACGACGGGAGAGCAACAACATAATAGGTAACCGTCTACTATTGTTTTTCTGATCTATGATAGGTTGAGGAGGAGACTGGAATACAGTTGAATCTGGAAGACATGGTTGACCTCACTGCCTTTCTGGATCCATCAACTGGTTGCAAAGTTTTTCCTTCCCCGGTATGTAAATGATTACTTAATCACGTAGGAGGCATTATAACTTATCAGTTGGTGTCAGATTGGTTAATATTGAGCACTATTATAACAAAGAACAATACATATTGTACTATTGTAGAAATACATGATAATTTTTTTTTAGAAATTGTAAGCATGCTATTTCGAACCTAAAAACTAGTTCATGTGAAACCTATCTAGCAATATATGAAGTGAAACCTCTTTCTGTATTCCACGAAGCACTACACCTCTGTGACACTGTAACTCTGTTCACACTAGTTAGTATACCCGTGTCTACCATATTAGCTACATGGCGATGATGATGATTTAATACAAGTTAATGTTAGTTGTCAACACTTCATTTTATTCAAGTTTTGGTGATGATTTTATACAGCTATTCAATCATCAATTCTTTCAGGTAATAGGATAGGTTATATGTATTTGTCTCCCTGTTTCTTGTTTACGTTCAAAAGTTTGATACTCGTTAGTATTGTTACTTATATCTCAGGGTGGGTGCGACGAAGAAATAAGTTTGTTTCTGTACAGAGGAAATGTAAGGAAAGAGACTATTACACAGCTCCAAGGAAAAACAACAGGGCTTCGGGAACATGGTGAGTTGATCAAGGTGCATGTTGTTCCGTATGAGAAACTTTGGCACAGTACAGCTGATGCAAAGGCTCTTATGGCGATTGCCCTATATGAGATGAGCAAGAAAGAAGGGCTGCTGCCTCCTCTAAGAAGCTGATTTGTACTCTTTGCATGATCCTGTAGGAGGCAGCTTAAAGATGCTTCTTAGTGATCAATGACTATAGCATGTCTTTACGTTGAATACAAATTCACAAGTTTCTGTTTTACAGGAGGGGGGAGGGGCTGAGAGCATTCTATATTTTTTTACGTGTAGTCCTTGTTCGTGGTGCTTGTGCTGGTTCATATTCTTGAATAAATTTATGTAGTCTATACCTTGGCAACGAGTACCTGGTTGGTTAGGCAGATTAAATTCTCAACAACATCCAGATAAAGTAACATTTGTTAGTGTCTTTCACTACTATCGTCGTCTATCAACTACAAAACTCCAATTTAACCAACCAAAAGATCTTTTTTAAGAAGGTAGCTTCCAGCCTTCCACTGATCTGACTTGCAAGTTACAATTCAATGGTTATATTATTTTAACGAACATTTTAATAAGTCAACTTAGAAATGTGTCATAATCATAAAACTACGGAATTTTTTTTTTATGAATTGCCCGAATTGTGCCGCCTTGCCGATTTAGACAAAAACTAGGTTTTACTCAAACAACCAAAGTCACATATTGCACCAAATTTGAGATTGATATTATGTAAAATTAGGTTTGTGTGTGTGTTATTTTAAGTTATTTAAAAAAAGTATATATAATTAAAATGTTAATGATGTTGAAATAATTATAAATATGATATAATTTTGTGTCATGGACTTCTTATTAATATTAATATGACATGGAATATGTTACTTGTTTTCCAAGTGAGTGATGAAAGATAGTTATTAATCACCAAATAATTTTAAATATGCATGCAAAATCATATCGAGTAATAATTTTATAATTTAATTAACATTTAATATGGTCATTCATTTTTGTTAAAAAATATACTATGCAACAACAAATTATTATGAAATCGATAACAATTTACTAATATCTAAATATTACCCGTGTTTACGCGAACTTTCTACTAAACAAATACAACATGTATAAAATAGGGGATTTAGTCTCGCAACAAATACTGTTAACTTAAATTTTCAAATAATTCATAAAATACGTCAAAATTAATGAAAAATTACGCAATATTCTAGAGTATGTCCGTGCCTCGCACGGGCTATAAAGCTAGTTATTATATTAATGTTTTCCTAATTTTTTTCCCATATATTTATGTTCTTTTAAACTTTCTTTTCAAGTCAATGTCGAAAAAAACTTACTAATTGAACAGACTCACCCACCCTCCTTGTCTTTGACAAGATTCGAACCCTCGACATCTCGTAAATGGAGCGAGGGAGATACCACTACATCAAGAGGTGTTGGGTTATTATTCTAAACATTCTCCTTAAGTCAAATCACCATTTTTTTATTGTTCTAAAGTTTCTCTTCAAGTATTCGCTTAACAATATTGTGAACATTCCATCTTTACAGAATAATTATAGAGGTACCAAATTGAGTACAAAAATGGGTACAAAATGACATGTGTCATATTCTTATTGGTTATAATTCAATCAAATGTAATGAACCCGCGTGCATCAACACCGGTATGAACCAATAAAAATATTTCAAATTCCCACATCATTTTGTAACAATTTTTGGTATCCAATTTGGTACCTCTCGTATTACTCATCTTTACATTCTCCTGAATTTTTTCTTAAAGTTAAATTATCATCTTAATATTTTTTCAAAAGTTTTTCACAAATCAAATTATCATCTTAATATTCTTAATATTTTTAGAAAAAAATCTTGATTACCTTATTTTCTCTTATATCGTTAAGGAGTTTAGAAGGTTGCGGCTCTTAAATGGTCTCAATCAATTATTCTAATTTTCTCAAAATTTTGAATTAGTAAATATGAATAATTAGAAAAATCTTAGTTAGCTTATATTTTTCTAAACTTTTTATTTAAGATGAATTATCATCTTTATATATTCCGAAATTTTCTCTTTAAAGTAAGGTAACTACTTAATATTTTTCTTAGTTAAATGATCATTTTACTTTTTCCTGAAATTTATCTACAAATTAAATTATCAAAAAAAATGTATAAGTTTAAAGAATTTAGAAAAAAATTGTATCAAGGTCAATATTCATAAGGTTCTTCCCAGGAACATGCATGTCCAGGAAAACCAATTCAAGATCCTTTTGATTCAAATTCATAGAGCAACTCTGACAACACAAAGTCACGTAGTTACATCAGAAAGTCGAAATAAACAAACTCAGATAATGTAACATCCCAGTCTCACATCGAGTAGATTTGGGACTTCTGTTTACTTTATAAGGCAAATTACTACTACCAATAAGCACCAACAAATCATGATCTTTTGGGGGCCTGTGGTGGACTAGTCGTAGCATATGTGACAACCCGGGTCAAATCCCAAGCCTTTTTCAAAAATCAGGTCAAGTCCCGATTTCAAGTCCGAATAAGACGACGCATACTGGCCCAAATGTAGTCAACTTGGGTAATGACTATCCCACCACAGGACCCCAAAAGATCATGATTTATTGGTGCTTATTGGTAGTAGTACTTTGCTTTATAAACTGAACAGAATTCCCAAATCTACTCGATGTGGAACTGGGGTGTTACAAACTCCCCCACTTAAAATTTTGACATCTTCGTCAGGCCTAAACGGATAGCCCATAGGTCCAAGATCATTCCTTCATAGCCATTATGGGATAACACCGGCTGGCTTCGTGTCCCCACCTCCAGACCTCTGTCCAGTATGGGATAATACCATCAGCCTTCGTGTGCCCACCTCCGGCAACTTGACGAATCAAGTTTTCGAGAGTTGGCTCTGATACCATATATAACATCCAAGCCCACAACCTGAATGCATACCGGACCCAACAACCCACCACAGGTCAGTCCATTCAAACTAGAGAATTGGCGTACATTGATTGTTGACTTGTATCTATAAAAGCTCCAAACACTCTTATTCTAATCGATGTGGGATGTTACATATAAGCCATTTCATTGTCCCAAAACACATGGACACCACTCAGGTAAACAATCAAGACAATATTATTCCGGAAGAGATTCACAGACACATTCTGACCTTACATTCAGTATCAATGAATACATAAGTTGTACTCATAATCAACCACAATGGACCATGCTTTGAAACCCAACAAGCAATCTTTGAAACACCAAATTTAGAATCAAGAAGATAATTACTTTTACATCCACCACAAACAAGTGGTAAAAGGGATGCAAAACTCGTGTAATTAAAATCACTAATTTGAAATACAGGTGAACACACAAACATACCATAACCGATTCCAAAAGACCAATTGCAGGCTTCCAACTCGGCAAACAATAACATAAATGCTCCATTTGCCTCTACACTACATACATGATACGTTCAGGAATTCACAAGGCCTCCATATAAACGTATGTAAGCCAACAAAGTCTCACCGCAAACTTAGAACAAATTCAAGATATAGCTCTCTTAAACTTCTTTAAAGCAATCAATTGAAACATATCATCCTTAGACAATAAAGAATCTCTCTAAGTTGAACAAGAGTTTGTTAATGTCATAGACTTTAACCGCTCTATTTAGATTCTCCACAATATTCAAAAGCGAAATCATACACACAAACTCAAAAGGTTAGGGTCATCCCCTTTTTCTATCATTGTCAAAGGTTAGGTTCTTTTTACAGTCACTTTCCTTTGTGTTTAATACGCAATGAGTAGTATTCAATATCACAATAAAAGGTTTATGAATGATGGTATTTGAAGGCAGAACCAACAAGAGTTTAAAGACCATAAATAAATTCGCAACATAATCTAAAGAAGGAGTAAATGGGTTAGAAAAACCCTGTTTTTCATTACTTTAGAAACTAAGTTTCTATGTTCCTTCATGCCGATAATCGACTTTGACCTCCAAAACAAGAAGAGAGTCCAATTTTAGAGAAGAGATCTGATTCTTTTCTCAAAGAAAAGAAGAAATCAAAGAGAAGGACGCGTAAAGTGGGCTAGAAGAAGGTAAAGAAAAGTTAGGGTTTGAAGTTGAGAAGGAAGAAAGAAGGGAAAAGGGTGAAAGGTGTAAGTCGACTTTCATCTAAGTGTTTTTTACATGAATCGATTCGATTTTGCTTAGCCCTATACGAAGAGGAAAGTAATGTGTGGACAATATATTATAAAATTTAAAATTTGGGTTGTCAAAATGCAAAGATAGATGAACTTCAGTTACAATTCTGTAATTTGCTCTGTGAAAAATGCAAAATTGCCACTGGACCTGATTGAACAGCTGCTCATCCCGGGTCTGTGCAAGTTGCCAGCCAGGTTCGTCGTATAGGTAGGCCTCTGCCACATATTTTCGCGTTCAATTGAACTTAATAATTCATTTTTTGACCACCTTGAATAGGACGTAGTATTCAAACGATAATTGACCTACTGACATGAGCCTATCAAGTGCCCTTGCTCAATTATTTATCATTATTCATAGGTTTAATCTCTATTTTTATGAGACTAACTTCAGTCCATGATATTTCATAGGTTTAATCAAATTAACGAATAACAACGGTTAATTAACAAGTGAACATGGCGTGAAATACAAGTTGATTTTTGTAAATATAATTGTATTTTATTGTATGGGGGAGTAGAGTAACTTGATGGTCCAACAACAAATTTGGTAGAATTGAAATCAAAACAAAACAAAGACAGAGGGAGGGTACAAAGACTTGAAAAACAGTCGGCTTTAATTACTATCTTGGAGCCTGGCAACTGGCAACTGGCAAGTGGGAAGGGTGTCTCAAAATTATTGGCAAAAGGTTTGGGGATGGTGCAAAACGATCATTGGGGAGGCTAAGCAGACTTGCATTATTAAGAAAATATTTACTTCCCCTATAAAATACGAGTGCCTAGCAAAAGTGTTCACCAAAATTTAAACTCATTCTGTACTCATCTTTCTATATACTTCTCTGCCGACTCTAAAATAGTTTAGTTCTGTTGGTACCAACCAACTTTAGATCAGACTCACCATCCACAACACATGGAGTTTTATCTAAGCTATTTTTTTCTGTCCATTTTCTTGCTTGCAGGGTATTGCAGCTCATTCGTTCAACGAAGAAAGCTTCCACCGGGTCCGAGAGGGCTCCCTATTCTTGGAAATTTGCTTGAGATTGGTCCGAGTCCTCACCAGTCCTTGGCCAAACTTGCAAAGAAATATGGCTCTCTCATGACTATTCACCAAGGCAGTGTCACAACAATTGTTGCTTCTTCAGCAGATATGGCTCGCCTCGTTCTGCAAAAGCACGACACCGATATGTCTGGCAGGATGATCCCGGACGCCATCACCACGCTAGAGCACCCCTCCCATGCAGTGGCGTGGCTACACGCTGGAGAAGAGTGGCGGTTGATCCGACGAGTTTTAACTACTTTCTTAACAAACACACACAAGCTAGACACTTTAGGTGAACTACGTCATGGTGTGATGGAGCAAATGGTTCGACATGTCAAGGAAATTAGCAAATCTCAAGTAGAACAAGGTGTGGAAATTGCAAAGTTGGCCTTCACAACAGCTCTGAACCAAATGTCAAACACTTGTTTCTCTACCAATGTAGATGAGTATAACTATCAAGATAGCAAAGGATTCAAGAGTGCTGTGGCAACTATCATGGAAATTGCTATGAAGTTCAACGTTGCAGATTACTTTCCTCTGCTTAAAGCCTTTGATCCTCAAAGATTAAGGCCTATGGCTAATGCTGCATATGGTTGCCTCGAGGGACTATGCGATAACTATATTTATCAGCGTTTACAACATAGAGAGAACAAGTTACCAAGACACGGAGATCTATTGGATTCCTTGATTGATTTCAGCCAAGAAAATGAATCTGATTTCACCTTGAAACACATTCAAGTCCTATTAGTGGTACGTTCAACACTTTAAAGCAATTTCATATTATTCATAATCTAAATTCCGCAAACTAAGATATTTTACAATTACACACAGCTAATGTAAATTCATTTTTTTCCCTTTCCAGGAGTTATTCTTAGCAGGAACCGAAACTAGTACCAACACAACTGAATGGGCAATGACTGAGCTGATACTCCATCCCGACAAGATGATGAAGCTACGCAATGAAATCGCTGAATCAGTGAGAGCAAAAGGAAGGATCGAAGAATCCGAGATTCTCAAACTACCCTACTTGCAAGCAGTTGTGAAAGAAACAATGAGGTTACATTTAGCTGTTCCATTTCTAGTTCCCCACAAGACAGAAACAACTGTACACCTCAACGGATATGAGATACCAAAGAACACACAAGTGCTAGTGAATGCATGGGCAATTGCAAGAGATCCTAATTCTTGGGAAAATCCAACAAGTTTTAAACCTGAAAGATTCTTGAATTCAGAAGTGGATTTCAAGGGACAACATTTCTCATTTCTTCCATTCGGTTCAGGTCGTCGAATGTGCCCCGGAATTCCACTGGCCCACAGAGTAGTGAGCTTGATGATTGCTTCATTGGTTTATCATTTTGAATGGAATCTTCCACATGGCATGAAACCTCAAGAACTTGATATGAACCAGAGTTTTGGACTTACACTCGTTAGAGCTGTTCCCCTGGTTGCTGTACCCATCACCTTGAATCCATAAATGCAATAGATCATAGGAAAATCATATCCTAAAGTTTATATACATGTACTTGTTCCCGTGAATCAGGGGTTTGATGTTTAATCCTCTAGCATTTTTCTATTACAAATTTTTTACTTTGTCACTTAGTAATTTTCTCGCCGAATACATAGCAAGTTTTGCACATGTGTGGTTGACAATAGTTGAGGGTAACTTGCCCGAAACCCGGTAGCCGTAAAACATACTCCCACAGCCCACTATTTTTTTTTTTGACGAAAATGGGATATATATTACTCAAACAAATCAGCTAACAACCAAGAATTCAATACGACAGGAACAGACCTCCTATCGAAAATACGACCTGAAAATAACAATGACTCCCTCGCCATACAGTGAGCGGCCATGTAGGCAGATCGTGTAACATAGAACAATGCAATGTTTAACTCAACTAATATTCTTCGGCACTCCGTTATGATGCTACCCAACGGAGATCGAATAACAATCTTACTGCGAATCAGTTGAACCACAGCCAGACAATCTGATTCCACAGTAACTTCCCTCCAATCAGAAGCTTTGATCCAACTGAGAGCTTCTTTTATCGCTACAGCTTCTGCATACTCCGGCCTTACCTCTCCTGCAAAAACTTCTGACCTGACCTTCATCATCCCTTGCCAGTAAACCAATCCCGTAACTCGAAGCCTCAGAAAATAACGCAGCATCAACAGTTACCTTGATTGAATTCTTTTTCGGCTTGACCCAAGAACTTGCTCCATCACCGTGAATAACATCCCGATACAGAGCCTTTGTCGAATTCCCTTGGGCCTTTCTCCATTCTGCAAGGTATTGCTTTGTCGAGAACACTACGTAATTAACCTCACTCCTTTTGTTATTCCAAACTACTTGGTTTCTAGCCTGCCAAATACCCCAACACAAAGCTGCCACCTCACCATGTTCCTCCTTACCAGCACATTCCAGCATTTTATTAAGCCATTCATCAAAAGTATAGTTACCTGCAATTTGAAAGGCACCACCTCTACGCCTCCAACATTGCCTGGCGAACGGGCAAATGACAAGAATATGTATTACTGTCTCAGGCTCACTATTACAGATGGGGCAAATTGCACTCACTGGAACACGTTTAAGAACGAGATTATCTTTCGTTGGTAAACACTGGTTTAATGCCCGCCAAACCATGTTCAATACTTTGGGAGGTGCTTTTATTTTCCAAAACCTCCTCCACAAATCACTGCTCCCACCTACCATGAATGACCCTTTTTGATTCTGAATCAATCTATAAGCACTCCGAACAGTATACTCTCCATCTAACTCCTCATTCCAGAACAACTCATCCACCTCTCCAGGATCACCAACAGGAATACTCATAATACATTGCTGGTCTCTATAGTTGAACAGGTCCTCCACTATATCGACGTCCCAGCTCTGTCCATCCTCAGTTCTCAACGATGCCACTGTTGCTTCATCTAACCCCTGCAAGTCACTAGTTATGTATGGATTCAACTTATCAGGCAACCAAGGATTATTTAGAATTTTAATACCACTGCCATTCCCCACTTTCCAACGAGCTCCCGCCTTAACCACCATTTTTGCCTCCCAAATACTGCGCCAAATAAAACTAGGGCTGCTACCAAGATTTGCATCAAAACAATGATTATTCGGAAAGTATCTTGCCTTATTAATCTTGCTTGAGAGTCTGTCAGGTCGTGTGACTAATCTCCAGCCTTGCTTGCCTAGAAGGGCAATATTAAAACTCCGAAAATCTCTAAAACTCAAACCTCCCTCCCGCTTATGCATGCTCATTCTCTCCCAACTCATCCAATGAATTCCTGGTTTTGCATTTCCTTTCTCTCCCCACCAATATCTTGAAAGAGTTCTCTCAAAGTCTCTCGTAATTTCCAGTGGAAGGAGAAACAAACTCATAGCATAAGTTGTCATAGATTGTGCCACATGTTTTATCAAAACTTCTCTGCCAGCTTGCGTTCCAACCCTCTTTCCATGACCAAACACGAGTCTTCATTCTTTCTTTAAGGAATCCCTAAACACCAGCTTTATTTCGACCAACAAGGTTAGGTAAACCCAGATATTTAACTGACCCATCTGCTTCCCCTATTTGTAAAACCTGGCAAATTTTCTGTTTGGTGTCATTGTCTACATTCAGGCTGAACACCACTGAGGATTTTGAGACATTAATTCTTTGACCTGATGCTTCCTCATAATATTACAATAAATCTGCCATCTGTAAAGCCCCCAACTCATTAGCAGTGCTAAATAAATAGCTATCATCAGCGAACAGCAGATGATTTATCGAAGGAGCATTGCGACACACTTGGATTCCTTGGATGAGTCTCTGCCTCTCATACTTGCGTAACAGCGCTGACAACCCTTCAACACAAAGAATAAAAAGGTATGGGGATAAGGGATCACCTTGACGAAGACCCCGAGTGGGAACAAATGGACCCATCTCCTTATCTCCATGTGTAATTGTATATTTCACAGAAGTCACGCATCTTAAAATTAAATGAACCCACCAGTCATCGAACCCCAATTTACGCAGAATTTCACGAAGATAATCCCACTCAATTCTGTCATAAGCCTTGCTCATGTCAATTTTAAGGGCCATGTATCCTTTTTTCCCTCTCCTTTTCTGTTTCAAAAAATGAATCATCTCGTATCCCACCATAATATTATCAGTAATCAACCTACCGGGTATAAACGCACTTTGATTCTCAGAGATAATTCCATCCAATAAGACTTTCAGCCGGTTAGCCATAACTTTTGTCACAATTTTAATCAGAACATTGCAAAGTGAAATCGGTCTTAAGTCATTAACACTTACCGGGCTCTTCTTCTTCGGGATGAGCACAACATTGGTGTCATTTAATCCTTCAGGTAACGTGCCATTTTTAAAAAACTCTTTCACCAAGCAAACTACATCTTGACCTACAATCGACCAGTGTTTTTGGTAGAATGCAGGGGTCATTCCATCTGGCCCTGGTGCTTTATCAGGGTCCATTTGAAACACCGCTGTTCTCACCTCGAGTTCTGTCACATTTTGCAGCAATTCTTCATTCTGATTCACTGTTATTTTCGACTCCACACACTCAACCACCTCCCGCCATTCAGTTTGTGTTGTCGTAAATAAATGAGAGAAATACTCCTTTATGTGCAAATCTAGGCCCCCTTCCCAATCAATCCATCTTCCCTCACCATCTTTAAGTCGAGAGATTTGATTATTCCTTCTTCGAACTCTTGCGGAAGCATGGAAATATTTACTATTTTTGTCTCCAGATTGGAGCCACAGTTGCTTCGACCTCTGCCTCCAGAAAATCTCCCGTTGTTCCAGAATAAGTAGCAACTTGCTTTTCAATTCGTTATACTTCTGTACTGCCACAGCATCTCGACCCTTCCTCCACTTTTTCATTTCCACCTTACAACTTTTAATCCTACTCTTGAACTTGCTTGTTATCTCATGTCCCCATTCAAGCAAATTGTCACTAACCTGCTTTATTTTTGCCCGGATGTCTGCATTCGTATTTATCTCCCAGCCTTCCATTACTAACTGTTTACACATCGGCTCCGTCAACCAAGCATTTTCGAACCGAAATTTCTTTTTACATGTTGCCTTCTTCCCCTCAATTGGAACCATTAAGAGTGGGTTATGATCTGAGGTAGTCCCCTCCACATTGTATAACTTTACATTCGGGAACAAATGCAACCAACTCTCAGAAGTTAAAGCCCTGTCCAGACGAATTTTAGTCCACCTATCAGTTCCCCTCCCCTTTTCCCATGTGTATTGATGTCCCACCAGGTCCAAATCAATCAAACCAATCTCATTCACAACTTCATTAAAGCCTTCAATCAACCAGTCAGGATACGGTGCCCCGCCAAGTTTATCCTTTTGAGATAAAACATTATTGAGATCCCCTATAACGCACCACGGTAAATTAGCATCTCTAGCCAGTGTCCTCAGTAAATCCCATGTTTTCTTTCGTTGTTGTCTGTCTGGCTCACCATAAACCCCTGTTAATCTCCAAGCTTCTTTCTCATCCTCACAAACTTCCACAACAATGTGATTTTTAGATAGGCTTCGCAACTTGACTTGTTCTTGAATCTTCCATAACATTGCCAGTCCCCCACTTTTACCTATAGAGTCAACAACTATCAGGCCATCAAACTGTAACATTCTTCTCACATTCTCCATTTTTCCTCTATTATCCATGGTCTCGCATAAAAAAATAAACGATGGTCTCTCTTGACGTACAACGTCTTTAAGGAACTGAATATTCGAGGAAAGACCAATTCCCCGACAGTTCCAACTGAGAACACTCATAATCCTAGGCGGGCCTGCACTGCAGCACCCGCCTCTAGCTCGTTTTTTTGGTTCTGTGAATCATCCTCATGTAATTCTATCATTGTTGTATCGTCTTGATTATGTTCTGGGTTTGGGCTTCTAATTGCAGCCTCCTCAACTCTTCTGCGCTTTAGATCCACTATATTAAGCCCCTGGTCCAATTTTTCATTAGGCCCAATTATCATGACATTTTTATGCGCCATCTTATCTTTTGAATTCCCAGGATATCCCGTAATTTCAGCCTTATCCCCTCCTATCATTTCTATCCCCCCTTTCACGCTGGTAGTTCCAACCGTAATCTCATCACATGCTGTAATCAAGGGATTTGATTTATCCTTTACAACCACCGTTCCACCACCGTTTCCAGCCCTTGCCTCCATGTTCACCCCCATGTTTGTTCCCGGAAATTGATTACCTTGCCTCAACCATTTCGATCCAATTGTGTTATTCCTCCTTCTTGGTTCCGCTTTCATCCAGATGCCATACGGTTTCTCAATCTTTTCTATTGGTGTATCAAAAATTTTATCACAAAACCTCTCATTGTGTCCCATGAGACCACAGATAAAACAAAATGTGGGGACTGCTTCGTACTTAAAATTCACCCAACACCAAATTTCCTCCGATTTCCTCAATTTCATTCTTCGTTTCAAGGGTCTATCCAGTGGAATCGATACTCGAACGCGTAAGTATTCACACTAAACCCCTATAAAATTATTAACGTCTGATTCAACATAAACACCAATATAGTTCCCAATATCTTGAACAACTCTTTGAGACATAAACCCCGGACTCATATTATGTAATTGTACCCAGAGATCCAAGCTGTTAATCATTATCGAGCGTGGATCATCACCTTCCCTCAGCCTTTCAATCACCAATGGAAACCTTCCAAAGGTCCATGGGCTACCCTCAATTACCCTCCGAATATCAACTTCATGGTAAAATTGGAAAACAAACCTGTTGGGTTCAAGAGCCTTCACATAAACCCCTCTCCCTGGTTTCTAAAGAGAGACCATTTTGTGTTGCATGGCCTGGAAATCTATTGGAGAATCCGTTAAAAAATTTCCTACCAAGCACCAACGAACGTCTAACTCCGAGAGAGAATCCTCAGTACCCCATCATACAACAGTCCACCTTGTTCCTCCTCTTCCAGACGAATATTGGAAAAATTCTCCTCCATATCACGAACTGCACTTTCCTGGCTCTCCATAGTGAAATAATAGACAAGCAGATACTGATAAACACGGACGTACTAAACGATTAAAACATACACACCATGACAAAAGTCAAGACTTTACTATTAACCCTTATCTTTTTAGTTGGTGGAATTACTCCCAGAGCCCACTTGATTGTATACATTGGGAGATAAGACTTAACACTCATTTTATTACTATTATAAAGTATGTTTTCATACATTATTTTTAAATTATTTTTCTTCTCAATTTAAATTTAACATTTAAATTTTTATTCAAAAAAAATAATTTAAAAATAAGTTATAAAACTATACTTTATATACACCTTAAAATATGAGCAAGACATAGGAAGTATAAGATTGGCTAGTTTCGTGATACTGTATATCGTACACTAGAAGGATCCAAAATTACTTTTCATTTCACGATTTAAGATTCTTCTTTTCTTGTTTGTTTAACTTCTCTGTCATTGTCTGGAAGTGACGGTGAAAGTTAGGATGTTTGTTTTGTTTCGAAAACTTTTTACTTCAAATTGAGATACTTAATTCTTCGAAATTAGAACGATCTAAATACCTATTTAATTATAAATAATAATTACAGTTTGTTTAACTCTACAACAATTTAGACAGAAAGAAAAGAAGTACAAACTACAATCAGGCACACATGAGTACATGACGCATCTCACCAGAAATGGTCGGTGACCAACTGGTTTGGCATGCAACTTGTAGTTCCCGCATGAAAATGGGCTTTAGTTGGCTTCAAATTAATCTTAACCTGACCAATTTAGCTTGAGCGTCAGACGAAGAACACCAAATGCATGAGGTCTTTTTGAAGTCCGAAACAGCAGCAGATCTAAAAAAATCTGTATGCTCGCAGCACTTGTACATTCTTTTTTGTGACAGACACAGGTGCAAAAAATAAACATAATGCAAAATTAAGCAGCAGAGCGGAGACAACATTCTTCCGATGCATTTCTTTGTTTCTTTCTCGACAAATTGTTGAGAGAGTGAGATTTATTCAAGTTGAAATTCCCAATACTCATCTGCGCAATGTTATATGATTAATAACAAGCGGATTAAACCTTGCAGGTACTAAGAGGGATGTAATTGCACTCTTTCCTCATACTGCACTCTGAGTCTGAGGTTGCAGATAGGATGCCCATATCTGCATTTCTCCTCAAAAATGTCAAGCTAATTTTTTGAAAAAATCAACAAACTAATAAGTAAATATCTGGCCGTGTTTGTTTCATGAAATCATAATATTAGTGTAACACCCCGGTCCTACATGAGATTTGGGACTTTAATTCCATTTATAAGGCAAAGGCACTACTACTAATTAAACCAATAAATCATGATTTTTTGAGAGCCTATGGTGGGCTTGTCGTAATCCAAGTTGACTGCTTTTGGTTTAATAAACTTCGATTTATTTGGACTCGTGATCGGGACTTGATCCAATTTTTGAAAAATTCTCGTGATTTGACCCGGGTCGTCCCAATTAGCCTATGTAATTCGATTCAATACTATATTTCATCCCTGAGTTCTCCCCTCGAATAAAAGTTCAATAATGTATTATTTCATATCTAAGCCATAATTGTATCTAAGGAGAAGATTGGAACTCAATATTCCCTCAAAACGAATCAGAAAGTGAACAGAACCAGTTTATGTACTATTATTCTAAAGGATTAAGTACGATAAATGAGTACACAATCTGTAGTTAGTAGCAAACAAATCCTAAAGCTAAAATTTATTAGTCATGGCTATGCAATTTAGATTTCATTTGTCATATCTTATCCTCGCAACCTAGCTAATGAAGATCCTGTTATAACAACACTATAGACTTCTGCTCCATGCACATGTTTATTTACATTTTTTCTGCCACCCGTAATAGCTGAACTAGATCTAATCTGGTACTTGAGAGCAGGATGTGTGTTAATCTCATTTCTTTTACTTGCGCGGATTATGAAAGCCTAAAACTTAGTGATAAGGGACAGATGACATATGACAATTCAATCGATCATTGTCCAATTTATTTCTCATAGTGCTCCAGCGGCTTCGTATAACAATAGTCGTCATTAGTAAAACATGATAAAATGGCCACGTTACAGATAAATGTGCAAGACAACTTATGCATCTAGTTGAATTTACAAAATATATGAGCATGCAATGTGTTAATCGAGGGAGATTGCGATATTATGCAAGTCGATGTGGGATTCTAATCTGGTACGGGAGAGCATGATGGGTTAATTCAATCGATCATTTGAGTAACTAGCTCATCTAAAATCTGAGCTCTGATACCATTTTGAGTAACTAGCTCATTTAAAATTTTAAGATGTTAAAAAAAAACCCTAAATGGATCTTATGCTATATTTCAACACTCACTCAGAAACGGATCTTTACTTGGTTGTATATAGAGGAGGAAACAACTAATTTCATACAACCGATCTCCTTCAATTAACACATTGCATATTTCATACTTGCAATGAAATACATGACCCTTCACAGTGTCATTTCAGTTGCTTCATCAGGTACTAGAGCTGGCCAGACGTTTGAGTTTGAACGGTCAACCCGTAACCAGCACGGCAAACTGACTCGTATAACTCGGTTTGGTAACATGGCGAATCAACCCGGCACAGACCGTTTTCTGTAACGGGGCGAATACGGGTTGAAATATAAAAACCGCACACGACATGACACGACACGTGGCACCGGCACGGCACGTGACCCGCCCGTAGCACTGGGGAAACAAGTTGCATGCAAGTGGTCATTTTTGTTCAATATTGAGATAAAATCATGATTTTCTGGTCCTCTCTGTTTCGTCTATATAAAATCACATATGCTCATAGATGATTTTTCGATGTTCATATTATACTTAATTAAATGAAGTGATGCATCGACTGATTGGAACTCCATATGTTCAAACTTATTAAAACTACTTTAATAAAGATTTTTGATTTTTATTTTCTAAAAAATGTTCGGTTTTTTTGTTTTTAAAAAGATTTGTTCCGTTTTCTAGAGAGGAGTCCTCTCAAATTAATTAATTGTAACATTGTTTTTAATTAATAAAATTTATAGAGGTACCGTCCTCTTTTCTTCCAATTTTTTTTAATAGTTTTCAAACAATTGTTTGTATCGAATTAAAATTAAAAAATATATTTATTTATTTAAACCGCACGACCCGCAAATCGCCCCATCAACCTGCGTAGCCTGCACGAGCCAACCATTATTTAGCACGGCACGGCTCGCCCCGCCTCATTAATACTAACGTGCTATTCCCGGGTTTATGGTCGATGAGCCCAGCCCGCCCGCCCGTGAACCGACACGGCACGGTACGAACCGCTCGGCCGGCCAGCTCTATCAGGTACTATGGCTCGGCCCATTCTTGAAAAGTACATGCAGATCTGTTTGGCAGGATAATCTCATATGCTATCAGCCTATCACCACCTTTGAAAATTAGTGTAGAGCCGGCTAAAAACTTATGCCAAACTTTTAACCCTCGGTTTGTCTTCATGTATAAGTTGCTTTATAAGTTGAAATATAAATACAATTTTCGGTTTATATTAGAAGCCAAATGGATACTTCATCTATCGTTGACTAGTTGAAAAGTAGTCAAAACAAGGTAAAATATAACAAGGATTTGATCTCAAATTAAACTAGTTCAAACCACCTAAATCTGGGTTAAACTCAAAGACTAGCATCCAAAATTTTGTGTTGTGTACGGCATTATCAGGTCTATTTGATCATGACAAATTTTGTAAATAAATAAAGATATAAAATTCATGTTCAATACTCCATAAATATCATTCTGTTATGGATTAAAAAACGTGCTTGTGTAATTAATGCTAAGGTTTAATGAGTTTCGAGCTTTAATGGCTGCACTCGTGTATCCGGACTAAATTGGTCCTCACAAGATGCCTACGTATCTCAAATCGTTATTGAGAATCAAGTCAAAGACGTAGTTCTGATTGTAGGATCAGTGACCTTTTATAGGCGTCTGGAGCCTAGTATTTATGGTATGTTTAGGAGTCTTAGCGAATAAGTCTCCTTTTTATTATTGGATAAGCATTGTATTGCTTGCAGGATAAGTCTTTTCCTTGTTGATAAAGGTTATGACTCATTAATTGCCTTTAATTGGGATTCTGGATCCTTCTTTGACCAATTTGCCATAACTGGGGCTCTTTTAATGAGCTGTATATTTTCCCTATTCATTAATTACGAAATTAATGAATAATTAAGGTGTCGGGCCTTAAATATCGGCCTTTCCATTGACTCGTCAATTATATTTCTATAATTACTTTTCTGTCCATATCATTTGCCCCCCCCCAACTTCTGGGAAAATACCCTTGGGATTTTTGTAGAAGTTATCGCATTTTTTCCTGAATTTTTTCATTTTTTCAGAGCATTTTCGACCAGGAATCCATGCCATTTTCGACCAGAATTCTAGGTCATTTTCGACCAGGATTTTAGGTCATTTTCGACCAGGACTGGGATGAGGTCGAACGTTTCGACCAGGAATTTTAGTACAAAATCGACCAGGATATTTCGACCTCACCCAGTTATATTTTCGACCTCATTTTTATAGCCATTTTCGACTAGAAAGTGGGGTGAGGTCGGACACGTCGACCTCGACTTCCAGTGCAAATTCGACCTCGATTTTTCGAGCTCGTTTTAACTGTTTTTCGACCAGGATTTTTGTTTAGGATTTCGACCTCAATTGGTGCGAGATCGAACATTTCGACCTTGCCTTTTAGGTCTTTTTCGACCTCAATTCTTTGACTTCGAGCCATTGTATTTTCGACCAGAATTTCCAAGCATTATTTCGTCCAGAAGGTGTGATGAGGTCGAACATGACGATCTCAATTTTTTAGTATAGCTTCGAATTCATTCCTTAGTCATTCTTCGACCAGGTTTTTCGAACAGAACTCAGATCATTTTCGAACTCAAATCTGGTTTGGGATTTCGACCTCAAGTGGAATGAGGTCAAATCCCTCGACCAGGATTTTTAGTTCAATTTCGACCTCGTTTTTTCGAGCTCAAATCCAATCTTTTTCGACCTCAACTTTTAGCTGACGTAGGAATTAACCCTTGTCAGTTACCTCCAAATGCCTGGAGGTTGATTATGTGTTTCATTGTTTTATGTTTGAAAAACAAATTCCCCCTTTCTGTTGCTCTTTTTAGAAAGGTCTTTCAATTTAAGAATAGTTCTTCCAACACTTTGGGTTGGGTGTATATTAGTCACCGTTCTTCGACACCCCCCATTTTCCATCCAAAATCCATCCCTGACAATAACCCCAAATGGAAGGATGAGTTTATGTATTTGATGTGGGATGAATGGGATTGGGGCACCCTTTTTCAGAGCTCGTTTAGTAGAGTGTCAGATGGTAGCCCAGATGACATAGTCCTGACTGAAGAGGAGACCCATGCTTATGCTGAACTCATCAAGGATGATTATGCCACCATGGCTTGGGAGCTTCTGGACGAGTTTGTACTTAAGTCTCTGAAACTTTCAAAAGTTTCTGATCAGGGTAATTCCCTTTCTTCTATTTTCTTGTATTTGTATTAAGATTGCCTTATACCGATTTTGTTTTCCTTGATTTTTTTACAGCTGCGGAGTTCATTAACAAGCAGAATGAGCCAGAAGACGGGGAAACAGCCAGAATCAAGAGGGCTTGTTTGAAGGACCCCAGGTTGGCTGCTAAAGGCCCTTCTATTCTGAGGCCTCATGTAGCTGAGGTTGAAGAGATCGAGGGCTCTTCCTCAGCTAAGAGCTCAGTCTGGCGCCCCAACTGGGGGATTAGAAAGAAGGACACCATAGTAGGGGTGGCCAAGCATGCTGTTGAGTGGTCACATCATTCCTTAACTCCTTGTGACTACAAGGATTTTGTGGCCAACTCCACCATCGAGGGGGCTGAAAGTGCGGGCTCTCAAGCCTTTGCTGCTGTAAGTCATTATTCTTTTTTTCTTTGTAGTCCTTAGTATATACTTTAAGTTATCATTCTAACTTGTGATCTGTTCGTAGGCTAATGCCAGCTTTCAAGGGGCTTTATTCCAAGCCAAAGCCTGGTGTGCATCTTTTGAGGCCAACAAGGCTAAGTTTGATAAGGCTCAGTTGGAGATGGGTTCCCTTAGGGCCTCCTTGGATAGAAGGGAGAAGGAGTTATCTGATGCCCAGGCGGAGCTGGTGGAGCTCAGGAAGGGGAAGAAGCTCCACATTGATGAGTACCTTGACTCTGACGAGTACAAGGATTTGATTACTCAACACGACGATCTCCTCTTTCCTGTCCAGTACACAAAAGGATGGGATGATGCTTTGGCGGAGGTTTCGAGGAGACTTCCTGGATCCCTCACTATATCTGACTTTCCCAGTCCCCACGCTCCCACTCGTTTGGAGATGGCTTTGGCGGGGGAGGGTGATATGGATGAGGATGACAGGATTCTCAATCCCGAACATGCCTCTCATCCTGGTGAATCCAGTTCCGGTGAGGAAGAAGAGTCTGCGAAGGGAGATGGTTCTGGAGAGGAGTCTGGCTCTGAGGAAGAGGATGGAGGGGATGATGCTTAGTCGTAGCTAGTTGTAGATTTTTATGGCCAACTGTGGCTTTTATTTATTGATGTACTTTTGGCCTACGGGCTTAACTTAACTCGTTTTTATTTATATCTTGTGGCCATTCTTGGCTTTGTGTTGTTTTTCTTATTTCTTGAATGTTTGTGAACACTCATAGTAGATAAGCTTTAAAACATGAAAATGCTGAATTTATTCATAGATTAAAAATGGGATCAACCCTTACATAGTACCCAAGTTTAAGAACTCGGGTTGGTTTTATCAAACCTTATTCATAGTAGTGAATCCTCTTAGGAAACACTTTAAACATAATAAACTTTCAAATTGGAGGCATGCCAAGTCCTTGGCACCTCATGCCCTTCAAGGGTTTCTAGCTTGTATGAGCCTCGACCAAATACGTTCTTGACGCGATATGGTCCTTCCCAATTTGGGGCCAGTTTGCCTTTTTGTCCAACTCCGGATGCTTCAATCTTTCTGAGAACCAAGTCTCCTTGTTGAAAGAACCTTTTTTTAACCCTTAGGTTGTAGTAGAAAGAGGCTTTCTTTTGATGTTCAACTATCTTGGCGTTTGCTTCATCTCTAACTTCGTCAATTAGATCCAAAGCTAGCCTCAAGCCTTCTTCATTTTCTTCTGGTTCATAAGCCTCAACTCTTGGGGAGGTGTGAGTAATCTCCACCGGGACCACTGCCTCTGCTCCATAAGCCAATAGAAATGGAGTTGCCCCGGTGGTGACTTTACAAGTTGTACGATATGCCCAAAGTATGGGGAGTAATTCGTCTACCCAAGTGTTTCTGGAGCGTTCAACTCTTTTCTTTAGTCCATCCAGGATAATTCGATTTGCAACCTCAGCTTGCCCATTCGCTTGGGGATGGGCAACAGAAGTGAAGCGCAACTTGATATCGTTCTCATCACAATACTTCTTGAACTCATCGTTGTTAAACTGAGTTCCATTGTCCGTGACCAGAACTCGTGGAATTCCATATCGGCATATCACATTTTCCCAGAAGAATTGCTTTACTTGCTTGGTGGTTATCTTGGCTAAGGGCTTAGCCTCAATCCACTTGGTGAAGTAGTCGATTGCTACTATCAAGAACTTTCTTTGAGCACTTGCCATTGGAAATGGTCCGAGTATATCCATTCCCCACATAGCAAAGGGGATAGGTGAGTTAATGGATGTCATCATCTCTGGTGGTTGCCTAACCAATGGTGCATGTTTCTGGCACCGTTCACACTTCTTCACATAGCTTTTAGCATCAGCAAGCATGCTTGGCCAATAGAAACCTAGGCGGGTGACTTTATGAGCAAGGGCTCTGCCCCCCAAGTGTTGCCCACAGATTCCTTCATGCACTTCCTTTAGGGCCAATTCTGCCTCTTGAGGTCTCAAACATTTCAGATATGGAATGATGAAAGACTTCTTGTATAGGAGTCCCTCAATCAGGGTATACCTTAGTGCTCTGACGTATAGCTTTCGTGCTTCTGAAATATCGTTGGGTAGCCACCCAGTTTCCAGATGAGCTTTGATGGGATCCATCCAACAGCTACCAACATCAATGGGTGCTACCAACTTTCCGTTGATGCTTGGGGTCTTCAAGACTTGGAAGTATACACTCTCTGCATAGTTTTCAATTTCAGAAGAAGCAAACTTAGACAGGGCATCAGCCTTCACGTTTTCTTCCCTTGGAATGTGCTCCACATAGCATTCATCAAATTGAGTCATGATGGCTTTGACAAGTTTCAAGTACTTGGCCATGACTTCATCTCTGGCCTCAAATTCCCCATTTACTTGGGAAACCACTAGCCTCGAGTCTCCACATACTTTCAGAGTTTTGACCCTCAAGGCTCCAGCCAGCCCTAAGCCAGCTATCAGAGCTTCATACTCAGCCTCATTTTTTGTCGTTGGGAAGTCAAGTTTTAGTGCATACTCAATGAGGAATCCATCAGGACTTTGTAGCACTAAACCAGCTTCGCTTGACTTTTTTTTTGATGCTCCATCAAAATAGAGCACCCAATATTCTTTGAAGTCCATTTCTTGATCTTTCTTGTCTTCCACTATTACTTCCTGCCCCCCGACTTCTTGGTTGTCAATGGTGCATTCAACCATGAAGTCAGCAAGTGATTGAGCTTTTATGACCGTTCGATGCTTATACTTGATGTCGAATTCACCCAATTCAATGGCCCATTTGATCAATCTTCCACTAACTTGAGGGCTATGCAAGATGTTTCTTAGAGGTTGATCAGTCAAGACCTCTATCTTGTGAGCCTGGAAGTATGGGCGTAGCTTTCTTGAGGCCATTATCAAGGCTAATGCAAACTTCTCAATCGTTGAGTAGTTTATTTCTGCCCCATGTAGAATCTTACTCACATAGTAGATTGGTTTCTGAACCTTCAATTCATCCTTTACCAAAACAGCTCCAAGGGCTGTGCTAGAAACCGCCAAGTACAAATAGAGAATTTCCCCTGGCTTGGGCTTTGCCAACAGTGGTGCTTCAGCCATGTATTTCTTCAGGGCCTCATAGGCCTCTTGACTTTCAGTTGTCCATTCGAAATTCTTTACTTTCTTGAGTGCTTTGAAGAAGGGCAAGCACTTCTCTCCTGACTTGGAGATGAATCTTCCCAATGCTGCCACTATCCCTGTTAGTTTCTGGACATCCTTGACTGTCTGTGGTGGTTCCATGTCTAGAATTGCTTTGATTTTGTCGGGATTAGCCTCGATTCCTCTCTTGGAAACCATCAGGCCTAAGAACTTTCCCGAGCCTACACCAAAGGCACACTTGGCTGGATTCAACATCATCTTGTGGTGCCTCAGCACTTCGAATGCCTCTCGGAGGTGTTCAATGTGATCGGCCTTATCGAGGCTCTTGACTAACATGTCATCCACGTAGACCTCCATGGTCTTTCCAATTAGGTGTCCAAAAATTTTGTTCACCAATCTTTGGTAGGTTGCCCCTGCATTCTTAAGTCCAAAAGCCATGACTAAGAAACAGAAGACACCAAAGTCAGTGATGAATGATACCTTGGCGATGTCATCTTTGTGCATCTTGATTTGATTATATTCACTGAAGCCATCCATGAAACTTAGCATCTCATGCCCAGCAGTGGCATCTATCAGAGCATCAATCCTTGGTAAGGGAAAACAATCTTTAGGACATGCATCATTCAAGTCGGTGAAGTCGACGCACATCCTCCACTTCCCGTTAGCTTTTTTGACCATTACGGGGTTAGCTAACCATTCTGGGAATTGGATTTCCTCAATGAACCCAGCTTCCAAAAGCTTATTCACTTCTTGCTTAATGGCTTCAGGCCTCTCTGGAGCAAAATTTCTTTTCTTTTGTTTCACTGTCTTCCTTTCTGGATCCACATTCAATTTGTGAGATATCAATTGGGGGTCAATCCCTGGCATGTCGGCCGCTGTCCAAGCAAACACGTCATTGTTTTCTTGAAGAAAATACGTGAGTTTGCTCTTCAATGGTTCGGGCAGTAGTGCCCCAATATAAGTCACCTTCTCTGGTTCACCCGGGACTAGGGGAATTGGGACCAAGTCCTCAGCCGGTTTCCCCCTTCTGTCCTCGTTGTCGCTGATATTCATGTCTTCAATTGGGAGAACTTGCCCCCCGATTCCATCAGGCCTTAACGCGGCTACATAACAACTTCTGGCCATCTTTTAGTCTCCTCGTTCTTCACCAATCCCATTCCTCGTTGGGAACTTGATTTTTAGATGATAAGATGAGGCAACAGCCTTGAACGCATGAAGACTAGTCCTTCCCAGGATTGCATTGTAGGTTGAAGTCGCTTTTATAACTATGAAGTTCAACATCTGAGTAGACGTATTCATCCCTTGCCCCATAGTCATTGGGAGTTGGATAGTGTCTTCCACTTTTGATTCCACCCCGTTGAATCCATATAGGCATATTTGAGGGTGTTAACTGAGAGTCTGTGTAACCCATCTTGATAAAGGCATCGTGGAACAAGATATCCACTGAAGCTCCATTATCAACCAAGACTCTTTTTGTTTCGGAGTTGCCTATCACAGGTATTATGACAAGAGGATCATCATGGGGGAACTTCACCCCTTCCAAGTCTGAATCGTCAAAACCTATTGACACTTCTATCCTGGCACGCTTCGGTGCTTCTCCAACCACAGTCATTACCTCTCGGGCATAAGCCTTTTTTGAGTTTCGGGAGGACCCAGCAACAGTTGGCCCTCCGAATATCATGTTGATCACTGGCCCTCGAGGCTTGGGATTCCGATCTTGATCGTTGTCCCTTCTATCATAATCCTTCCTTTCATAGTTCCCCCTTTGGCTCCCTTGGCTTCCATCCTTAGTGAACTTGCTGAGTTTTCCTCTTCGTATCAGAAACTCAATCTCATCTTTCAATTGTCTAAAATCATCGGTGTCGTGACCGACTTCTTTGTGGAACCGACAAAACTGATTCTGGTTCCGTTTGGACAAATCAGCCCTCATCGGCTTTGGCCATTTGATATCTTCTTCCTTGGCTATCTCCATCAGAATTTGACTCCTGGGAGTATTCAATCGTGCATGTTCGGGGAAACTTTTCCTTGACATCGTACTCCTGAGTTTCTTTTCTTTTCTTTGAGTTTCCACTACTGCCAGTAATGGGTTCATACTTTCTCATGCTTTCTTCGGCCTTGATATACTTTCCGGCTCTATCTTGGAGCTTCAACATGCTCTCTGGTGGGTGTTTAGCCAACGACCTCCTGAAGTGGTCATCAGTGGTTCCTTATTGCAAGGCTATCATAGCCACTTTGTCATATAAGTCCGGGACTTTTAAAGCCTCTCGAGTGAATCGATTGATGTAGTCCCTTAGGGCCTCATTCTGCCCTTGCCGGATTGCCATGAGTGATGCATAACTTTTCTCATGCACCCTTCCACTAATGAACTGATTGATGAAAGCCTTGCTTAGTTCCTTGAATGACCCAATAGAGTTGGGAGGTAGACGGCTATACCAACGTTGGGCCATGCCTGCCAAGGTTTGTGGAAACGCCCTACACTTGACCGCATCGTTGGCTGGCTGCAACAGCAGTGCATTGGAGAAGGTCCTTACATGATTTGCGGGATCTCCCGTTCCATCATAGGCTTTGATCGAAGGCATCTTAAACTTTCTGGATATAGCCGTTTTCATGATGTCTTGAGTAAACGGTGGTGTAGGATCATCAGGATCTCCCAGAGGCAACAAAATACTAGGATCACCCCTTGGGGCTTCAGCCCTCTTGGTCCTTCTTGGTGGATCCAAGTTGATTATCGGGATTCCTTCAGTCGTTCGGCCCCGAGATTGAGCGGCCTCTTCTTCAGCAATGAGTTTTTTTAGCCTTGCAGTCTCTGCCTCATGGGATGCAAGTTTCTCCCTAGTAGTTTGGGGTTGCTCCCGATTTGTCTGTGAAGAACGTCTCCTTCTTGGGGCGACATCCTCCCCAGTTGTATAACCCTCATCCTCAGTGTATGGGCCAGAGTAATCTTGAATGAGAGGGGTCTGACGAGTTTCTTGATTTTGGGGTCCCATACCTTGAATATAAGGGGGCACATATGCCTCATGGTAGATTGGATTAGTTCCACTACCGCCCGCTATGGGTCGAGGGGGCATGCCATAGCTTGGCATCCCCAAAGTCTGATTCGCGTATTGAGGGAGATCAGTAGTATGGAGTTGAAGGCTCCTTGGTGCACTCATGAGCAGCGGGGAGGTCGTGATTGGTTGCTGGTGAACGGTCTCTTGTGGATTAGATCCATGAATGACCATCTGCAGGGGATTCGTCCCTTCAACCAAAATCGGGATTTCCGGTCCTTGAGTGTTGGTGGGGATATTCGCCCCTTGTGTGCCGGTAGTCGGCGGTGGCTGATCAGCCTCAGAGGTGATAGGGTGATCATCGGGAGTTTGAGTATCCCGAGCTGTTCTTCGTGTGTTTGCCATGGTTGATGTTGTCTTCCCACAGACGGCGCCAAATGTTATGGATTAAAAAACGTGCTTGTGTAATTAATGCTAAGGTTTAATGAGCTTCGAGCTTTAATGGCTGCACTCGTGTATCCGGACTAAATTGGTCCTCACAAGATGCCTACGTATCTCAAATCGTTATTGAGAATCAAGCAAAAGACGTAGTTCTGATTGTAGGATCAGGGACCTTTTATAGGCGTCTGGAGCCTAGTATTTATGGTATGTTTAGGAGTCTTAGCGAATAAGTCTCCTTTTTATTATTGGATAAGCATTGTATTGCTTGCAGGATAAGTCTTTTCCTTGTTGATAAAGGTTATGACTCATTAATTGCCTTTAATTGGGATTCTGGATCCTTCTTTGACCAATTTGCCATAACTGGGGCTCTTTTAATGAGCTGTATATTTTCCCTATTCATTAATTACGAAATTAATGAATAATTAAGGTGTCGGGCCTTAAATATCGGCCTTTCCATTGACTCGTCAATTATATTTCTATAATTACTTTTCTGTTCATATCACATTCTTATAAAATAAAAAGAAAAAACATCAGGTAACATTTGAAATATAGATGAAATTTCACGTTAGATCGACGTTGATTTCTAAAATTTTGATGATATTCTCGTCTGATTTAATATGTTAAATCTAATATGTTTAATATGATATTCCGTATTAATTTCTGAGAAAGAAGGCTCAAGTCAAGTATATGAAAATTACAAACTAGTAGTGAAATTACATAAGCTAAAATCCTTATGTGCTTCCTTTCTTTTCGAGTATAAAACAAATTATTTTTAAAAATAAACGAAAAACTTATCAATTCTTGACAGTTGGGTTTATTCGTAATAAATTGATGCATGGAGGTTGCTATCCAAAGTCGGTGAATTTGGTAAACTGGTATTTCACCTTCCTGGAGAAAAATAAAAAAGGTCAATGCAAAGCATTGCAGTAAGCTTGTTTGATAGAATGTTAAATTAGTGTTGATGCTAAGAGCATCTCCCATTTGTTACGTAAAATGTTTGGCTAAACTAATATAAAATAATGATTGGCTAAAATTTATTAAAATTTTAAGATATTGACTAAAATAATATAAAATAATGATGGACTAAAATTTGCTAAATCTGTATTGTACTCTAATGGGTTGGTCGCAATGGGTTGGTTAGAATGGTTGGCTATATTTTAAAATTTGTGTTTAGTTATATTGATTAAAGTAATATTTTTTAATAAAAATTAAATTTTAATAAATTGATATTTAAACTAATTAATCTAAAAATATGGTCATATATTTAGAATTTTAAATTAAGATTTAAATAATTTTGTAATATCCCGTAATTTTTAGATTAATAATAATAATAGATAATAGAAAAAAGAAATAAAATTTGATAAAGATTAGGATTTAAAATTAAATTAAATTAATGGGCCTAAAATGTAGATCAGATTTGTATACGGTTAATTATTAAGTTTGGAAAAGGGTTTAGTATCGCTATATATACATCATTATCTCATTCCTCATCTTTTTGTTAAAAATTCGTAGGTATTTGTGTCTCGTAAATTAGTAGTCTTGTAAAATTCGTAGATAATTCATCGTAAGTCGGAATTCGTTGATTCTGAACTTTTCGGAAAGGTTTTTTTTTTCGTTCTGTACGACTTTCATGGTTTAAGTTTTTCAAGAAAATATTGTTTAGAGGGTCAAAAAGGCTAAAAACAACTCATTAGAATTGGATATATGCTCTAGGATGCGAGGATGCATGGATGCATTGAGGTAAGTTTTCGATCTCTCTTTCTAGTATTTTTCAAATTATATGTGATGTATGTATGTTTGTTTATCAAAACATGGGCTAAGTGATGCTATATTTTAAAGTGATGTGTAATATTGTATATGTGATATGTGTAGACGATAATCTTGAGATTCTGATTTGTGTCATGGTTTGTGAAAATATCGAATAAGAATAAGGACCGAGTCATCGGTTTGTAGTGACACTTTTCTGAAAATTTAGGACCGTTATCACCGGGTTGTAGTGGTCGTGGCATGAATTGTGATTTCAGGTTATTGTTGTTATGTGGTATCTTATCTATCGAATAAGAATGAGAATATGTGTATCAAAGTTATGTATCGTATAATGTTATTGTATCGTATCGAATATTGTATTGTTCTATATGTATATGTTATTTGCCCGATTAGTTGGATCGATTGGTTTCTTGCTGGGTTATATAGCTCATAACTTACAATTTTCAGGTTCGAGTTAAGAACGAGTTGGATAGTATTGAAGTTCGAGGATCATAGGTTTGGACTATATTGGTTTTGGATTGTCTTTTTTAGCTGCACTTTTGTAATAGATATTTTGTAATTAAACTTTGGTCACGCTTCGTCTATCATTATTGGATAATTGTATTTTATTTTAGTATTTGATTTAGAATAATAATCCGAAAAGTCGGCTGTTTCAAATTTATTAGCTGAATATACTTGTGCTATGTAAAATAGATTATTATAAAATAATTTTTTTATAAATTATACAAAAGTAGATTATGACTAACATTTATACAACGGATTTGATTAAGTTAAGAACAAGCAAAAGAAAGACAGACATAACTGTCTTTGCTAGTGTGGAAGAGAAAAACGGGAGCAAAGAACTCAAACAGACTGACGTGGATAATCTTATAGATTTTTAGTGTTTGGCTATATATAACTGACAAAACATGGATGACTATAATTTTGAACAAGGGTGATTGCTAGTTGGTGTTATAGCCAAAATTCGATATCGGGTTTTTAGGGAAGATTCAGGTCAAGTAATAATCAATTAGGGATATCCAAGATGCAATTAGGGATTGAACTAGTACAACGAAGGCTCAGGCTTGTCCTCATAGGGGTGAGGGCGCGCCCTCTGACCGTCCAACCCTTGAGGACGCGTCCTCTTGGTGTGGACTGACAACTTGACATGAATGGATGACTTGAAAGAGAATAACAGCTAGACTGACATGGGATTAACATATGGAAGACTTAGGGCTTGCCCTCGTAGGGGTAAGGGTGCGCTCCTTTATGCCATCCACCCCTTGAGAGCACGCCCTCTTGGTTTGAAGTAGCTACTTGGTGGTGAAGGATGACTCCCTTGACTTGATACTGGCAAGATATTGAAGACTTCTCCCTTAGGATGAGCCCTAAGGGAGGGATGTCCATTATTGAATGCCTCCAGGGGTTTGCCTGATGATTGAAGAATTCCCTCTTAGGATGTGCCTTAGGAGGGGGATATCCGTGGTTGAAGGCCTCCAAGAATATGCCTGATGACTGAAGGCCTCCTCCCGTATTCAATGGGTGCGTCCTCATTGGGGATGTGGGGTGAACCTTGGTGTGTGCTTTAGGAGCTCTGTTCCTGCATTCAATGGGCGCGTCCTCATTGGGAAGCTTTGGAGTAATCCTGCACTTTGCACCCAAACGTTTGGGATCACTTGTCCTGTAATCTGGTGGGTGCTTCTCATTCGGGGATAAGGATGCGTCTGGCATTTGGGGTAAGTCATGGCTATACCTGCAACTACTTTGGTCAGGGAGACAGCTGGTAACGGTTAGTGTCGACTCTTAAGTTGGGTCAATGCTATATCCGTGAAGTCCCTAGACTATAGTTGAGCCTTGGGCCTTTGTGACTAGGCCTCATCGTTGGACATTTCTAAAGTGAGTCGAAGACCAATTCCAGAAGATGGATCATGTATCCTAGTGGGCCTCGGAAATCAACTTCCAGTCCATATAGGTTACTTGCTCCCAAAGAAATACGTAGGGCTTGATCCCCCTATAAATACGGGGTACGTAGGCACATTGTAAGGGGTTGGAAGCGAAGAGATCAGCGAGCCACCACCAAAAAAACCCTTGCAATCTCAGCCCTCAATTCATCACAACCACCACATTCCGACGACTTTCTGGTGAAGAACCACTGTCATAGATCTTGATTCCAACGACAAATCTCAAACTTTGCTAATACCAAATTCCTCCGTTAACAGTTGGAAAAACAAAATTGTAAGAGATCGGCTATCTTTATTACTATGCATCTGTCAACTGTACTTAAGGGTCGAGTGCTTTGGAGATGCTCTAACTGGAGTTACAAAAAGAGGCGTGAGGTTGGGTGTTACAAGGACTCACGTCACTCACCTGTAATCTGTGACAAATCTATATATCACGAGTAAGCATTTTTTATTACAATTGCTGAACATTTCTATTGCAGAAGGTAGGGGTGTACGCGGTTCGGATCGGATCGGTTTTAGAGTAAAAGTCGAACCAAACCGCGAAGAGCGATTTTCAAAAATCTTCATCCACAACCGTGTTTGCGGTTGCGATTAACCGCATCAATTGCGGTTGCGATTTTGCGATTATTGCGGTTTGGTTTGCGGTTCAACCACTTAATAAAAAATATCTACATTAAATATTTGAAAGTACAAGAAATTACTTGCAGGTTGCAAGTCATACAGAATGAAAATGTTATACTAAGAAATCAACCTGTCCACAAAGCACATATATTACACACTTTAGCTTTACAGAATGAAAATGTTGCCAGGCTAGTGGCTTTACAATAAAGAATAAAGATACATAAGATTAAAATCCATGAAGTGTGAGAGTAGAACATCCCACGAGGGGGTGGCAGTGGCGTACCTTCATCGATGTTTATTGGTGTATCACTGTTGTTGTTTGTCGGTTCTTTTGGGGTGGATTCATCTAATTCCATAGTAGCAGCAGATGTACCCTTCTCCATTGTAACTACATATAAGAAAATGATTGATTAGTTATATTAAATTAAACTAAATACATACACAAATTGAGATGAATTGGAGTGGGAGAGGCTGGAGCGCTTAGATTCAAAACCCTAAAAGTAATTAATCGACTAGTGGATTATGTGTATTGGACTTAGGGGTGTATTGGACTAGTGGGCTAATGCCTAATGGGCTTAAGTTTTGGGCTGGGAATTGAATTTCCATCCTTGTAATACTACTGCCAAAAAAGTATTATAGATTTATTAAATATTAATCTTATAACTTATTTTAATTAATATCAAATAATTATATTTGTTTATAAATCATTAATTGATATATTATAAATTATTATAAATATATATTTGCGGGTTGCGGTTGCGGTTGCGATTTTGCGATTTTTAAATATTTAAAACCGCATCCGGACCATTCATAAGCAGTTATTAAAAATTTTACCCGCAACCAATCCACATTTTGCGATTATTCACAAAATGCGATTCGGATGCGAACGATGCGAGCGGTTAATGCGGTTGAGCGGATCGTCTATACACCCCTAACAGAAGGATTACGTAGAGCGGCAGTTTCAAAGTTATGAATAGGATCTAATTGTGCTACCCGTTATAATACCTTTATAATATATAGTAATTTTTAATTTTAACAGCGTAAACTGACGAGGTGATAGATTCTATTTTAATCTGAGCTAGGTACTCTAAATTTGTTCTCAAAATATTTCTCAAATGACACAACAAATAATGAATTTTAATTTGTGGGCATCAATACTATCAATACTATTATATAATAGACGAAACATTAAAAGTTTGGTCGGTCGGTATGGTACGTTGTGATTTTACTTAATTACCCTTGATTAACTTAACTGTACTTCGTGTTTTTACTTAATTAACCTTACTTATTTATAGAAATATATTATTAAATAATAATATTACCTATTTATAACCAATTACCTTTTTAACCTAAAATACATTATTTTTTCTATTTTTCTAATAAATTCCCCTATCTTTTCAAATATATCACGAGCAATTACCTTTTTTAATTAAAACATGTTAGTTTTTTTATTTTTCCTTACTAAAACTTCTCCTTTTCCAAAAATATCACGGACAAACCTTTAGTTATTTAATTTTAAACATATTTTAATATTATAATTATTTTTTTAAAGTTTACCTATTTTAACATGTCTACTTATTTTTTTTAACAAATGTAATTACTAAAAATATTAAAATATAAATAATCAAATACCTATTTATAACCAATTAACTTTTCAGCTAAAACACATTATATAGTTTTTCTAACAAAGTCCCTCCTTTTCTAAATATATCACGGGAAATTGCATTTTACAGTTTACTTTTTTTTTATTTTTCTCACTAAAATCTATTCTTTTTCCAAAAATATCACAGGAAACCCTTTACTTATTTATTTGAAAACGTATTTAAATACTTTTAATTATTAAATTTTAAAACTCATTTTTCAAAAATATCACGGGCATTTACCTTTTTAAACTAAATATATGTTACATTTTTTATTTTATTTTACTAAAACTCCTCTTTTTCCAAAAATATAACGGGCTCATACTTATTTATTTTAAAATTTATTTTAATGTTTTTAATTAATTAAAAGTGATTAGATATTTTAACATGCCTACTTATTTTTTGCACAATTACAATTAATAAAATATTAAAAAATAATAACAATTAGCAATCCGTGCATCGCACGGGTTTTAAGCTAGTATATATATATATGTACGAGGAATCCCGTATTATTATTAGAAATTTACTAATTTTACATATAACATGTCAGTATTTAGGAACAATTTTGAGACGAGTTCTCTAACATTTTTCTTTTAATTTTAAAGTTAGGTGTTTGTATATTTTTTTCCTCATAATTCACGTCACATTCTTAAAATTTTAATGTATTTAGAAAAAATTATACATAAACATAAAATCAAGGAGAACATTTAAAATAATTTTCGACAAATTCATTTATTTGAAACTTTGTATTAGTATTATTTCATTCTATACTATACTAAAATAAGAAAATCATAAAATAAAAAAATCAAAATATCTCTATAACATATCGTCCTATAAATTTATTTTGGTTAGCTCTCTGTTCTATTGTGTACTTTGATGAAATAGATTTAATGCGCATGTATGTTCAAAATTATGTTAGGTTCTGCAATTTAATTAACTCCAACGTTGTTATAATATAATTTATTACAATTTTATTGAATATAAAATTATAAATAATTAAATTGGTAAACTACAGCACAATATGCATAAGAGAATATTGAATAAGTTTATAGGGTTAAATATCAAAGTGGTCACTGAACTGAAGACCATATATCACATTCATCATTGATCTCAATGGGGTATCACTCCAATCACTAAAGTCATCATAAATATCAAACGGACACCTCTAAATATATGTTCGAAAAGTAAAATTAATTTATATCGAGTTCTACATATATTTCTTGAATGCTACCGCAACCAAATGAAAAGTTATGAACTATAGTATTTATGATTTTATATTTAGATTTAAAAAAATTATTTACTATTTATTTTAAATTTTATAGTTATTTACTTTGATTTAATTAAAAATAAATAGTAAATGATTTTTTTAAAATCTAAATATATTATCTGAAATTCTAGAATTCATAACGTTTCATTTGGTTGCAGTAACATTGAATAAATATGTGTAGAACTTGAGAAATGTCATTTTTATTTTCCGAACACATATTTAAAGTTATATGTTTGATATTTATGCTGACTTTAGTGATTGAAATGATACCCCGTTGAGATCAGTGATGAAAATGATATATGGTATTAACTTCAGTGACTACTTTGAGATTTAACCCTAAATTTATATGATGCATAACCTGCATAATGTGTAGGACAAAATATTTTAAATGTAAATTTAATTCATAAAAAGTGCAAAACATAATATATGTCGTGCACTACATATTATAAAAAATTAATTAAAAAATTATTGTTATTTTCCTATTACAAAAAAAATATTAAAATTTTTTTTATATAATGCATAAAATGCGTATTGCATAGAATGGAAAATGTGGATGTAAAATTTATTCATAAAAAAGTGTCGAATCTAGTATATAAAGTGCATTACATATTAGAAAAAATTAATTAAAAATTTAGTTTTCTATTATACATAGGATAATGAAAAAGAGACAATATATCCATTTTTACATACTTCACGACCAAAGTTACATATTTTTTATGTATTTAAATAATTAAAATGAAAAACATTGTTTAATGTTGTTGTTGAGAATGAAAATTATGTTTTAAATTGTTAAGTTTTAATTAAAATTAAAATTTGTAATCGTCACCTTAAATCTTAAAATATTAGGTATAATAGTTAGATTTGAAATTAATAGTTAGATTTGAAATTGATCTTAGATATAGGTCTCCAGATATATTAGGTCTTCACTGAACTTTACTCTATATTTATAATTGTACATGCAGTTTACCAAAGTTAAGTTTTAGATCATATACGTTCTGCAATTTGAATTTAGCAAAATATAATATTTTATAAATTATGTTCTATGAAAATAACTATTTTCGTTTAAAATCTTTAAAATTATATATGTTTTGCAAGTAAAACATAGCAAAACATATTGTTCTGCAAAACATGTTCCGTTTGCAGAACATTCATGTTTAGTTTGTAGAACTTACATGATTTTCAAGAAAATAGTGATTTTCATAAAATCTAATTTGTAAAATAGTACGTTTTGTAAATTTTTTATTACAAAATATGATATATTTTATCAAATTTAGATTGTAGAACATATGTGATCTCCAAATTTTCACAAAAAATATGATCTTCGTAGAACTTTACTCTCATAAGTACTTACTCTTTATATTATGTACTAAGTACTGAAACTCCTGTTACATTTTATAAATGAAAGTTTGGCTACTGAGTAGCCTTTCTGTTAGCTAAGCCCGGCATGTTTCTCAAGTCCAAATCAGGAGATCAACTGCAATGTGCTTTAATGTAGAAAACTTAACAATGATTTATTTAAACTTCAAAAGAGATTGTTGTCTTCTGTAATCTACTCGTCTGTAAGTTTCAATAGTACATGCTCAAATTTTAAACCTTTGTTAGTTTTATATCCTTCCTAATTATCATAACTAATTTATTTTTAGTTTTAAAATATTAGTTAAGAATTTTATTTTATTTTCTTTTTTGAAATTTCCAATACTTTAAACAAATTTTGATTTTTGATTTTGGATTTCGGTATTAACCAAAAAAATATTTCGGTTCGATTTATAATCGAATTAATATCAATTCGGTTTTTAATAGCCATTTTGAGAGCATTTTGATTTTGGTTGATCGAACTAAATCTCGGTTTTGGTTTTGGCCAACCGAATGCACACCCCACTCATCGGGCCTTGTCATCCAATTAAATTGATAGGATGGGTGGGGATCCTGAATTATTATATGTTTCTCTGGCTAATTTTCATTATGATCTGTAATTTAGGTTTGGTTAATGGAAGCTTTCATCTTTCAAAAAGAAAAGAAAAATGGGTGCACTTCAAATTAAATCTAACCATACGAATATAATATATTTTTGCCAAAGTAGCATTATCATAAAATAACTAGCATAATACCCGTGCAAGGCACGAGTCACTATATAGAATAATTGTTTTAACTTCTAAGTATTTTGGTGTTTATGATAATTTATAGATCGTTTGACAGACGTCTCATTGTAGGTACAAAAGTTGGACTTGATCTTTGTAGTAAGATAGTTAGCGTTGAAAATTATCCTTGGTTGAGGTGTTTTTGAGTTAAGAAATGAGTAAATTCGACACTTATGATATTTGTTATGTGTAAAATCTATGTCAAAATATAATTATCTTACATACAAGACATTAACCTATGATTTTACTAATTTAGCTCATTGAGCGAATGATACATTTTCTTGTTTGTGAAATGTAATTTGCATTGTAGAATGTGTACAATGAAACATTTTCTTGTTTGTGAAATGTAATTTGCATTGTAGAATGTGTACATGCATGGTATTAAAATTTAATATATAATGAATTTTCTAGTATGTTCACGTGAATTAAGTACCTTTCCAATCAAATTAATGAGAACCGATAGATCCACAGTCGTTAGATCTTTCCAATCAAATCAATGGGAACCGTTAAATAAAATACTACAAATTTTATATAGAGTACCTTTTATATTTTTTATAACTAAATTTTCTCTTTTCTAACAACATTATCTATCTATACTATTATATAATAGACGGAACAATAAAAGTTTGGTTGGTAGTCTGGTCCCCCATGGTTTGTTCACTCATTCCACGACCGTTAGATATTTCCAATCAAATTAATGAGAACCGTTAGATAAAATACTAAAAATATTATATAGAGTACATTTTATATTGTGTATAACTAAAAATATTACATAGAGTACCTTTTATATTTTTTCAACTAATTTTTTTCATATAAGTTTTACAAATATGAACAAAATAGAAATCAATTAGAACCGTTAGATAAAATCCTAAAAATATTATATAGAGTACCTTTTATATTTTTTATAACTAAAAATATTATATAGAGTACCTTTTATATTTTTTCAATAGTTAAATTATCTCACATATTATAAGATTATGTTAATCGATACAATAATAGATACCGAATACTTCTCTACTCACGCGACACACACATATACATATAATGTGTTTGATAGAGAACACGTATGACTGAATAGTGCAATGGTAGGAAGATGAACAAATTATTGCATAAACCTAAGTTGGATTCCATTAATTAACAATTTTTTTAAAAAAAAAGTAAACACAGAGGAAATTTAAATATTTTAAATTAAATAAAATGTCTCACCAATTTAGATTAGATTAAATGTCTCATGAATCATTGATTTTATTGGGCTATAATAAAATAGATATATAATAATAATAGTATCAAATATTTCTCTACTCAAGTGACACACACATATGATGTGTGTAATTGAAAACACTTGTAATTGAGTGGTGTGGTGGTAAGAGGATGTGCAAATTAATGTATAGACCCAAGTTCAAATCCACCCAACAACAATATTTTTAAAAATAATAAACACAGGGGCAATTTGGACATTTCAAATGCATTAAAATGTCTTGCCAATTTAAATTGAATAAAATGTGCCACCAATTATTGCCCCATGTTGGGCTATTATTAATAGAAAGATGGAGCATCTCATTTATGATAATATAAGTTAATTTTATATTTTAACTAGTGTAAAAATTCGTGCAAGGTATGTGCCTGTTCATATAATGAAATAATTTCTCGCACGAACCAGTATATTAAAATAATTTTATAATTAAAAATATGATAAATGTTAATATTCCAATTTTATATTTATATTTGTATAGTAATTCTATAATATTTTATATTTCATGAAATATCATATTTTTCTTCACTAATTTCAATAGATCCCATCAATTTATCCACTTTCTTTTTACCTTTTTTTAATCTTCGTGACCATCCAGATGTTAACAATTGGATGAAACAGAGAGAGTATACCTTTTTCATGTACCAAATATTTTATAAATTGATTAGGTTTCAAAAAAATTGGACAATTATCTATATGATAATATTCACATGATTACAATTAATTGCTTAATAATAATTTAATATTCAATAGCGTGAAATGAATTTTGATTAAATTGATTAATTGAGTTTAATATAAATAATAGTTGTAGCATAATTGATTGTATATAACATGAATGTTTATAAATTCATGTAATTTTAATATAATAAAAGTATATTTGTAAAAAATTAATCATATATGTGAGATTATATCTTAAGACGTATTACAATTTTTCTTAATTTTATATATCTGATTTAAAACTTAACCCATTTTAATATTTGATTTATAACTAATATTGATATGTGATCTTAACTTATCATAGAATTATCTAAGGAGTTCAATACATTTTAATCCTTAATTTAATGGTTACATATCTTTATTTATTATCGAGAATGTGTGAATTGATAAAATGAAAATAATTTGTTGTACATAATATATATGAGTAGTTGTTGTTAGGCCGAATACACAATATATAATCAAGTATAGGTATGAGAATAACAATTAGAACACTGTTTATGAACAATAAACTGAATGGAATTAAAAACTTCTCTCTCAGTGATGTAAAATATCACAGAGAGCTGCTAGGTTACAAGAATGATAATTCACGTATTCGCATCCCTTTTAGGGTTAACCTATCTGTGTTTATATAGTACACAACTACATACAATCATTAATTGATATTCCTATAAATTAGCTATACAATCAGAATCAATTAAGAATTGCTTTTGTCTTCTGTTCCGTTTCCTTAGCCATCTCGATATCGCTTTGCTTATTTCCATCTTCAAAGAATATCGTTTCTAGAATGTTTATTGAATTGCACCGACTGCTAAGCAAACTCTGACCATCAGACTTTAATAAACTCTGACTGGTCCTCCAGCTAAACTCTGACTAGTCCTCCAGTTAAACTCTGATAGTTTCCTGGTACTTAAACACTGATAAACAAACATCAGCAATTATATCTAACAATCTCCCCCAACTTGTTCATACTAAAATGTACAAGTTAACAGATAATTGATGATGTCAAAACATATAACAAATGCAGTGTTTATAAAATCACAGAGTTTATACTTTTACTTAGAACAGAAAACTTTAAAAACTTATAGACTTCAGTTACTTAATCTCTTCAATGTCAGGTACAGTCCTGATGTAGTCCATAAGTAGTCTTCTATCAGCTCTCTCTAGCTCAGCTACCATTATCTTCTTTATCTCCCTTAACTCTGGATCACTTTCTCCAGTTTGGTAGATAGCCGCCCTTAGAGCATAAATGATGTTCTTCCTCATATCATTTCCTAGCTTTATTATGAAGGATTTATCTGATTCCAGATTAAATTCCAACACTTTTATACCAAGATCTGTTCTGAGTCTTGCACTGTTCCTTTGCATCTCAACAAGCTTTCCATTATAATCTCTGTATTTCGGTATGTAAGCACCAGCAGTCTTTAGGCCACAAAGAGCTCTAGCTTTAACCATTCTGCATCTTAATACCTCAGATGCTTGATGAGTTCTTTGATTTTTGACTTTCATTAGATACAGCACATACTCTAGTTCTTCTTTCATCTTTAATCCTATATCAGCTTCACCAACTCTGTATACTCTGCCATCAGCCTTGAAGTATAATAGAAAATCCTTCTTCAATCCTTTATGATGTATTAACTGAACCGACTCTAAAGCATCAAGATTTTCTTGAGTCACACCAACACCTGGTTCAGCTAATGAAGTTTGATCCACATGACTGTTATTCACTCTCTTTTCTCTATGAGATCCCAGTCCAGATTTATCTCTTGATTCCTTTCCCATGATAGTTCTGCTTTGGAGAATATTTACATTTGCTGGAATCAGAGAATGTTGAACAGTGATTGGCTTAGCAAAAGTTCTTTGAAGTTCAGAAGAGAGTTTAGTCTGTACAACTTGAGTAGTATCAGTGGTTGTCACAGCTTCCAGTGTTTGAACAACTTGAGCATTGTCAGAGGTTGTTTGAGCTTTCTTCATTTTCTGATTTTCTTCCACAAGCTTTCCTTTGCCTTTATCTAAGCTGGCTTCAACTGGCCTTCTTGAGTATTGTAAACTCTGTTGAGAGTTTACATTTTCTTTGATTACAATTCCTTTCTCCTTTGGACTTGAAACTTTCTTGACTTTCTTCAACTTCCCAGACTTTAAATTCTTTACATGCTCTTCAGCTAGCATCAATTCTCAGCTTGGATATCTTCTATGGTTGCATCAGCACCATGTTCTTCTAGAAACAACTGAGCAGCAATCTCTTCATCAGTAACTGGATGAGAAGTAAGCAATAAGCTTCTAGCTCTTGAAGTAGATTGAGCACCAGTGTTTATCCTTTCAGAGTTTGTAGCATCAGAGTTTGATCTCAGCTTTCCTTGCTGTAGAGTAGATTTAGATTTGAAATCTTTCCCTCTTGCACCACCATCAGTAGAATCATCATGTCTACTCATATTTTGAGGCTTTTTGCATTTGTCTTTAAGTACTCTCTCCCCCTTTTTGACATCATCAGGAATCAATACTGATGTGAGCAATTCAAGCGAAGCAGCAATAGAATCCAGTTTATCAGACATTAAAGTCTGATTGTCTTCAACCTTGGTCAATCTGTTTTTGAGAATTTCTTGATCTTTGACCAGAGTAAGCAACAGAGTTTTATCTTGCTTTAGTGACATATCTCGAGCAACCACATCATTTCTCAACCCAGTAACTGACTTCTGAGTGTCATCAAAACGATTGTGAAGAGATTTAACTTGAACAATAGTTGCCTTGAGATGTGTAGGAAGCTCAGGATTTGCAATTGACTTAGCAGATTTTGTGACAAAGTCAGCAGCCCTTTGATCAGTGAATATGCAATCCTTGTCTGACCATTTGGAAAAGTACATATTCTGAAAGTGAAGTTCAGTGGCATGCTGAATGTCCTTTGGATTTGATGGAGCAGAAAGTCTTTGAGAAGATGAATCAGCTTGATCATCATCAGACTTTGCAGAAAGTTCAGCATTTGAAGAATGAGGAATGTTCTCAGCAAAGGTTTCTGGAACATCAGAATTTGCAAGCTTCTCAGAGTTTATATTGTCCTGAGCATTTTCTTCATTTTCAGCATCAACAGCAGTAGTTTCAACAGCAATTTCTGCAGTTGCTTCAAGATTATTCTCTGCAGTTTCCTCAACAATATTTTCTGCAGCTACAGCCTTTGCTGTCTGATCAACCTCTTCACCTTTTTCAATTACCCGGTGATTAACAGAGAGAACCTCTGTATGAGTAGCTAGTGACTCGTCTATTATGAGTGTAGGTTGATCAGCTGCCACATCCTCTGTTTCATTAATACTACCATACTCTTCTAGAGTAGCAGAGGGATGTGCTTCAATTTCATCTTCAATATCCATCTCCAAGATGGGTTCAAGAAAATCATCATTAACAGCATCATTATTACCAGTGGTTGCTCTGGCTTCTTCAGGCGCAATAGCATTTTCAAAATGATCTTCAATCACAGCCTCTGTTTCAACATTTGTAGAATCAGGAACTAATCCACCAAACAGATACGCAGCAACAAGCTTCCTTTTCTTAGAATTAGTAGATTCAGTTTCATCAAGAGGCACATTTGCATCAGAAACAGGTTTGTTTGCCCTCTTCTTTCTTCTTGAAGTACCAACAGATACTGGAATATCATCAATGTTTAGAGGTTTAGCAGCTGGGACAGCCTTAAACGCTCTATGCTTAATCCTACCCCCAGTCTTTGGTTTTTGAGATGTAGATGGAAGAGGTTCAGAGTTTAAAGGCTGGTCAGATTCTGGTTGTGCTTGTGGTTGAGAGTTTAAAAACTGTTGGACTGAAGCAGGAAGCATCAAGTCACCAACATTGCCTTTCTTGACATCCTTATTTGTGAGATTAGAAAAGATTCTCTTATGCAATTTAAATGAGGGAATTACATCCTCCTCAGCTATCTCAACCCCATCAACACAAAAGGAAAAGATTTATTGACAGAAACGAGCAAAATAAACTACATTCCTATTTTCTGTCATCTTTTCACCTATGTTATTCAAAACAAGTCTAGCAAAATCAAAATGAGTACCATAGAGAAGAGAATACCCAATTTGTAGACTGTCGATTGGAATAGCATCCCAATTTGTGCACTTCTTTCCGAACGCCCTTGTAATACAATCGAAGAAGAAACTCCACTCCTTCCTCAAGAACGGTCGCTTCAGATTACCTGTCCTTGCCAAAGGCCCAGAATAACCAATCTCCCTCATCATACGCTGAAGATCAGAGTCACCAACAGAAATGGTGAACGCATTGAAATCTTCACACCAAAGAGCATCTCTAACAGTGGTTGGAGTGACCACATACTCTTGATCAGCAAATTCAAAAATAATTGAAGGAGTGCCTGATTCACCTCCATCATCATATACGCCTGTTTCCCAGAAGGCTTTGATTTGAGTACCAGATAACCTTGTTGGTTCCACTAAAGCTTGCCCAATATCTGATTGAACAAGGAAATTTTGAAACAAGTGAAACGCCTCTGGGACGTTCTCAGTAGATAGTGGTGCTGCATAGTTGTTAGGAACAAAATCGAGACCAAAAGACTGAAACATGGTTGTTGCCATTAGAATATTTGAAAGAAATCAGAGTTTATGCTTCGAGAAAGTGTTTGAAAAAGTGATGCAGAAAAGTGTTTTTGAATATGTGTAAGTGAAACTGTGCTGTGAATAGAGTAAGTCTGTAAAAGATTTGAATGTTGTGTGTATAATGATTAAATATGAATTAAAACTGAAGAGTTTTAATCATTAAAACACACAGCAGGCTTACTCGAATAATGTGTGAGTGGGACAGTTGGCACATACGTATTAACTGACAGCAGTAAATCGTGGTTGTTTGCAACACGCATGCGCAGTAAAAGGCACTAATTACTGCTATTTTCTAGACACCTTTCTTCATTTTCAAAAACTCAAACAAACTGTTATCAATCATACTCTCTATTTTCCAAAAATAATGTTTCTCAATAATTATGAAATTTCTGAAACACCCTTATTTATTTTAATCATCAGAGATTAAAAATAAATTACCTCGGCATAGAGTACACAGTTCATCAGTTTTTATCAATTCTCCTCCTTCATTAATAATCTCTTTTCTCAAAATGCACAATTGTGAATATTTGTGTGTGAATAGCAGAGTTTACTGAATATAAATATTGAGAGCATCTCAAAGTGCATAAAATCCATAAAATAAATCAGTAAAAACTGGTTGCCCAAACTCTCATATGAAAAACATATTCTGATTTCATCTAAACTCTGTATTTATTTGTATTCATTTGTTTTCACCCCCTTAATTTTTAAAAAAAAAAAAAAAAATCTTTTCCACTAATCAGTGGTTGGCACTAGTCACCAAAAATTTGAAAATTTTAGCCCTTATTTCATACAATAAGTTCATGGGTCTTCCTAGGCACAACATGATCTCAAAGGAATTTGTGCATATTTTTGCATCTTTTGTTTAGGGGTGAATTAGCAGTATCTATTTATCAGAGTTTAGACTTACATCATTTAACGTTTATGATTTATGAGAGAAAGTGCAAACAGCTAATACAGACTCAGTGTATAGGATCAATAAACTAAGAGATGCTATAAATATAGAGACAGTATCATGCTGTGTAAAGTTTCTGCACACATTTGAGATTAGATCATATATAACTCAGAAAGATTCATGATTACTTACTGAGAATCATGCTTCAAATATTTTCTTCATCGGTCATTATGTTTCAGACAATAACACAATCAGAGTATAACACCAGAGTTTATCAACAGAGTATGCTTCCATCAGAGTATGCTACCAGAGTTTATCAACATGATTTGCATGACAGTTAACATATGCAGAAAAACATGAGCAAATTTTCACAGATGAGTAAAGTTTGAGTCTAACCAGTATCTCTAGTCAAAACCAGAGATCATTCCAAGTTCATTTACCAGTCTTGTAAATGTAGCTTCACTCAAAGGCTTGGTGAAGATATCTGCAAGCTGTTGTTCTGTAGACACAAAATGAAGCTCAATATCTCCTTCCTCCACATGTTCCCTGATAAAGTGATACCTTATGCTGATGTGCTTGGTCATGGAATGCTGTACTGGGTTACCTGTCATTGCAATAGCACTTTGATTATCACATAAAATAGGTATTTTAGAGTACCTTAACCCATAATCCAGCAGTTGATTCTTCATCCACAGAATCTGTGCACAACAGCTACCAGCAGCAATATACTCTGCTTCTGCTGTGGATGTGGAAATTGATTTCTGTTTCTTGCTGTACCAAGAAACTAATCTGTCACCTAAAAATTGACAGCTTCCACTAGTACTCTTTCTGTCAATCTTACAGCCTGCAAAATCTGTATCAGAGTAACCAATTAACTTAAACTCTGATTCTCTAGGATACCACAAACCCAAGGTTATGGTTCCTTTGAGATATTTGAAAATTCTCTTTACAGCTGTTAGATGAGGCTCTCTGGGATCTGCCTGAAATCTTGCACAAAGACAAGTTGCATACATGATGTCTGGTCTACTTGCAGTCAGATAAAGAAGAGACCCTATCATGCCTCTGTAGTTTGTCATATCTACTGAAGTTCCTGTGTCTTTGTCTACCTTTGTTGCAGTTGCCATAGGAGTAGTTGCAGATGAACTATCAAGCATACCAAATTTCTTGAGAAGATTTCTGGTATATTTTTCTTGATTGATAAAAATCCCATCATCTGTTTGCTTTCCTTGCAAGCCTAGAAAATAACTAAGCTCTCCCATCATGCTCATTTGATACCTGGACTGTATAAGCTTGGCAAATTTCTTACAGAGTTTGTCATTAGTAGACCCAAAAATTATGTCATCCACATAGATTTGAACTAAGAGCAAATCATTACCAGTGTTGAAATAGAACAAGTTTTTATCAATTGTACCTCTAGTGAACCCACTTTCTAAAAGAAATTGAGCCAGAGTTTCATACCATGCTCTAGGTGCCTGCTTTAGTCCATAAAGTGCTTTGTCAAGCCTGTAGACATAATCTGGATGCTTGGGGTCCACAAACCCTGGTGGTTGTTCAACAAACACTTCTTCTTCAAGTTTCCCATTGAGAAAAGCACTCTTCACATCCATCTGAAAGACTTTGAACTTCTTGTGAGCAACATATGCTAGAAAAATTCTTATGACTTCCAATCTTGCAACTGGAGCAAAGGTTTCATCATAGTCAATTCTTTCCTGTTGTGAATACCCTTTTGCCACAAGTCTAGCTTTATTCCTTGTAATTACTCCCTCGCTGTCAGTCTTGTTTCTGAAAACCCACTTTGTACCAACAATAGACCTGTTTTTAGGTCTAGGTACAAGTGTACATACTTCATTTCTTTCAAATTCATTCAACTCTTCCTGCATAGCTGTTATCCAGTTGGCATCTTGAAGAACTTCTTCCACTTTCTTAGGCTCTGTTTGAGATATGAATGCATGAAACAAACATTCATTTGTTGTGGCACTTCTTGTTTTCACACTTGCATCTGGATTTCCAATTATCAGATCAGGTGTATGAGCCTGAGTCCATCTTCTTGCTGTAGGTAAGTGGCTTCTATCATCATTATTAGATCCTCCCCCATGATCCATGCTTTCCTGATTTTCTTGTTGACAATCTGCATTCTCTGAGGCTCCCCCTGAATTGGACTGCTCAATGTTTGAACTTTCAGAGTTTGTATTAGATTCTTCAGCTGACTCACTTTCTGAATGTGAGTCATCATTCTGAGATGTTGTTGAAGTATCTTCATGCTCCCCCTCAACTGGTTCTCTATTTTCTTCTGTCTGAGAAATTTCCTCAGTGTTTACCAGTAGAGGATCAGAGTATGCTACATCAGAGTTTTTTGGATTTGCTTCATCAGAGTTTACATCATCAGAGTTTAGATCTTCATTTTCAAAGCGTAGTTAATCATGATTTTCTTCATCTTCAATTCTAGTTATTTTTTTGTCATCAAATGACACATGTATAGATTCCATGATCACTTTAGTTCTCAGATTATAAACTCTGAATGCTTTAGTTGATAGTGGGTATCCAACAAAAATTCCTTCATCAGCTTTTAAATCAAACTTGGTCAACTGTTCAGGATGAGTTTTCAACACAAAGCATTTGCACCCAAAAATATGAAAATATTTCAGGTTTGGTTTCTTAATCTTCACCATCTCATATGGTGTTTTCCCATGCCTGTTGATCAGTGTTGCATTTTGAGTAAAACAAGCAGTTTGAACAGCTTCTGCCCAGAAATAAGTTGGCAATTTTGCTTTATCAAGCATTGTTCTGGCAGCTTTGATTAAAGTTCTGTTCTTTCTTTCAACCACTCCATTCTGCTGTGGAGTCCCTGGTGCAGAAAATTCTTGCTCCACTCCTCTTTCTTTGCAAAATTCTTCCATTTTTGCATTTATGAATTCAGTACCATTATCACTCCTGATAATTCTCACTTTAAACTGTGATCCTTTGTCCAGCAGCTTCACATGTTCCATCAGAATTAAGGCAGTTTCATCCTTCTTTACTAGAAAGTACACCCAAGTGTATCTAGTATACTCATCAACAATGACTAGAGCATATTTCTTTCTGCCTAGTGACATTACATTTACTGGACCGAATAGATCAACATGAAGAAGATGATAAGGCTCCACAACTGAAGATTCAGATTTACTCTTGAAAGATGACTTCCTTTGCTTGGCCTTCTGACAAGAATCACACAGACCATCTAAGCTGAGTATTGACTTTGGAAGTCCCCTTACAAGATCTTTTCGAATTAGCTCATTGATGTTGTTCAAGTTTAGGTGAGAGAGCTTCGTATGCCATTTCCAACTTTCTTCATTAGACATTTTTGCAGACAGACACACAACTTTTCCTTCAGAGTTTGTTACCAAACTTGCTTCATAGATATTATTCCGTCTGTGTCCAACTAGAACAACTTTCCTTGTAGATTTGCTGATAACCTCACAGTATTCAGGTTGAAAATCTACATGGTAACCTCTGTCACAGATTTGACTTACAGATAGCAAGTCATGCTTGAGTCCTGGGACTAGAGCTACATTAGTGATGATGACACTTCCAAGATTGATATTGCCATATCCCATAGTACGTCCTATGTTGCCATCTCCATAGGAAACTTTTGGGCCAACTTTCTCCTCATAATCTGATAGTAGGGATTTATTTCCAGTCATGTGTCCTGAACATCCACTGTCCAAGACTAGAGTACTTTCCCTTATGCCCTGCAATCACAAACAATTACAAAGAGTTAGATCTAAGGATCCAGACTTGCTTGGATCCTTTGGCTTTCTTAACATTGTTAGCTTTTGTAGTGGAATTCTTATCAACAGAGTTTAAGCTAACAGTATCAGAGTTTATACTTGCAGAATCAACTTTAACCCATTTCAAATTTGGCTTCAACTCATAATAGTTGTGATAAATGGCATGATAATTCTTACAAGTATAAATAGAATGCCAAGTACTCCTACAGTGAGTGCATAAAGTCTGTGGTCTAACCCTAACATAATCATTCTTAACTCCAGACATGGAGGGTAAAGAATTAATATCTTTGTTTTTCTTGCAAAAACTTGCAAGATGGTTAGAACTACCACAATTATGACATGTTTTTCTAGGAGCATCAGTGATAGGCAAATGATTATTACTTCTGTTAATGCCTACTTTTCCATTTCTGTTCTTCCTGGACACTTTCTGTTTTTCAACAGACTTTACCTCTTTGAGCTTATACTTGAATTGTTTCTCTGTCATTAAACCAACATTCACCTGTTTAACACAAGTTTTTACTGGTTCTTTAAACCTAAGTTCATCTTTCTCACAGTAACCTAACCCAACTGTATCTGTTTTAAATACCTGATGTGTGTCCTTACCAGAGTTTGTCCAGGTTTTAATTACCTTCCTTTCTTTTTCCAAATCAGATTCTAATTGCCTAAATTTCTTAAGAAACTCCTGTTCCACATAAACAGCATCATCTATTTCCTTTTGAACTTGCTGCATGTTAACAAGTTCTTCTTCAAGAAATTTATTTCTATCTTTAAGCTTAAGATTCTTAGATTTAATTCTCTCATTCTCTAAAGTCTGATCCCTATAGCTAACATGTATGCTTTTAAGATAAATTCTCAATTCAGATATATTATCAACATCATAAGCATAAGTTGTTAGGGGTACCTTATTTTCAGATGATTCAGATTCCTCTTTGACAGTTGCCATGAGAGCATAGTTGACATCCTCATCTGAATCTGAAGTGTCTGCCCAGTCTTTTCCTTTAGTGATGAGTGTTTTTTCAGATTTTCCTTTCTTGCACTCAGGAGCATAGTGACCCATCTCTTTACACTTGTAGCACTGGATCTCAGACTTGTCTTTCTTCCCAGATTTGATATCTCTTCTGTCAGACTTTCTGAAATTCTTCCTTTCAGAGTTTGAATCTCTCCTTGAGAATCTCTTTCCTTTCTTGAAGTTCGCGAAACCCATCTTCTTGAAAGTCTTCACCATCAAAGCAGCCATTTGCATCATTTGTTCTTCATCATCCTCAGATTCAGAAGAAACATCAGTGTTTGAGTCATCATCAGAGTTTGATGACTCACTTTCAGAGTTTATGACCAAAGCCTTTCCTTTAGCTTTCTTCTTTGATGTCTCTTTCTTAAGAAGTTTTTCTTCAACTTTGAGAGCAACATATTTTGTCTTCTTTCCAGATCTTTTGTTTCTTTGCTCTATCTCAAGTTCATGAGTTTTAAGCGAACCATAGATTTCATCGAGATCTATTTCTGCAAGATCATAATTATCTCTTATTGTCGTTGCCTTCAAATCCCATCTTTCAGGAAGAGATAGAAGGAATTTGAGATTCGACTCTTCAAGTTCATATTCTTTATCAACAAGAGATAAATCATTCAACAGTTTGCAGAATTTGTCATATGTCTCAGTCAAAGTTTCATCAGGTCTCGAATCAAAGTGTTCATACTCATGTGTAAGAATAGTCTTTCTGTTCTTCTTTATAGCACTTGTTCCTTGACATCTGACTTCTAAAGCATCCCAAATCTCTTTGGCAGTTTTGCAGCCAATAACTCTGTTAGACATAACATTATCTAAAGCACTATGGAGAAGATGTCTAACCTTTGCATCCTTTGCAATTGATGAGATGTCTTCAGGAGTCAAATCTTTCTTTTCTTTTGGAACACTCTTCTGTTCTTGACCAGCAACAACTGGAGACAGTTTTGTTGGCATATGAGGACCATCATTGATTCTATCAAGATATTCTGGATCTGTGGCTTCCAGAAACATGGTCATCTTCACCTTCCATATTGGAAATTCCACTGGTCTTAGAATTGGAACCCTGATTGTCTCATATCAACTTACAGAAGTTGGTTGAACCTTCTGAGCATTAGAACCTGCCTGGGTATTTTCAGCCATGATTATAATTTGTGTTTGGATAAAAAACTGTATATATTAAACAGCCTTGGCTCTGATACCAATTGTTAGGCCGAATACACAATATATAATCAAGTATATGTATGAGAATAACAATTAGAACACTGTTTATGAACAATAAACTGAATAGAATTAAAAACTTCTCTCTCAGTGATGTAAAATATCACAGAGAGCTGCTAGGTTACAAGAATGATAATTCACGTATTCGCATCCCTTTTAGGGTTAACCTATCTGTGTTTATATAGTACACAGCTACATACAATCATTAATTGATATTCCTATAAAGTAGCTATACAATCAGAATCAATTAAGAATTGCTTTTGTCTTCTGTTCCGTTTCCTTAGCCATCTCGATATCTCATTGCTTCTTTCCATCTTCAAAGAATATCGCTTCTAGAATGTTTATTGAATTGCACCGACTGCTAAGCAAACTCTGACCATCAGACTTTAACAAACTCTGACTGGTCCTCCAGCTAAACTCTGACTAGTCCTCTAGTTAAACTCTGATAGTTTCCTGGTACTTAAACACTGATAAACAAACATCGGCAATTATATCTAACAGTTGTTGTACAATCAAAAAACTTGTAAATTATGATAGTACGTGTCATTAAGACATTATATACTTTATCATTTATTTTCGTATTCGTGTACTTTCGCGTATCAAACACTAAATTTCTATATCACAAACCAAATTGTTGAGTCTAGTAAGGAGACGTAAAAAATTGAGGACAATGAATGAATAAAGAAAAAAGATGTACAAGTTATACGTTTCGTCACCGCCACCAATGTGGGATATATTCAAGTTAATAAAGAATAAAATCAAAAATATAAGTTTATATAGTTTATATATATAAACTATATCAATCAAACATAATCGGTATATATTTAATTGACAAAATATAAGTGTAACAAATTTTTTACAACGATGATTGGATATGTAGTTAGATATAAAATTTCAAAAACAAAGAATATGACATATAAATAATATAAATCAACATTTTATATACTCAAAAGTTATATTAGAAAAGAATCAAAGGAGATGATGTAGTTTATCAAATAAGAATTTTAAAATACACTAAAAAATAAATATAGTATAGTGGTTAAGACATGTTCCTCCTAAAAGAATATCATGAGTTCAATTCTCCTATAGTACAAAACTTGATTCATTTTACCATAAATAAATTATAGAATGCGACATATTTGTAATTTTTCAATAAATAAGAATAAAATTATAATTTCTTAGTAACTTAGATCGCCCTGGACACATCAAATTTCATAACTTATGATACGATTGCTAAAATATGATAAATTCATAAAAAATTTAACCACACGAAAAAGTTTTCGTGAGCCGACGAGGCAGTAATTCTGAAGGACCTGACATAATGCCGACCGAGAATCACAGATTAGGACAGCCGGCCAAGATCTGTACTTTGAATCCCTGTGCGTCAAAACTAGGAGACCGCTGACCGCGCTACTTGTTTTGTTTTCTTTTCTAAATCAGATACTCAGCCGATCTCTTTGGACTATATGTAAGTTTACGCAATACTGTAGCATAAAGATTGAAGACCCAGGACTGTTGGACTCATTTACGACAAGTCTAATGATTTCTCGATAATGTTTTTTACGTCAAAATTTTGAAAAGAAAAATAATGTGTCGGTAGCACTAGCCATCTTAATAACGTGTTTTTCTATTTTCTGGTCAATCACTAGCCATCTTAATTTGAATTTTATCAATAAAATTCAATTTTCATAAAATTCATTTTTCTCCATTTCTCTTTACTTATTTTTATCTCATTTCTAGTTATTTTCAAATTTATTATAACAATAACAATAATAAGGAAGGAAGGTAAGAATTATCGTCTGATTTCATATACAAGATAATGTCCATAAGACACTAAAAACATTATTTTATAATATTTGTAAAGAATCACTTAGGCCCGTCAATGGAGCGGAGATCCGATCCGATCCGAGGCCGTTTTAATGGATATGAATTTGGCAAAAAAAAATCCGATTCGAAATTCGATCCGATAAGAAAAATCTGATAATAAATGGAGCGGGTATGGATTTTGGTCGATCCGATCCGTTAACGATCCGATCCGAATATAATATATATAAATATATTATATATAATATTTATAAATATATTGTATAATATCTATAATGAACAAATTAATTGCAATTTTTAATAGTCTATACTTTGTAGTCTATACAATCACTACTAATTAAAATGTGAGATAAGATTTTTCTGAAGCATAATATCATCGTTTGACCTATGAATCATTGTGTATTTTCTCAATATTATTCTAAATTTTCAATTTGTATTTGTTTTTAAATTTCTAATATTATGTTAGAGTTCGTATTTTAAACTTTAGAGTTATTATTTAATTATTTTGTTTACCATTACTGTAAGATCCGTGAATTTTATTAATAATATAAATTGTATTATGTGTAGAATACTTATTATGAAGTATTTTGAGTTTTAATAATAAAGGTTGTTAAATGTTTATGTGTAAATTGGTGTGTCGAAAGCCCCGTTCAAATATTGTCAATTGAAAATATCTTCAATTTTGAGCCCCGTTTTGATAATTCAAGGGTCCCGTTGAAATTTTGTTCATCATTATTATTCCTTCGTCATTCGTGTTCGAAATATTATCGGAGGATTTCTTCGTATTATTATATCCCTTATTATTCGATATTATCAATAGTATTTGTTTTATTCAAAGGAAGAAAAATTATTCTAAACCCTAACCATAACCCTAATTTTTCTAGGGTAATTGATATATCATCTGTATCAATAAATACATCTGTTATAGCCCCGGTATTCTTGAGCATTAGTTATATAAATGATATGTATTGATTTGGATAACTATCAGTCTTTTTGGATAGCTATCACCTCGTAAAACGTGTATTTTACATTATTAGGGTTTTAAAGCGAACCAGTGGATCAATAGCGATCCAAAAATGTCGTTTAGGGTATTATTTTCCACCAAGTATAAAAAGGAGAATCGTACATTATACTTCATATAATCCGTATTAAAAATATACAAAAATATAAAATTCCCGAACCGTGTTCTTCGTGTTCTTGAAAATCAAAATCAAATTCGAAGGTGTTATTGAAATCCAAATTCAAAATTCAAGTACTCAAATCAAAGATCTTGAGCTCTAGTTTCAGAATCTTCTAACCTCATCATCATCTGGTAATTTTTCGATTTTATATGAATTTTTCAAATTCGAATTAAAATTAGGGTTTATATTCGAATTGGGGATTTTCATTCTGTTGATTCTCCGTTCAATTGATTGCTTCCAACATGTTCCTAGGGTTCTAATTAGTAACAATCCATACTTTAGTTTCATGTTTATGTTCAATTTTTACGGGTTTGATTTTCGGGTTTTGACCCGAATTCTTCTTTTTAATAGTCCGTTCTTGTTATTGATGTGACATGATTTTGGATATAGGGCTTTCATTGTATGTGTTCTTAGCTTCATTTTAACATAAAGAACGTAGAGTTTCATGTAAGATTTTAGTAGATCGGAAAATTGGTTTAAGGTCGCCGGAAAATAGTCGGGTTTGAAGTTTCGGTGATGTTTTTGGTTTGTTTTTTATCGCCCCAATTTTTGATGTGTTTTTGGCTCGCCGGATTCTGGAAAAGGTCGCCAGATTCTGGGAATTTTCTGGCTGTTCTTCGCGACCCGGATTGTTCTTGGCGACCCGTGACCCGATCCAGTAACCCGTTTTCTAACCCGGTTTCAATCTTCAAAACCCTAATTCATTTTCAGAAAACTGTTTTTGAATTTTATTTTTAAATTTAATTCGAAAATAGTTTAATTATTTATAAAAATCATATTTTTATTTTAAAAATACATTTTTAAATTCAGAAAATTCTGGAAAATTATAATTAATTATTTAAATTCGAAAACTGATTAAATTTAATTATTTTAATTATTTTTAATTAATAATTAATTAATTTAATTAATTGATTAATTCTTTTAATCAGTTAATTCTTAATAATTAATTATTAATTAGATTTAATTAATTTAAATTAAGTTTAATTATTTTCTAGCTTGATTTAATTATTTAAAAATTGTTGGAGTGTTTAAATAGTGTCAATTAATTTTTATTAATTGATTTAATTGCTTTTAAATACTTATATTGGGATTAAAAATCCAATTTTTTATTTAAAAATTATTTGTGTCTTATTTAAATTCAAATAATCCTCGAATATTGTTTTAAAAATATTTATAAGTGCTATATGGTTTATATGAGTCGATTAATGTGTTTTAATAGTCCGTAAATGCCCGTACGAGGGCTAATGTCTGAGTTTTAATTACCGTAAAATAGATCGGGCATCCGATAGGAACCCGATTACTTGTTTAAATTTAAAAATGATTATGAGTATATATCGAGGATATAATGAGGATAGTTAGACTTACCGTAATGAGTTTTTTAATTATAGAATCGAGTTCTCGGAGTAAGGGAAAAGAGAAGGTAGAGTGAGCTCGGTAGAATTCCGTCAGCTACTAGACCAGGCAATTATCTGTGCCTTTACTTGTTGATTCAATTATAATTATTCTTCAGAATTTCATATAAGTTACCATCAGAACGATTCAGATTATTCAACTGTCACCCGTATTGAGCACTTGATGCTATTTCCTTGTATATCCCTAACTTTTGACTTAATCCACAATCGTGTTGGATATCAGAAACCTTCACGTTCCATTCAGTTTATATTGATGATAACCGTTGTTGACTTTCTTAAATGAGTACGTTGTACCCTTGAAACCATTCTGACTCTATTTCTCGGACTTTCTTTGATATTGAATAGTTGAAGCTCTTTTGCAACTATTACACCCCGTCATTGTGTACTTATCTTGTTATGCATGTTATTACTTATACCTTGTGATAGAATTGACATGTTTTAAAATGAGACCAGTAATGGTCGGGCCATATTTATGGTCGTAATAACTTAAGGCCTAGATGGCCATGGATCCTAGTGGAGGACTATGTTATAAGCTAGTCTGGGGTTGATGCGTGACTGATAAGCAGCTCAACCTTTGTATTTGAAAAATGTAGAAGTCCAATTCTAATTCTTCTTTCTTCAATAAAGATATTTAAAAGCATATGTTTGACTTGTATATTGTTGATTCAGATAATTGAAATCTTTCCTTTCATTATAGACTGTGATTGATATATATCATGCTTGCTGAGCACATGTGACTCATACTTGTTTTGTTTCTAACCCTATTCCAGTGAAGCGAGAGAATGAGCAGACCCATCGCTAGTGACAGTTCTCCCGATGCTAGGAGACCACCCCGAGTGATTGTCATTGGACGGGTAGTTGTTTTACTTTGGAAGTTAGACTAGATGTCTAGCTTTGTATATTAAGTGTGTAATAACTCTGAAAACTGGTTTGTAATAAATATGACTTAGAAGCTTGTTTTATGCCATAATCTGGATGCGGTCTTGGATAAGGGGTATTTTATGTTATTATGCATGTGTTAGATTCAGGTATATTGTGTTTCGTTGGTCGAGTGACTCCCCAAATCTGTACCCCGGGTTTGGAGGGCGTCACAATTACAAGATATTGTAAAAAAAATTCAATATTAAGTTAAATTTTAATTTAAATCAAAATTTTTAAGGAAAAATATAAATGGATCGGATATCCGATCCGCGATTCGTGATCCGAACGGATCCGGATATAGATCGGCCTATAAAAAATCCGGTCCTGATCCGATCCGAATCCGTTAAAATAAATGGATATGGATATGGATTTAGACCGATCTGATCCGAACCCGATCCGTTAACAGGTCTGAAACCACTAAAGCATTATCTCTTAAAAGAAGTTCAATAAACTAGCTATTTATTCTCCTAATTTAGAATTTAAGCTCCAACAATCATTACTGAGAACATTTATTTGCTTATTATTTTTATTTTTAAGTAACATTCCCCTCTTTTTAATGATCCCTTATCTTATATATTTTATTATAAATTATACAAACCACTATCCTGTCTTGTACATTATAGTTTCATTGATATGATACAATTTTAATAATAAAATATTAAATAATGAAGGGGTATATGGAAAATTGTTGTAGATAAAAATATTTATCCATATTTTAAATTATCAAAATCCAATTTATTACTATGTTATTTTTAACTTTTAAGGATAAAATTAGAAGACTATTCAACTTGCTCATTGAATAAAAGTTAACTAAATTGTTTTGGCTATACTAATATAAGTCAATGATTAGCTAAATTTTAATGACTACATTAGTATAAGTCAATAATGAGCTAAATTTTAATGAACTCAGAACTCACATGACTATATAATTGTTGATTATATTTTAAATATAATAATTTATAATTATTTGAAGTTACTATAAATAAATAATTACGGAAAAATGTTTTGTCCAATTTGAATAATAAATTTTTACATATTCTTTATAAATTTTATTTTTACTATATTATCTAAATTTCTAGTTAATAGTTTTTGGAGCGTTGGAAATGCTCTTAATAATATTTATATAAAAAATTGTAAACACAACCTCAAAAAAATTGGAGAAAAATTGAGCTCAAAACTCCATGTGTATTGTTATCCTTTTGCATTTACTAAAAATATAATTCTCATTAACGAAGTAATGAGTATAAAATAATTTCTAAATGCTAGTGCCGATTTTAAATGGTTCACGTTGGCATATTTAGGATTTTTTTAAAATAATTTTAAATCAATGGATATAACTTTTAAATATTTAATGCCCAATTAATAAAACGGCTTAGGACATTTTAATATTTGTTTGGATGAAATAATAAATAAAAATTATTTAAATAAATTTACTATTAAAAAAGCTATTAGTCATATTATATAATTAATGAGTTATTTTCACATCATTTAAATTTAGAACTTTTAGACCACATATATACTTGCACTATTAAGTCGTTTTTTTTTACATATTTTATGCATTATATCTCCGAGCAACCTACATTTATATTTAAAAAAAATCATAATCGAAATGAATTTGTTTTGTAAATCAAAATTTATTATACTGCAATTTTTAAATTCATTGTATTGCAATTTCAGTATTAATATATACGTCAAAAGTATACTGTTATATAATTTTGATATAACATGTTTAACTTTATCTTTTGCCTATAATTTGTTATTAGAATTCCAAGTACGATTTTCACGCTCGTGTATTGGTTGTAACTAGCTTTATAGCCCGTGCGAGGCACGGGCATGCCTTAGTTATGTTTAGTTGCTTGAGATTTGGATGCACACTAAAAATGCAAATACATGTTGTATTGTGAGCGCACTTTTCTGATTTCTCTGTTATGTTTGCATGCTGTTATCCGTTGCAATGGATGAGCTCCTAAGCTCATTTCTTTGGCTTCTTTTCCCCGTACAGAAGAAGTAGTTTCTGGGCTCTTATCAAAAGTTCATTTTCTATTACTGACATCAATCAACTAATTGCCATAACTAAAATATTGAATAGATACATTGTATTAAGCAAATGCATCATAATTATTTTAGAACTTGAAAAATATCATACAATTCTATGTAAGATTCGATGGTGTGACAAAAGGAGTCGAAACTAAAGAAAGAGAACAAAAAGAACAAATTTATTAATAAGCTTTAAAAGGTATCAGAACCTTGAGCCTAGATTAGTAAAAAATCTAGGTTATCTTTGTGTACCGTTCATGGTTTCCTACTACTGATGCGACTGCACTTGTACCTGTGCAAGGCACGAGATCGCTCTAACTGACAGAACTTGATGTCATTTTGTGACGATATTTTCTAGTTCACGTCAGTTTAATTTTGCGATGATAAGTATTCTTCAGTTTGTTGTGGTGATCCTGCCACCAGTTTGAACTTGTTGGTGACACTATGTGACATGATTGAGAAGATTTGCAAGTAAGATCGGTTTGGTATTAGTCCGAAGAAGATTTTGTTCTTAGTTGAATGTATTTGATGATTAGTTTTATAAGCTAATTAATAATCAGATAGGAATTAGTTAAATGTGTCAAATAAAGGTTCCATTTCGAAAGTACCAATACTCTCTGGTCTCCATAATTCTCTATAAGCGGCTGGAGTAGTATACTTGTCCTTAATGCATGAGGTGACGGGATTGAGATACACACAAATTCGTATTCGAAAAAAACTGTTCGAACTGGTTAAAAAAATCGGAAAAAATTTGATTAAAAAAAAAGTCCACCTTAATTGGATCCAGCCCGCAGGCTTAAACGGATCGCATCTTTTTCACAAAACCCCGATCCGGTTCGAGCCGAATAAACCCAAATTTAATCTCGATTTGGACGTAGTCTTGATCAGGATAAAAGTCCAATCCAAAAAGTTAGAATTTTCAATTAAATCTCGGATAAAAGCTTAAATTTTTTAATTAAATCCGAAAAAATAAAAAAAAGTTAAAGTTAAAGTTAAAGTTATCAATACCTAAAATAATTTGTAAAAATCCGATTTGGCCCCTTCTGTCCCGACCCTATCTACAGGTATAAATATTTTAGAGGAAATTTGTCTCCATTTAAAAAAGCCTGGCCCTATCGGATATCGAAAAATCCGACCTGAATCTAGATTACGTTCATCTCTATTCAGGGTAACAACTATAGAGGTGCTTATATTATTACTTATATTATCTGATATGTATGAACATAGTTGAGACAAAATGATTACTATTTTGTATTATTTTGTATTATTGGATGCTCGGACTAAAAAGTGATATTATGTGACTAAAAATGCATTTGTACTTTGTCTTAAAATTGTGAATACAAAGGAAGAAACATAATTAAAGAGATACGTGTCTATTGGATATACTTTATACCAATAACCACTTTTATTAATAATCAGACAAATGAAATTATCATGAAAGAATCTTGAATAAAAACTAAAGTGTAAAATAATATTTGTGAAAGACATTACCATACTAATGGATTTTATATCACAACAAAAAAGCCCAAGTAGCTCAATGGTTAAATTGGTGACTTGAAATTCTTAGTAATTATTATTGAAGTGTCTTAGGTTCGATTCCCATCATGATTGGTCTATAGACAAATGTAATATGGTTATAATTTTTAAATATATTGGTGTTACATTTCAAATAATAAACATTTGAGCCATTTGTTGAAAAAATAATAGTATTTGAAGTAGACTACTACTCTGCATTTCGTCTTTGATACTGGGGTTTGAGCAAGTTATAAAACAAGTTGAAATGAAAGTTAAATTTGTCGGTATTAATGTTTGAAACTTGACAATGACATCGAGAATCTATTCAAAATCTATAAAGCTACACCTAAAATATTTCATGAATCTTTTGAGAAAAATGGTACACAAATTTCTCCTATAAATTTGAGCTAAAGGTTTCAGCATAACTTGACTCACTCTGTAATCAACTTTCTCTATACTTTTTTCTCTACCTTGGTCTCTAAAGATTAAGGTCACTGTCCAAAACCGATGGAGTTGTCTCTAAGCTATTTTGGTTTGTCCATTTTTTTGGTCGTTGGATATTTCTACAGCTCCTTCTTTCAAGGGAAAAAACTTCCACCGGGTCCGAGAGGGCTTCCTATTCTTGGAAACTTGCTTGAAATTGGCCCAAATCTCCACCAATCCTTGGCCAAACTAGCTGAGAAATATGGTCCTCTCATGACCATTCACCAAGGTAGTGTCACTACTATTGTTGCTTCTTCAGCAGATATGGCTCGCCTCATCCTGCAAAAGCATGATGCCGAAATGTCAGGCAGGATAATCCCAGATGCTATCAACAAGCTAGAACACCCCTCCCATGCAGTGGCGTGGCTGCACACAGGAGAAGAGTGGCGATTGATCCGAAGAGTTTTAACAACTTTTCTAACAAACTTCAGTAAGCTAGACTCACTATGTGAGTTACGTCACGGAGTCATGCAACAAATGGTTCAACATGTCAAGAATATTAGCAATACGGAAGTAGGAAAAGGTGTTGAAATTGGAAAATTGGTGTTCACAACAGCTCTAAACCAAATGTCAAACACTTGTTTTTCTACTAATGTAGATGAGTACAACTATCAAGATAGCAAAGGATTCAAGAATGCTGTTGCAGCTATCATGGAGATTGCTATGAAATTCAATGTTGCAGATTACTTTCCTCTTCTTAAAGTCTTTGATCCTCAAAGATTGAGGCCTATGGCTAATGCTGCATATGGTTGCCTCGAGGGGCTATGCGATGAGTATATTTATCAGCGGTTACACCACAAAGAGAAAAAGTTACCAAGACACGGAGATCTTTTGGATTCCTTGATTGATTTCAGCCAAGAAAATGAATCTGATTTTACCTTGAAACATATTCAAGTCCTATTAGTGGTACCGACAAGCATTTTCATATTAATCATGATACAATATCCAAGAACTAAAATATTTTAGTATTACACAGCTAATGCAAATTCATTTCTATTGTCAGGAGTTATTCTTAGCAGGAACCGAAACTAGTACCAACACAACTGAATGGGCAATGACTGAGCTGATACTCCATCCGGACAAGATGATGAAGGTACGCAATGAAATTTCTGAATCAGTGAGAGCAAAAGGAAGGATCGAAGAATCCGAGCTTCTCAAACTACCCTACTTGCAAGCAGTTGTGAAAGAAACAATGAGGTTACATTTAGCTGTTCCATTTCTAGTTCCCCACAAGACAGAAACAACTGTACACCTCAACGGGTATGAGATACCAAGGAACACACAAGTGCTTGTAAATGCATGGGCAATTGCAAGAGATCCTAATTCTTGGGAAAATCCAACAAGTTTTGAACCTGAAAGATTCTTGAATTCAGAAGTGGATTTCAAGGGACAACATTTCTCATTTCTTCCATTCGGTTCGGGTCGTCGAATGTGCCCCGGAATTCCACTGGCCCACAGAGTAGTGAGCTTGATGATTGCTTCTTTGGTTTATCATTTTGAATGGAAGCTTCCACATGGCATGAAACCTCAAGAACTTGATACAAAACAGAGTTTTGGACTTACACTCGTGAGAGCTGTCCCACTGGTTGCTGTACCCATCACCTTGAATCCATAATACCTGTAATAGATCTTAGCAAGTATGCTTTTTTTTTTCTGTGAATCGGGAATGATGTAAATCCAAATATCACTAGGAGTTGCTTAAAAAAAAATTGTTGATTTTTGTCACTGTTATTTTCTTGCCGAATATTCCATCTGCCATAGTACTGTAGATTTTTGAACAAAGAACTTAGACGATTATTTTGTACTCTATTTAATTCATATTCAACTTTTCTACAGACTAATTTCAATCACTTAACTGGTCATATCAGACCAAAACTAGTCTTTGAAAACATTTCAAGGGATTCATAAAGTATGATCATTTGAGTACACATGGTAATTAGTTCAAAGATAAAATCCACTATGTCACAAAAAATGAAGCTGCTTATTGTTATGAGAATTGTTGTGAGGGAAATTTGGTAACAACACCGAGAGAGAATATCGCTGGAATATCCATAGAATGCGTCCTAGGTTGTCGGACAGAGCTGTAGGTTTGCAAGTCTACAGCTCTACTAGAGCTTCATCCGCAGCTGCCAGAGCAGGTGGAGAATGTGACGTTTTTGGGGGCTGAGTTGACAAAATCACCGGATGAAGAGGGCGGAATAATTCCTATTCGACCGGCCAATTCACCGGAAAATGTATCACTGAGGGTACACGAGCCTTATGCGTGTAGAGAGTGAAAATCCGAATCCTTTAGTCAAGTGCCTACATATCCTATTTATAGGAATCAAGCCTCATGTAGTTCTATTAGGTTTATACTTCTCAATCCTTGCGAATTCAACCACTTTAAGATAATCCATCTTAGAGTTATAGTCGAATTATGCACCTGTAGCTGAGCTTTCCAGTGTCCTAGTCCATGTCCATCACTAAGTCCTATAAATCCTCATGTATTTAATGTATATCCGAAGTAACCAATATAAGTCCTATATTGTTTGTAATTGTCCCATCCACCACGTTTTATTAAGCCTAGAAGTCCTTTTCCAAGAGTAATTCCGTGCTCCTAAAGTATAGGAAGCTGAGTCCTTGTCCAACTCTGATTCTGTCCCGGAGAGGTTCAGACCACCCTAAACCTGAACCTGTGCTTGCAGTCACAACACCCTGAACCTGTTCCTGACTACTCGACACCTGAGAGCAGTCCCAAGGTTCAGACCACCTGAACCTCAATACCCTTCACCTGAACCTTGATACCTTGAACCTGTCAAGATACTCTGAACCTATCAGTATACCCTGAACCTAAACCACGGTGCCCTGAACCTAAACCTCGGTACCTTGCACCCTAGCCTAATACACCACTACTGGACTTATAACAGATATGGGCCTTAAATTGAGCCCATGTGAGATTTTGGGCACAACAACTACCCCCGGTTCCTTGCAGTATTGAATACAAGAGAAACCAAAGCAAAACAAGGTTCATTCCTTCCTTATCCTTCTCAGAGAAATACATAGCTTCAACATCATGCTTCCAAGCTTACATGAGCCAACTCATCGTAAGAAACAGAAAACACAACGCATCCGCATATGTACCTCAATCTGAATCCTTGAGTAAAAAATTCCTTTAATATCCTTTAGACAAGGTGTGACCATCCAATTCCAATCGCGAGCTTCCTAGCTGAACCTACTAACGACCAGCCTTTTTCCTTTGAAAACCATAACCTGATTCCTCGAGGTGTTCCTCTTCTCCGCAAATCTGCTCTTCATATGAAAAGCTCTTGTAAATGATGTCGTGAAGCTTCCGCTGCCAATGAGCTTCAAGTCTCCAGAACCCGCGCTACTAAAACAACTAGAAAAGATGATAAGTAGCATGAGCTAAGTAGCTCACCTATATTATCCACGCCCCGCGTACATATATAATGCATGTATGCAAGCAAGTATGTATGGTGCAAAAATGATTTTTGAATATTTATACGTATCTGTTGCTGCCTCTACAATCAAGTAGAACCTTGGCGAACACACTCTTCAAGACATAGTGCCACGATTTTCAGAAATTTCCATTATCCCGACACATTGGACCTCGTTGTTTTCCAACACCGTGGAAAACATAAACCATTGAGTTTAACCAAAATAGCCATATACCGTGAAATACCATGAATAACCTTGAATAAACCATATACCGTGGAATACCATGAATAACCTTGAATAACCATATAAAAATGTCGTAAGAGGAACCAATGGAAGGTTGTGAAGACATCCTCAATCGTTGCCATGTCTTTTCGAGTGGTTACATAATGGGGCATATAGCGTGCCTAGGTACCTACTAAATAGCTTCAGCTAGCAAGTTTGAAAAATATTTTTGTAAACCATGTATGATGATGACCTTTTATTTATAAATCCATGCAAGACACCTTCCTTGAAATCATGTGATATGCACATTTAGATAAATATGAGTTCATGTATGGCTAAAAATACTGAACTGTTTGCAAACATGAGGTTCACACTGAAGCTTTTCAGCTAAATGCTTTGAATAATTTCTTGTATGCACATAAAACATAGAGGACTATGAATATGTAAATCATAGGAGTAAAACTTATCTTTGTCCTTATGGTTCCAGTTTAGGTTCAGGTTCGACCATTGAACCTACCATGTGGAAGCTCCCTCCTGAGTGAGCTGATGCTGAGAACCTCCTTTCCCTTATGCAAGCTTTTCCATGGGAAACTGATTTACCCCCCGAGCCATCAGGTTTCCTTTCCATTTGAAATGTGAACCCCTTCCAGCTTGAATCCTGTTAAGCACATGCGAGCTCCACGCGAACCTATTAAGCACAGGTGACCTCCAAAGTGAACCTGTTAATCACAGGTGATGTCCACGTGAACCTGTTAAGCCCAGGTGAGCTCTAAAGTGAACCTGTTAAGCACATGTGAGGTCCACATGAACCTGTTAAGCACATGTGAGCTCCAAAGTGAACTTGTTAAGCACAAGTGAGCTCCACGTGAACCTGTTAAGCACAAGTGAGCTCCACGCGAACCTGTGAGCCGTAGGGTGATACCAAAGGACATGTAGGTTGTTTCCAAGACCTCTACTCATCGATTCCCCTTTTCATTTGACCCTGTTATGCTTGGATCAGGTGCATGTAGCTGTAGCTCCAACCTAACCTCGTTTGTGCTATAGATATGGGGAATGAGTTTCCTTCTTTGGACCCTTCACAAAGCTCGGAACCTGCTTCCTTAGGAACCTGCAACCAGCAGGTGAACGCCAATGAAGCTGTAACCCACAGCTGAATACCAGTCAACCTACACCAGCAGGTGAATACTAATGAAGCTGCAACCCGCAACTGAATTCCAGTCAACCTACACCAGTAGGTGAATACCAATGAAGCTACAACCCGCAGCTGAATACCAGTCAACCTACACCAGTAGGTGAATACCAATGAATCAACCTGCAACCAGCAGGTGAAGACGAATGGAGCTGCAACCTGCAACTGAATTCCTATCAACCTGCAACCAGCAGGTGAATAACAATGAAGCTACAACCCGCAGTTGAATACCAATCAACCTGCAAACAGCAGGTGAAAACCAACAAATCAACCTGCAACCAGCAGGTGAAGACCAATGAAGCTGCAACTTGCAGCTGCATCCCTATCACCCTGCAACCCGCAGGTGAAGGCCAATGAATCAACCTGCAACCAGCAGGTGAAGACTAATGAAGCTGCAACCCGCAGCTGAATTCCAATCAACCTGCAACCAGCAGGTGAATACCAATGAAGCTGCAACCCGCAGCTGAATACCAATCAACCTGCAAACAGCAGGTGAAAACCAACAAACCAACTTGCAACCAGCAGGTGAAGACCAATGAAGCTGCAACCTGCAGCTGCTATCACCATGCAACCCGCAGGTGAAGGCCAATGAATCAACCTGCAACCAGCAGGTGAAGACCAATGAAGCTGCAACCCGCAGCTGAATACCAATCAACCTGCAACCAGCAGGTGAAGACCAATGAAGCTGCAACCCGCAGCTGAATTCCAATCAACCTGCAACCAGCAGGTGAAGACCAATGAAGCTGCAACCCACAACTGAATTCCAATCAACCTGCAACCAGCAGGTAAATATCAATGAAGCTGCAACCTGCAGCTGAATTCCTATCAACCTGCAACCGCAACCAGCAGGTGAAAACTGTTGAAGCTGCAACCTGCAGCAACCAGCAGGTGAAGACCAATGGGGTTGCAACCTGCAGCTAAATTCCAATAAACCTGCAACCGCAACCAGCAGGTGAAAACCAATGAAGATGCAACCTGCGGCTGAATCCCTATCAACCTGCAACAACCATCAGGTGAAGACCAATGAAGCTGCATCCCGCAGCTGAATACCAGTCAACCTGTAACCCGCAGGTGAATACCAATGAAGCTACAACCTGCAGCTAAATACCAATCAACCTGCAACCAACAGGTGAATACCAATGAAGCGGCAACCCGTTGGTGAATTCCAGTCAACCTGCGACCAGCAAGTGAAGATCAATGAAGTTGCAACCTGCAACTGAATACCAATCAACCTGCAGCAACAAGCAGGTGAAGACCAATGAATCAACCTACAACCAGCAGGTGAAGACCAATGAAGCTACAACCGCAGCTGAATACCAATCAACCTGCAACCAGCAGGTGAAGATCAATGAAGCTGCAACCTGCAGCTGAATTCCTATCAACCTGCAACCGCAACCAGCAGGTGAAAACTGTTGAAGCTGCAACCTGCGGCTGAATCCCTATCAACCTGCAACAACCAGCAGGTGAAGACCAATGGGGCTGCAACCTGCAGCTAAATTCCAATAAACCTGCAACCGCAACCAGCAGGTGAATACCAATGAAGCTACAACCTGCGGCTGAATCCCTATCAACCTGCAGCAACCAGCAGGTGAAGACCAATAGGGTTGCAACCCGCAGCTGAATACCAATCAACCTATGCCATAGCTTCACATCCATATCCATGAGCACCTCCAGAATCAAATCCCATTAGAGGTTCACACATCTGAACCTCAGAAATGTCGCGAGCGTGAACCTCTAGTTGATTATAAACTCCATTTGCTTGAATATTTAGCACTTTCAAGATACCATCTTGGGCAGCATGTCATCCACTACTCCCCGGTTCCTTGTAACCATTAAATGTAAGAGGAACCTTATACAATCCGCATCTTGGTACAACCAGCCTTTACCATGAACCTCACCGTCAGGTTCAAACAAACTTCGCCATGAAACTCACAGTCAGGTTCAAACAAACTTCGCCATGAACCTTGATGTTAGGCATCATCTTCCTAAAAACCAAATTACCAACCTTTAATGGACGAGCACAAACCTTGCTGTCAAAGTACTTCCGAGTACGTTACTAGTACAGTTAAACCTCGATTAAGTAATATCCGATAAAGTAATAACCTCGCTTAAGTAATAAATTTCGTCGGTCCCAACTTGGGCCAATGTTGTAAAGTAATATTCTCGCTAAAAGCATAAGATAATAAAAAATTAGAAAGTCATTAAGGGCCCAACTAATATGTAAAGTAATAATTCCAAAATTATATATATATATATATAATGTATATGAGTTACAAAATTTAATTCTTTTTAAAAATATGAATATATAGTAGTAGCTTGTTTCTTCTTTCCACCAAAGCCAAAATTAACCTCATCCTTGACTTTATGTAAAGCATAAATAACTCCTGGTATGTTTTGCTCGTGTTGTAACAATTAATTGTTCAAAGTGTTGATTGCTTGAAATGCTTCCTTTGATGACACGCTTGGGATGACATTGCTATCGTCCGGTTCAGGATCAATTCCTTTATCAATGTTCATTACCGACTTAATGATTTCTTCATCCGTAGGTGATTTCATAACCGCATCATTCTCGCTTGGATAATTTAAGAGATGTTCAACATTCATCACATTTCTATATCGTAAATTAGAGATAGCTTCATTTAATCCTTCGATACCTTCATTTATTTCACCAAATTCATGTTCATCATTTTCTTCTAAACGAATCTTGCAATGCCGAAAACAATTTGCAATTGTGGTTGTTTTCACATCAATATTCCAAGCCATGTTAGCAATACTAATAGCATTCAAAATACATTGCATGTGATTGATTCTTGTTTTTAAACATAATGTATTGTAATGCGTAAACATAAAAATTCGGTAAAGTAATAAAATATTACTTTATCGATAAAGTAATAAATTCGGTAAAGTAATATTTTTTCCCGGTCCCAAGGGTATTACTTTAAAGAGGTTTAACTGTATGCAGCTAGCTTCAGCTGCGCAGTAGCCCGAACCTCTTCCACTAAATCCAAATACAAAGAGTGATTCATCTCATTATTCCCAGGATCATAATTGTCCCTTCGAAACGATCCAGTCCTAATTTCAACGGGAACCATAGTCTCACAACTATAGGTTAAGATGAAGGGTGACTCCCTAGTGGTGGTCCGTGGTGTTGTGTTGTATGACCACAAAACCATAGGGAGTTCCTCAGTCCAACACCCTTTGCTTTCTTCCAACTTGGTCTTCAAGGTATGTTTAATAATCTTGTTGACAACCTCAGTTTGACCATTACTTTGAGGGTGATAAACTGCCGTGAACCCCTTTTGAATCCCAAGATCATCACATAGCTTCCGTAACTCCTTCCTTGGGGTAGGCCTAGGTTACAGCTGTTTGGTTTGGAGAAGCTTCCAACATGAGAACCTCTTTCACCGAAGCTTCAGCTTGACCTAGGTGCAGCTTCATGGCCAACAAAGTACTCATTCTTTTTCTTGACCTTTTTCCTCAAACACCTCATTCTATGCTCTCTTTTACATGAGGTATGAAGCAAACTAGAGCTTCGCTTTGAACCTCCTTCATCAGATGTAAAAACTAGACATCTTGGAGAATCCTCCTGATCGAAGCACCTTCCATCATTGAACCTCTCCTAGCCAAACCTCGTTCTTGGAAAGAGCTTCGCAGTTTATCAAACATGCTGGTGCCTTTGGTAGGTGAAGCTGAAGAGCTAGTCAACCAAAGTGAAGCTGGACCAATAAAGCTGCATCTCGCAACTAATTCCAATGAAGTTATAACCAGGATATGAGTTCCAATAAAGCGTAGGTGAAGCTAATGATCCGCATAACACAACTTCTTGCCAATGAACCTGACTCATTCCTTGCTGAAAACTCCATTTGGCTTGAAAATTTAGCAATTTCAAGATACCATTCTCGGGCAACATACCATCCACTACCCCCCGGTTCCTTGCAGTATAAAATACAATAGGAACCTTATATAATCCACTACCACGTTCAGCCAACCTTCCATTTCCAATAGAAAGAATAGATAGCTTCAGCTACAAACCTCACAGTTCAACTTCAGCTACGGACCTCTCGGCTCAGCTTCAGCTACGGACCTCTCGGTTCAGCTTCAGCTACGGACCTCTCGGCTCAGCTTCAGCTATGGGCCTCTCGGCTCAGCTTCAGCTACGGGCCTCTCGGCTCAGCTTCAGCTACGGACCTCTCGGCTCAGCTTCAGCTACGGACCTCTCGGCTCAGCTTCAGCTATAGACCTCTTAAGCCTTAACCTCCAACTAGTTGAATCTCTCCAGATGGCATTTATCTCCATTAGCAGGTGGAGGTTCAGCTTCTCACCTATCTACACCTCGACAGAGCTTCTGAGTAGTATACACATGAACCTTTATTCCAGTTCCTCTTCATCACACTAGATATCCACATCCTCATGTTTTTCCAAGTTCGATCATACCTCCTTGTTAAAGAGGTTTTATCTAACTCCACATGTACCTCCTTAATCAGGAGGTTCGCATCCAGTTCTATATGTACCTCCTCAGTTAAGAGGTTTCCTTTGCCTTTGCTGCTTGAACCTCTCGACTGAGCCTCTCTGGGTGGCCCGTACCTCCATTGATAGTTGGACGTTAAGTTTCACATGCCCTACCAATCATATCAGCGCTCCTGATGCGTGAAGCTCTGGGGTAATTCGAAGCTGTTCACACCTGAACCCACACCTGATTCATAGGTATAAACCTGAAGCTCATGCGTACCTACTTTCCGACTATTCCAGACCATAACCTCTATTAGAAATCCATCTTTGGCCATTATTTTTCACCTTTTTTTTCTGGTGAGCCATGATTTCTCCTTCGTTTATTCATCTTTTATATCTTTTTTCCAGAAAACCTTCATTGTTCTTCGTTGTACGATCATCACCGGAGCTTTTCGTCATCTTTTCCCTCAAAAGATCAATAAAGCCCCCTCCTTCTAGCGCCAAAATGTTGTGAGGGAAATTTGGTAACAACGCCGAGAGAGAATATCGCTGGAATATCCATAGAATGCGTCCTAGGTTGTCGGACAGAGCTGTAGGTTTGCACGTCTACAGCTCTACTAGAGCTTCATCCGCAGCTGCCGGAGCAGGTGGAGAATGTGACGTTTTTGGGGGCTGAGTTGACAAAATCACCGGATGAAGAGGGCGGAATAATTCCTATTCGACCTGCCAATTCACCGGAAAATGTATCACTGAAGGTACATGAGCCTTATGCGTGTAGAGAGTGAAAATCCGAATCCTTTAGTCAAGTGCCTACATATCCTATTTATAGGAATCAAGCCCCATGTAGTTCTATTAGGTTTATACTTCTCAATCCTTGCGAAATCAACCACTTTAAGATAATCCATCTTAGAGTTATAGTCGAATTATGCACCTGTAGCTGAGCTTTCCAGTGTCCTAGTCCATGTCCATCACTAAGTCCTATAAATCCTCATGTATTTAATGTATATCCGAAGTAACCAATATAAGTCCTATATTGTTTGTAATTGTCCCATCCACCACATTTTATTAAGCCTAGAAGTCCTTTTCCAAGAGTAATTCCGTGCTCCTAAAGTATAGGAAGCTGAGTCCTTGTCCAACTCTGATTCTGTCCCGGAGAGGTTCAGACCACCCTGAACCTGAACCTGTACTTGCAGTCACAACACCCTGAACCTGTTCCTGACTACTCGACACCTGAGAGCAGTCCCAAGGTTCAGACCACCTGAACCTCAATACCCTTCACCTGAACCTTGATACCTTGTGTTATTCCCAAATGACCTAACAGAATTGTAGAAGGGGGGGGGTTGAATACAATTCTTGATATTTTCTTGAAACTAAACACTTTATGAAATTAAACTGAACTGAATAAATAAAAACACAAGATATAAATAATTCAGTTGGATTGTTTGATGATCCAACTGAAGTGTTTTTATTGCGGAAATAATCTGTGATACAAATGTTCACAGCTGCTCAGTTACAATGTTGTAGAGAAGAAATGCTCTCAAAAATAGCTAATACAATCTATGTGTTTTTCTTCTCTCTTTCTAAAGTGACTGCTACACTTGGTTATAAATCCCAAGTTTACAATTCTACATTTGGTTAAACTAATGAATAATAGAAGTAACCATCAGTAGCTTGCTTTTCATTCCTTTTGTCCAATGGTCCTTGGAGATCTTTGCTTTTGTCTTTATGCTCATTATAATCATTCCCAAGAGCCTTATTGGAAATTAGAATGTTTCCTTATTTCCAGTAACCACTTTGATGGTTTCCAATGCAAAGTACACTTCCATATCTCCTTTTAGATCTGTTCAGTAAACTGTCACTATCACTTTGTCAACTGTTCAAAAAGCAACATTGATTCGTTGATAGCAAGGAGATGTGTTTCGTTGATAGCTTCATTCTTCATTCCGTTGATGGTGTTTCCCTCGTTTCGTTGATGGGTAAACTCCATACCGTTGACAGAGTAATCTTCATACCGTTGACATGTCTTCACTTAGGCAGAATTACAAGGCATAACATATTTACAATTAACCAACCTATTTTGCCTATCTAGTACATAGTCAACATGACTTAGAAAACCTATCTAAAACATATAATAGAATGCCTATCATACTGTGAAGTATTGTACAATGCAATTGCTACAACACTCATTTCGTTGATGAGCTTCCTGTCAACGAAACACTGCTAAGCATGCTATTTCGTTGACAGCTACAAAATTGACTTTACACAAATTCTACTAAGTGTTTTATGCTTATCATCAAGAGCAACATATTCCTAACAATCTCCCCCAATTTATGACTGATAGAATAACAGCCATAAATCAAGAGACTTGATGATAACAAAAACACTCAGATACATCATAAATTACAAAAGTAGAAAATGTATTAAACTTCAAAACTTTATAGACAAAATATAAGACTTACAAGACTAATGCCCACAAGTGCTCCTCTAGTCTGAGCAAATGTTTCATCTGTGACTTCTTTGTGGCATAGTCTTCTTCCCTCTCTTGGAGTTGTTTTCCTCAATCTGGACCTGTAGTCTTCTGTAGAAGATTTTCTCCTCTTCATCTTGATCACCAAGCTTGGATTGCATCAGCTTTAGAGTTTGATTAGATGCCTTCTCCAGCTGGTCTTCCATTCTGAAGAATCTTCTGCAATTGTCCTTGTCCTTAAACTCCATCATCCAATAAGGTTGAAGATGGATTTTCTTTCCTGTTGAGGGAACTCTAAGTATCCTTGGAAGAGCCTCAGGCTTGTTCCAGCTAGCCTTTAACTGACAGATTTTGGAGACCACCTCAGACTTGGCTGTTTTGGTGAAACCGAAGTCCTTTTTCAAGCATCTAAACACTGAGAGTAGTGTTTGATAGTCTTCTCCTAAAATTCTGTAGAGAGGCCACACTTGTTCTCTACCACCCTTGAATGTGAACACTAGTCTTTCAGGCAACTTTTGAGAAGCTGCAATTCCCCTTACTTCCACCAGGTTGTCTAAGTCAAGATGTAGACTGGATTCTTCCCTGATGTCAGCAATGTACATGCAGTCCTCTGGGTTTGCAGGGGGTTTTTGAGATTGTGGCTTTCTCACAAAAACAGGCTTTGCTTTGACAGACCTCTTCTTTGTCTTCATTGGTTGGTCCTTTTCTAACAGGAACTTTGGAAAGTATGCCTCATCAAAATCAATTGGTTCCTCTTTTGGCATGATTGGTTGATCATGAAAATTGACAGGATGTGCAGGATCACAGGCCAACTTTCCCTCAAAAACTGGATTAGCAATTGTTGGAGGTGCAATAGGTATAGAAGAGTCTGATGCAGTACTCTGAGAATCAGCACTCTCAAAGTCTATGTTTCTCCTAGCTCTCTCTTTGGGTTGCCTTGTGCTCTTCTTTGAACTCCTTTCCTCTCTAGTGCTTTCCTCTTGCTTCCTTTCTTCTTCATCTAGAGCTTGAGCTACTGCAAGAGCTTGCATAGCTGCTCTTTCTGATTCCTCAGCCTTGGCTTCAGCAAAGTTTGGATGACCAGCCCAAACACAGATTTGTTGTCCATTCCTGTAGACAATTGCCCTTTGCTTCCTTATCTCATAATTATTACTTTCCTTGCTTTTTGTGATGAGTAGACCAAGAAGCTTGTGCTCATCTGGATAAGGTGCAGGATAGAAAGTCCTTGCTATGTTTTTGCCCTTTGGTTTAGCAGGGGACTTGGGAGATAGGCTTCTTTGAATTGTAGCTTGTTCCACATCCCTAATGCATGAAGTTTGTCCTTTTTCCTTCCTTGGTCCTTGAGTGACTCCATGTAGAAGGGGCTCTTGGTGATAGAAAGAATTTGTCTGTGGCTCCCATTCCGTTGATGCTAGTGCCATGGCATTCGTTGATGGCTGTTCCGTTGATGGATTTGAGTCCTTATCTTCAGTAATCTTCTTGAACTTTGCTTCTATGTTGGACCAATGTTCTTTGATTTGTTCTGCAAGTCTCATCCTCATAGAAGCTTCTTGTATAAGGTCAATACCATCCTTTTGCTGCTTGCCAAGCTCCCCCATTGCTAATGGCTCCTTTGGTAGGGAAATGGCTGGGACCATAACCTTGGTAATCTGAATGTCTAGCTCCTTAGATTTCTCCCCCTTTTTGTTATCATCAAAAGAGATGGCTGGGAGTCCTTGAGCTGCCACTAGCTGGGCCAATAGTTGAGTTTGTTTCTCCTGTTCCTTTTGCATCTGTGATAGAGTGGCTTCCACCTTGTCCACTCTAGAAGAGAGAGTCTTCAAGGAGGAATCCACTTCAGGTTCTTTAGAGAAAAACCTGTTCATCCTGGACACAGTGAGAAGAGGAAGCTTTTCATCTAGCCTCCTATCATTAGCAGCCCTAAGGTTGCTGATTGAATCCTTGATCTCTGTAGCCTCAATCCTTGTCTGCAACATTTGTAGCCTTTGAATTTCCAGAGAATCCATTATGGCTTTGTAGAATTTCTTGTCCCTTGCTCCTGCAGACTCATGAGCTAGATATGCTTCTTTGTACTGCCTTGTGATAGCAGCATCCAAATTGCTTCTACCATGCATATCTTGAGAAAGCCAGTTTGGTGTAGGAGGCACCACAGAAGTCCCAGTCTGTGTAGTAGTGGCCACCTGTAGAGTGTCACCAAAGCTATCCTCATTATCAGAAAAATCAAAGTCTCCACTTGCTTCAGCTCCTGGAGGTAGATTGGTCAAGGCATCCTTTGCTCTTTGCATTGATGCAGTTGTGTGAATTAGTTGTAGTGACCTCTCTGCCTCCACATTGCCCTGTTGAGCCAAAATTTGATAGGCTGACACAGGATGAGTAAAGGTCTCAGGATCCAGGGAAATACTATCCAGAGTTTGCTGATAAACCTCTTGGAAAGTAAGTTCCCTTTCTCCCTCACTGACCTCCATTAACTCATTAGCAATGGCTGCTTCCATCCTTATTTCTCCTGTAGTCCCTTCTCTCTCTCCACTCTGTTCTTGCATCATGGGCTCCCCATGGCTCACACCTCTCACACCCTCACCTTCACCTTCTAAGGTGGAACTCTCAATCTCTCCTTTTGCCTGGCTGGAAGAAATAGCCAGCCTCTCACTCACATTCTCTCCTTTTGCCTGGCTGCAAGCCAGCCTCTCAGTTTCACTCCCTCTCAGTCCTAGAAGTGTCTCAACTACCACTAGATCATCTGCACTAGTTGTGGGAACAACTTGATTTTCAATTAAAGGTGCAGAGTGAACTATCAACGGAATGGTAGTTTGAACTGTCAACGGTATGGATACCGTTGATGGAGAAACACTTGTCAACGAAATAGACTGTTTCGTTGATGAAGTCAAGAAAGCACTTTGAGAATGAGAAATTACAGTAGAGTCTGTGGTGATTGATTTTAGAGATTGGTCCACAGATCCCCTTGGAATTTCAGGAAAAATTGGTTGATGGCCCAACAAATCACTTAGCAAGTGATGGCCACCAGCTTCAGAGTGGGGCTTCTCCAAGATTAGAGTTGGAGAATCAGGAATAGATGTATGGATCATGTCCACATCCAAAGATTGAGTTGGTGAATTTGATGGAGATAATTCAAGATTGATGTTTAGAGAAGAGGACTGTAACCCCAGAGAAATGATAGGGGTTACATCAAACTGAATTTGAGAAACTGGAAGTGTTGCTTCCAGTGTGTGTGCACCCTGTGTACCCTTGGACTTTTGCTTCACTCTCCTTTGGTATTGGGAAAATGTAGACTTTGGGCTTGAAGTGTCCCTTACCCTTTTGGACTGTACTCTAGGAGGAGAGCTTGTTTCAATAATCACATCCTTTTGGGAGGATGCAATTAGACTTGTGTTTAAATCCATGTTACTCATTGTGCCTTGTTGGGAAGACACAATGGGGCTTGGCTGGTACACACTAACCTGTCCTTCCTTATCCTTGGGGTTTCTTTGATGTTCACCCCTTCCCTCACCTCTCACAACTCCAGACTCACTCCCCTTAGGTTGTGTGGTAGTTTTTACAACAGGTGCCTTTTGAGAAGCACCTGAGGTTGGCTTGGAGGATTTCTTTGTTTTTGGTTTTGTTGCTAGGGTAGGAGCCTGTTGGGTCACAGCTACAGACTCCATAGCAACATTGGAAGGTAAAACAGTAGAGGTGTTAGCTACACTAACAGGGATAGTAGTAGTTACCTCAATGATTGGCAGATACACCACTGGAACATCACCATTGTGGTTCAGCCTCAGTATGTCTGTCAATACTCTCTTTTCTTGCACAAAGCACTCGAACCTGGCATTAGGGTTAGAGATAACTAATGGTGCTGGACTAACATGGTTAGCCAACATCATCAGAAACCTAGCATAATAGATATTTTTCTTCCTATTTGCTTTGTCACCCAACTTAGCACCAATTTCATACATAAGTTGGGTGCTAAAGTTGTGATATCTATCATTTAGAAGCATGGTTAGGAGAATTAACATAGAGTTAGTTAATGCATCAAAATTACTAATCTTTCCAGAAAAGACCTTAATGAATGCATCAGCTAAATAACTGTATTCCCTAACCAAACCTCTCCTAATTATTCTACCCAGATTATCAGTAGGCAAAGAGTAGTTTATTGAATTTAACATGGTAGTTATTTCAGTGTTTGTAGGCAAAGCATCACAGTTATTATCAGGAATATGTAAACATGCTTGCAAAACATCAGAATTAACTATGTACTCATTACCTTGAAGAGTGAATTTTAGTGTGCAGTGTGTTCCACTATACTCACATGAGGTCCAAATTTCCTCGATTATCTCATTGTAGAGTGGTGTAGAGTGAAACATTGCATAGCTCAACTTGCAATTCTTCATGAAATCCATCATTTTGAAGAACAGTCTGTTCGGGTTTTCCTTGACAACAAAAGGGATGGAGTTGTTCTTCTCATAGATGAACCCTCCAGCAGACATAAGCTTGACTATAGGTGCCATTGTTGATTAAAGGAAAGCTTCGAACTGAATTGCTTGTTAGAGAGAAGAAGAGAGAAAAAGCCTTTGGAATTTTTGAGAACAGGTAAAAAGAAATAATGAAAATAAAATTTCTTAAATACTCCCCCAAAAATTCTCAGAAAATGAATCCAATAATAAATGTAAATTACTGGATTGGCTTAAAAATATAACCGTTACTCTTAAAGTATTACCATGATTTATACTTACAGGGGTGTATGCATAGATCGTGGTAAAAGACGTGTCAATTTTTTAACGGTTCAGATTAAAAGCGCTAAATCAACGAATCAGGATTGGGCGGTTAAAGTCCCGTCTTATTTCGTTGATAAAGCTGCGTTTCGTTGATATAAAAGAACTATCAACGAAACACCCAGAAAAAGTGCTAAGACTGTCAACGAAATGGTGCATTCCGTTGGCATAGTAATTTTGACTTAGACAAAATTTTACCTTTTCCTGAGAAAATTCATTCACAGAAAAACATAGCAAATTTCTGGCTGCATTTTAACTTGCAAATATCTCAAAAATAATTAAGAGAAATTTAGCATACCTAGCTCACTTACTAATCTTGAGAATGTTGATTCATCAAGTGGCTTGGTAAAGATGTCTGCAAGTTGTTGTTCACTTGGAACAAAATGTAACTCCACAGTACCATTCATAACATGTTCTCTAATGAAATGGTACTTGATGTCAATGTGCTTGGTCCTTGAATGCTGCACTGGATTCTCAGTAATGGCAATGGCACTAGTGTTGTCACAGAAAATAGGAATTTTCTCAACTCTTAATCCATAATCAAGTAGTTGGTTTTTCATCCATAAAATCTGTGCACAACAACTTCCAGCTGCAATATACTCAGCCTCAGCTGTGGAGGTAGAAACTGAGTTTTGTTTCTTGCTGAACCATGACACAAGCTTGTTTCCTAGGAATTGACAGGTTCCAGTTGTACTTTTCCTGTCAATTTTACATCCTGCAAAATCAGGCTCTAGGTGCTTGTTTCAAACCATAGAGTGCTTTGAGAAGGAAGTACACATAGTCTGGAAAATCATCATCTTCAAAACCAGGAGGTTGACTTACATACACCTCCTCTTCCAATTCCCCATTCAGAAAAGCACTCTTCACATCCATTTGATAGACCTTGAAATTGGCATGGGCTGCATAGGCTAGGAAAATCCTTATTGCTTCTAGTCTTGCAACAGGAGCAAAGGTTTCATCAAAATCAATTCCTTCTTCCTGTGAATAGCCTTTTGCAACCAATCTAGCTTTGTTCCTTGTGACTATGCCATTTTCATCCATCTTGTTTCTGAACACCCACTTTGTGCCTATAACACTCCTGTCATTAGGCCTGGGCACCAGCTTCCAAACATTGTTTCTCTCAAATTGGTTTAGCTCTTCTTGCATGGCTAAAACCCAATCTGGATCTAGAAGTGCATCCTCAACTTTCTTTGGCTCATCTTGAGACAGAAAGCTACTATATAGACATTCTTCTTGAGTTGCTCTTCTAGTTTGGACTTTTGAAGAGACATCACCTATTATAAGTTCAAAGGGATGATCTTTAGTCCATTTCCTTGAGGGAGGTAGATTTTCTCTTGAAGACGTAGCTTCATGATCATGATTGCCTTGATTGGATATTTGTCCTTGAGAAACTCCCCCTGAGTTTGTTGTCCCTAAGTGATCACTTCTAGAAGTATTCCTATGACTATCAACGGTATGACCGTTTTGGCTGTCAACGAAACGCTCATTCTGACTGTCAACGAATCCACCATCATGACTGTCAACGAAATGACCATTTGGTCTGCTAGCTGCTATCCTTTTTAACCTTAATGCAGCAATTTCATCTTCACTGCTGCTTTCATCTGTGCTAGATACAACAACTTTAGGCTGTTTCTCAGTAGCCTTATCATGATTCACTTGATCTCCTTCCTTATTTTCAAAAGAAAGACTTTCATGGAAACCTTCATCACAGAGACCTTGGATTTTGAGATCATCAAACACAACATGTACAGATTCCATAACAATGTTGATTCTGAGATTATAGACCCTGTAAGCTTTCCCTGCTGCATATCCCACAAATATTGCTTCATCTGCCTTTGCTTCAAATTTCCCCAAATGCTCAGCTTGATTTCTCAGAACAAAGCACTTGCATCCAAAGACATGAAGAAAATCCAATAGTGGCTTCTTTCTTTTGAGTAACTGATAAGGGGTCATTCCTTTGGCCTGATTAATCAAAGAAATATTTTGAGTAAAGCAAGTTGTGTTAACTGCCTCAGCCCAAAAATATGTAGGTAACTTTGATTCATCTAGCATTGTCCTTGCAGCTTCAATAAGTGTTCTGTTTTTCCTTTCAACTACACCATTTTGCTGTGGTGTTCTTGCTGCTGAAAACTCATGCAAAATACCATTTTCTTCACAGAACACCTTCATGCTTGAATTCTTGAATTCTGTCCCATTGTCACTCCTAATCCTTCTTACTTTGAAATCAGGATGATTGCTTACCATCTTGATGTGATTGATAATGATTTCACTTGCCTCATCTTTAGAGTGCAAAAAGAAAGTCCATGTAAATCTAGAAAAATCATCAACAATCACAAGACAGTATTTCTTCTTTGAGATGGACATAACATTTACAGGGCCAAATAGGTCCATATGAAGCAATTCAAGCTGCTGGACAATTGATGACTCTGTCTTGCTTTTGAATGATGCCTTCTTCTGTTTTCCCTTTTGACAGGCATCACACAAACCATCCTTGGAGAACTCCACCTGTGGAATTCCTCTAGCAAGATCTTTCCTCACCAAATCATTCATAACCTTGAAATTCAGATGGGATAACTTCTTGTGCCATAACCAACTTTCATCCTTGCTTGCCTTGCTGAAAAGACAAGTGATGGTGTCTGAACTTGTGCTACTAAAGTCAGCAATGTACACATTCCCCCTTCTGAATCCAGTCATTACCACATTGTTGTTTCCTCCTTTAGAAACAACACAGGCTTCTCTAGAAAAAGTAACAAAAAAACCTTTGTCACAAAGTTGGCTGATACTAAGCAAGTTGTGCTTAAGACCATCCACCAATGCAACCTCATCTATGATGACATTCTCTTTTGAAATCAAGCCATATCCCTTTGTGTAGCCTTTGCTGTCATCTCCAAAAGCAATACAAGGGCCAGCTCTTTCCTGAAACTCTGTGAGCAGGGTAGAATCACCAGTCATGTGTCTTGAACAACCACTATCCAAGTACCAAAGATTCCTTTTGTCTCCCTGCACACAATAAAACCAAATCAAGTCGATTTTGGTACCCAAGTTTCCTTGGGTCCTGTCTTGTTAGCCTTTGCATTCCCTTTTGTACCATTTTTCACTTTGGGCTCAGATTGATTCAAATCAATCTTTACCCTTGGTGTTGATTTCTGAGGGTTGCTCATATTTTCATTCATAGCATGCATAGTTGGAGGAACAATCATGTTATTCATGTTCCATGGCATTTGTGGCATGTTAAACATATTCATGTAAGGATTAGACACAAATGGCATGCTAGCATATGGATTCTGAAATTGTGCATATGGAGCAAACATGTTAGACATAACAGGCATTGTAGGCATGGAACTGTTCATTGCAGGCTTGGGCATTCTTACATTAGGGGTTTTCTTAACAGATTTGCAGTTAGTAGACAAATGACTAACACTTCCACAATTAACACATGTCTTTCTAGGAGCATATTTATCAGGTGTGTAATTGTTGTGTTTGTTAATTCCTACTTTGCCATTCCTGTTATTCTTTTTATTTCCCTTAGCCTCATTATGAACTTTCTCTACCTTGTCTTTCAATTGCTTGTTAGACAAGTGACCTACATTAGCTCTCTCAACAGGCTTCTCAATTTTCTTTAAAATACTAGACTCACCTTGAACAAAGTTCTTGGTGACAGGACCATACTTGTCATTAAGTCTAGTGAGTTTATCTTTTCTTTTGTCTGTCAACGAAACAGCCTGATCGGTTGATGGTTCATGTGTCAACGAAACATTGCATTCCGTTGACATATCAACCTTCAACAAATGATCATTGTTGTTTGTTGACTCTGTTCCTGATTCTAAGGTTTCACCAACATACCCTAGCTTCTCTTTGTTCCTTTCCCATGATTGCTCACAGAAGGATTCCACGCCTTGAACATTAATTATGTTGGTAGCAACATTCCTGGCATCCTTCCATTTTGCAATCACACTTTGTTCTATCTCAAGTTGTGTTCTAAGAATTTCTTCCCTTTGTAACACGTTCTCAAGTTCCTTCTTAGCATCCCTACTAACACATCTCATTTTCTCAAATTCAATGAGCTGTGCTTCTA